>APFE031365056.1:41870-208681 GCA_000404065.3 Pinus taeda
ATATATTGCTCAAAATAGCATTGCTATAAATGGCATTTTGGGATATATTCCAATTTTATTTGTCCTTGAATCAAAATTGAGAATTAAAATTCGAATATGGTCTCACTAGTTGTTTGAAAAATAATTAATTAATTCATTTGAGTTAATTAATTGGAGAAATTCAAACATGAAGTCTTTGTGAAGACATGCAACAGTAATCCCTTTGATTGAGGAAGTTATCCCTTAATTAAGGAGACAAGGATGAGTTGTATTTGACTTGTAATTATTTAGCTCAGTTAACTGAGTTAAGTCCAGTTAAATTAGTTCCAAACAGTTTGTGGACCTAATTGTGAGTTCAGTTAGTTAATGCATGCATGCATGCAACTAGTGTTCTCCAGATATCTAAATATTCTCTCATAAATAACTTGTGCATGTTAGTTCAGACAAAGACCTAGTTGAGATTAAATACAGGGACATTGTACTATCAGTTGGAGGAATTTTCCTATAAAGGAAACTCATCCATGCAGAAGGAATTCATTCCTTCAGGATTGTGTAGTTTCTACAGAGGTTAGAGCAGTGTGTGAGGTGAGAATCACACAGGTTACAGCTCAAGGACCCAGGAGAAACTGCGCAAGGAAATAGGAGGCTTGGAGGACTGAAGGAAGGCATATGTGTTGTCTATTCTGTCTATGAGCAGCAGTGAGGGATTGTACTGAGAGCTGGATAGCTTGAGAGCTAAAGCTTTGTGTAATCCTAAGATATTTCCATTTGCATTATAATACAGATAGCGGGGGTTTTAGCTGAGGCTTTCCCCAGAGTATTCTTCTGTGTTTCATGTGTGATTGAATATTCTTCTCTGTTATATGTGTTATGTTTGATCTTTCTCAAAATTGATTAAGCTTCCGCAAGTTTGATTATAGAAGTAGATTAAGTATTTTGCTTTAGTACATTGCATAATCAATTTAATCATTAGTGAGAATTTCTACAAATATCCATAGCAAGAAAATCAGAGTCATGACCAAATGATTTTGAAGAAAAAATCACAACAACCATGATCAGAAAGTTCAACATTGAAAACAAAGGCATCCTCTTGATTTGATGAATTGTAGAGGGGAAGATTGAAAACAAGAAATTTCACCCTTTTTCTCTTCAGAATGATCATATGATTGATAGGAAAGACCTGGAAAAGAAGATTCTTCCTCTCCATGTTCAAATGTAAAACTTACATTCCACGAGTTCTGAGTATGATCATAATTAACATCGCCATAAAATGTTTCTTCAAAATATTCAATAGGTACGACATAATCGTGGAAAATGTCAAGATAATGAGGGAGAGGTGAACAAGGAGAAACATCAACTTTGCATCACAAATTCTTGTTTAGGGCTAGAATCTCACAAATAATCATTTTAAAAGATATGCAAGTTGGTTGGTCAACACTAACTCCATCCTGAGTTTGATTCTCATGAACATCATACTACTCGATTGAAACAGTGAACACAACTCACAATCGGGACAACCAACGGAACAAATAGATGGAGGGCGAGGAGAAAGAACATCACTAGAAAATCATATCCACAATCCAAACTTGCATTTAAATTATATGTGAGGTGGGAGAAGATGGTGGGAGATCAACAACGGACTCTTAAGTTGTCCAACCTTAACCTACGTAAATGTAGTTGTTTGATGAGAGGAAGACGAAGATTCACTTGGAACAACAACTTCCTTCGTCACAAATTTAGGAGATCCATAACTAGTATAAGTTGGGATACTTCAAAAATATTCATATTCATTCGAATTCATTGAAATATGAACAAGAAATTTGAACTTCACTTTCATTAAATTCCAATCAATACCATCTTCAAAAAATTCAAAACATAAATGAATAAAGCTATTGTGAAAATCATTAAGAGATTCATGAAATGATTTTCTTAAATGCATGATTTTCTTGAAAGCATATTTGTAATTGTGGGTTTTAACCCTGTACAAAAATTACATGCATACGAATTCTAAAACAAAAAATAATTAATGGAGAGAACATAAAACATAAAATAGATATACACAGAGATTTTCCATGGATCCCAAAACTGATACTACCATATTGATTTTTGATTATATTCCTTTCAATGTTACAATACATATATATACATTTCGAAGCATCCATAAACCCCAATCCATTAACCCTGGATTAGAACATAATCGTAGTTCCCTTGACTGGATCTACAAAAATACCATGGAAAGAAAACCATCATTCCCAAAACCATGTGTGAAAACCATGCACAAAACCATAGGTAGGTTCACCCACCTAATATAGGGTCCAAAAAAATAATTCCCCAGGGCTTTGCCCCAGACCCCATAGAAGGGGTCTACATCCCCCCTCAAACCCCATGTAACCTGTGCGCACGTGGGGTTAGTCGTGGAAAGAATATAACACACAACCAACATTCTCCCACTTGTTGTTTTCTTTCCACAAGGGGCCATAAGAGAGCTTACTCATTGGTCCAACCCTACAATGCCCATTGTTTCTCTACACGAAGAGAACTTCTCAGTGCTCACAGAATTTGTCAATGCACCTATAGTATTCTTAAAATTGTCCACCTTTTCCAACAACACTTTTTTGTCCTTGACCATATCCCTTACAAAGTGATATTGAACATCAATGTGCTTTGTATTTGAATGATAAGTGGGGTTCATTGCCAAGAAAATTGCACTTTGGTTGTTACAATCTATCCTTATAGTTCGTTGTACTAACTCGATACTTGAACACAATCTATGCAACCAAATTGCTTCCTTGCTTGCATGAGTGGTTGCCATGTATTCTGCCTTTGTAGTTGAAAGTGCCACTACAAACTGTCTCTTACTCATCCAACTGACTGCACCTCCAAATAGGTTAAACACATACCCACTTGTAGATCTTCTCTGATCTAGATCCCCAGCCCAATCTACATCAACAAAGCCACAAATGTCCAATACTTTGTCCAATCTTCGTCTTCCTTGGGAGCACACACCATAATCACTAATGCCACACAAATACCTGAAAACCCACTTTATTGTTGTCCAATGCCCCTTCCCTAGTTTTGACATAAACATGCTCAATACTTCCACTGCATGTACAATGTATGGTCTAGTATAGACCATTGCATACATCAGGTTATTGACTGCACTTGCGTATGGAACACGGGACATGTCCTCTTCCTTTTCTTATGTCTTGGGACATTGTTCAGCACATAAATTTACACCGACAGGAATAGGAACCTTCAGTGGTTTACTATCATGCATATTAAACCTCTGGAATATTGTCTTCACGTACTTCCTTTAATTTAACCAGAGCTTCGTTTTTCCTGATCTTGTTTAATTTCCATGCCCAAAATATAGTTTTCAACACCAAGTTCTTTCATGTCGAATTTGGAGGACAATTAGGTCTTCAATTCCTAGATAATTTCTTTGTTATTTCCAAACACCAACATATCATCCACATACAAGACCAAATAAATAACATGGTCACCAATTAATTTAAAATACACACAATGATATGCTTTGCTTTTGGTGAAGCCAAGTCCCCGTATATATGTATCAAATTTCTGATACCACATCCTTTGTGACTATTTTAACCCATACAAAGACTTTTTTAACCTACATACCAATTCTCTATTACCCTTCACCGCAAAGCCGTCGGGTTGCTTCATGTAGATCTCTTCTTCTAGATCCCCGCGAAGAAATGTTGTCTTCACATCCATTTGTTCTACACCAAAATCCAAAAGCAACAACAATAGATAAAAGTAATCTAATAGAAGCTACCTTTGCAACAAAAGAAAAAATATCACCAAAATCAATTCCTGGCACCTAGGAATAACTTTTTGCTACCAACCGAACTTTGTATTTCTCCACCTTGCCTTCTACATTCATCTTCTTCTTAAACACCCATTTGCAGCCAATGGGTTTCCTTCCAGTGGGTAACTCCACCAGATCCCAAGCCTCATTTTTGTGCAAAGATGTCATTTCATCAACCATGGCCTCTTTCTAGAGTTTTCCATCCTCTGAATCCATTGCTTCCCTGACAGTTCTAGGATCATCATCTATAATAGATAAAGTAAAATCTGAACAAAAAGTAGATGCACTACACCTTTCTGGCTCCCTTCTTTCTCGAACTGATATTCTCACAGCTGGAGTTTGTGGCTCTTCATCTTTTGATTCCTCTTTTGTTGTAGAGTCTGATTCCTCCTCCTTTAGCTCAAACTCTATCTTCTCAGGTTCCTTTGATAGGACTTCATGTTGAATAAAATATTTCACCTATCTAAGCACCACATCATGGGCATACACAACCTTCCTTGTTTCTGGGTTCCAAAGCTTATAACCTTTTAAACTATCATTATACCCAATAATGATGCACCTTTCAGATTTACTATCCAACTTGGTTCTTTTCTCCTTTGGAACATGTACATATGCATCACATCCAAATACCCTCAGATGTGAAAGAGAGGTTTTCTTACCAGTCCATACATCTTGTGGAGTCTTATCCTCCAATGTTGATGAAGTGATCTGTTGACCAGGTAACATGTAGTCTCTACTGCCTCGGCCCATAATTCTTGTCCTAACCCGGTACCACTGAGCATGCTTCTTGCCTTTTCCATAAATGTCCTATTCTTTCTTTCTGCAACTCCATTTTGCTGAGGTGTGTATGGAGTAGTCTTCTGTCATGCTATACCACACTTCTCACATAAATCTTCAAATTCCTTCTTGTGAAACTCTCCACTGTTATCTGTCCTCAACACCTTTATCTTCTTCTCTGTATGGTTTTCCACCAGAGCCTTAAATTCTTTAAACCTATCAAAGACGTCATATTTCTTCCTGAGGAAATATATCCATGTATTCCTTGAGAACTCATCTATAATGATACATAGTACACAGACTTACCCAATGATGGAACCGACACAAGTCCAAACACATCACTGTGCACAAGCTTTGATATTTGTTTCGCCCTCTTAGCACCAGAGGGGAAAGTCACCCGATTTTGCTTCCCATATACACAATTTTCATAGAAATCAAAATCCAGAGAGAAATTAGACATGTCTTCTACCATACCATTACCATGAAGTATTTTAAGGTCCTTCTCTCCAATATGTCCAAGCCTTTGATGCCATAACATGATCTTTTCTCCAGAGACCACTATATTTTCTTCTCCACTTTGAAGGACCATAGAATTGTTGCACCCATCAATAACAATGCTACCCTGAATCTTATACAAAGTTTCAATCCGAACTCCCCGCATCAATTCCAGTGCTCGCCGAACCATCTTGCAGGTATCTTTCTCGAACACTATTTTTACACCTTCATCATCCATCTTGCTTATAGAAATCAAATTTCTAGCCAATGCAGGAATATGCAAAACACTTGGAAGTGTTATAATCCTTCCACCTTGCAACTTCAACTTGACTTTCCCATCACTGATGATTCTAGCTTTCCTATCATCCCCTAAGAAGACATCACTGCCATCATATTTATCATACTCACAGAAACACTCCCTGTGGGGAGCGATGTGAAAGGATGCACCTGAGTCAATCAACCATGTCTCATGATCAACATGTGTACTTGAAGAAGAAGCCAAGTACACATCCCCACCTTCATCTAAGGTGGTTTTCACCTCTGCAGAATGAGAATCATCAAATCCCCTTCCTTTCTCAGGAGCTTTAGATCTACAATCCTTTTTGAAGTGCCCTTCCTTTCCACATTTCCAGCACACCTTTACATGCTTTCCTGGAGATTTAGATCTCCCACTCAAGGATTTATTTTTGCTTCTATTCTGGGATATTCCTCGTACAGACAAGGCATCACCATTATGACCCTCCATATTTTTCCATCTCATCTCCTCCGAAAGCAAGGATCAGACTATTTCATCAAACTGCAAGGCAGTCAGATTGCTACCTATTGCAACAATTAGACTATCCCACGAATCTGGTAGAGAACACAACAAACAGATGCACTTATCTTCATCTAAAATTTTTATATCAATAGATAACAACTATCTTACTACATTATTAAAGGCATTCAAATGCTCTGTCGTCAAGTATCCATCCTTCATCCTTAGGTTATACAGCTTTTTCTATGTGAACAGTTTATTCACTAAAGACTTAGATTGGTATAAAGTCCCTAACTTGTCCTACAAATCCTTCGCCAAAGCTTCCCTTGATACATTCAATAACATTAAATCTGAGATACACAACTATATTGTGCTCTTTGCCTTTTGATCAAACTTCTTCCACTCTTCATCAGACATTGTTGTTGGTTTAGTACTCGGATCTACCGCGATCCACTGATCTTTATCCACCAACAGATCCTGTATCTTTAGTTTCCACAACTCAAAAATCTGGCCATTAAATTTTTTGATCTCTATCTTTCCACTGCTCATCATCTTCTTTCACCACAAGAATTGATCCCGTAGATCTCCCATTAACAAGTTCTACCACAGGCATGACCAAAACCCCTCAGCAACAAAGGTGTCCCATTGAAGCCAAAACAATTATGATACCAAATGTAGGTTTTAACCCTATACAAAAATTACTTGCATACGAATTCTAAAGATAGAAAATAAAAAATGGCGAGAGCATAAAACATAAAAAATATATACACAAAGATTTTCCTTGGATCCCAAAACCAGGACTATCAAATTGATTTTTCATTATATTCCTTTCAATGTTACAATACATATATATACATGAAAAAGCATCCATAAACCCCAATCCATTAACCCTGGATTAGAACATAACTGTAGTTCCCTTGATTGGATCTACAAAAATACCATGGACAAAAAACCATCATGCCCAAACCCATGTATGAAAACCATGCACAAAAACATAGGTAAGTTCTTCCACCTAATATAGGGTCAAATAAAAGAATTCCCTCGGGCACTGACTTGGACCCCATAGAAGGGGGCTACCACCCTCCCCCCCCCACCCCGTTGCGCCCGACGCAACGAACAAGGGGGGATGTCGCCCCCCTTGTGAACCCCCCACGCATGGGGCTAGTCATGGAAAGAATATAACACACACCCAACAGTAATCATACTTTTCAAAGGTGTGGTAGATCTCTTTGACAATATGTTTGAAAGAATGTATAGAAGTTGTTGGAAATGTGTAACATCATTCCTTAACGTGCACTTTGAATGCGAGAATGAACAACCTATAAGTAATATCCTCACAATGAATATTGTGTCGAGTGCAAAATTTAAGAAAGCAAGCAGTGTGCTCGATAATGGTTGTTCCACCCTCTCCATCAAACTTAAAATTTGACAAGTCATTAATTATCCCCCATGGGCACATTCAGATTTGCAATTTTGGAAAAACATTTCAGGGTTAAGATATGGGAAGAAGCCATTAAAAGATAAGGAAATTTCAAAAAGATTTCATGGGCTCAACTTGTCATTTGGCCCTCCTTCTAGCGCCAAAAATGTTGACAGTGCTGGACCCGCCAACATTCAGGTGGTATCCTCGATATGAAGTCCCAATAAAACCTCACACCGTTTGGAGTAGGAGCTCCATCCGAAATCTGGCTTGGTTGTCGTAGTAGTGGGTTTGAATGATGTGCCTCGGCTACATAATGTTTAGAATTGTGTATTCATGACTTGGGGAAATAAGTGTGTGACTATACGGAACGTTAAGTGCGATTTATGAAAGATTCTAACACAATGAGGGGAAACGAGTGAGCCTCTTAGAAGCCTGTAATAGTACGCAACTTGAAAGGAACATACGAGCATAAAAATACATCATGAGTTAGCCTACAAAATAGGTCACAAGTTAACCATGATGGACATAAACTACAACACACATTCAACAAGATTCTTAATAGTGCAAACGAAATAGTTCATAAGTGTTAGCGTAAGTAAAACAACATACATTGCAAACATAACAAGAATAGTCCTACTATATTCATAACATATGCATGAAAACGTGCCAAATCTAAGCTTTTATTAAAGTGAAAGTTCCAAGCATAAATATACCATTGAGGAACCGCTAGTCCCTATAGTGGAACATGAAGTCTACACCTGCTCCTCCAAAGAAAGATACTCCCCCTATGCTACGAAGAAGTCAAGGCTCTCAACAAAACTCCCAAGCTCCTGATCCTAAGCTAAAAGCCTAGCCAAATGCTTGGCTCCCAAAATCCTTATACATGAGTTATGAGGACATATTTATAACGAAAGGGGTGATTATTCATCTCCCTTTTATGACTCTTGGACTTCTCTCATGACTCTTCAACTTCATTACAAAATGACTCTTCATATTCCACAATTAACACTTGGAATTCCACTTACAAACTAATTACAAAAGAATATTACAATATACTCATACCCATACAGGACAAAATTGGGTAGAGACAACTAGACAACGTCAAGATACAACTAAGTCAAGCTTGAGTTTGGGGAAACTCCAGCTCAACAACTTCGACTTGTAGATTCTCGGTCACATGACGATGCTGAGCTTTGTACTACGTGATGACTTCCCCAAACTATGCGATGGGATTAAGCTGGAAGCAGACTCTAGCCTCCATGGCATTTAGGTACACTAATTTGGAATTGTTCTAAGTTTCCTTCTTTAGTAGGAGCAACATGGTATTAATCTAAACAGGGCCACCAATGTACTTTTTCATGTTCTGCCTGTTCACTTCAAGATCTTCTTTGGCAGTGATCTGTATGAACTGATCTAAGTATTCTTCAACCTCCTGCCTGACCTGATTCCTACGTTTGGCTTAAGTAAGTGAGCCAACTAATGGGATCTTGCGCGATTTCACCATGAAATCCACGTTTTTATACAATAATGCATATGAGGTCTAAATATTGGCGATGAACGAGGTGAGTTGTTTGCTACTCTAAGTGATCATCTACACTTGTCCTTTCTCTAGCTCTTCTTGATGCCTTGTTTTCTTTGCCAATTAAGATGGTGCCCCTTTGTATTGCATTGACCACTCATGCACGATAGCGATGGCTATATGGACAACCTTGAGGGATTTAGCATTATCCTTACCCTTCTACTACATGTCGTACAAGCAGACAACTTCTTTATGCATGGTGACAAGCTTCTCATAAAGGCTCCGAATGGTTTCTCCCAATGCCAATACTGCATGAATCTTCAGTTATTGATCCAATAAATCTGACCAATTGAATGGTTTTCCTTCTTTCACAATATGATTCAGCAAGAATGGCCACCTTTTGGCGAAGATCTCAATACTCTATTGACCATTGATCCTGCAACATAGAACTATCAAGTATTGATAAGCCTTCCTAAGAGATTTTGTCTTGTAGGTGTTGGTGGGTGTCCGACAGAACTTTGTTTGATCTTTCACCCAGCCTTTGACAAACTCCTTTTTTCTCAAGTAGCTGGTGGATACATAGAAGTAAGAGTCCATGAGCGATTTTGACTCCAAAAAATGATACATGAGATGGTAATCCGGTGCGAGAAAAGAGGCAAGCCTTTGCATGTTGTAATTGTTAAGAGTCATGGTATTGGAATCTATCTGAGAAATTATCACACATGGGAAAGCCAAGTACCTGCATGCAACCTTGTGTAACCCTAACCTTTGGAAATTGATATACACTTGCCGATCTTCAAGATATATTTTAAAGCTTCTTGCTGAGAATGCCTCATTCACTTTGTTCCATGTGATTTATGACTCTTTCTCTATAAACAGTTGAGTATCTGAGAAAGCTGACAAGTTCACTGGAGTACTCTCAATTGCCTCCCCAATGCTGCTTTTCATAGTCTCCTTTAAGGCAGATCTCTTAGAGGCCATAATAACAATGGTTGATGAAGAGAAGTGCTAAAAATTACAATACTTGTAGGAGGAAAATGCACTCATGGAAAACATGAATTAGCTTGAGCAAAATTACTCACAAAGCAAGATTAAGGCAATAACCATAAGACTAAAGGGGACAATTGTGCAATTCCTGAGTTGGGGGTAGGGACTCGCTCCAAGAACTCTAGATTGAATAGGCAAGGGAGCAACTTGAGGCTTGAGACTACACAATGCACAATCTCAGCCTGGGCAAAATAAGGAAGAGACTGCGCATTATGCAGTCTCAATGGCCAAGGGTGAGGCTTGAGCCTTGGAACTGCACAATGTACAATTGGGCAAGCTAGGGACTGCACATTACATAGTCTCAGAAGCCAAGCACGAGGCTTGAGCCTTGGACTTGCGTAATTTCTAGTTGAGTAAGACAATTATTGGCCAAGTGAAGGGCAAATCTACCTGGAAAGAGGATGGGAAAGTAGTAGATCTAAGTGATAGTGTAAGTTGGAGTGTAGTTCTAACTAAGGAAAGATAGATTAGTGAACATCAAGTGCAAAATATCAATATGCAAAGGGAAAAAACATGCATAGGGAGTCGTTGAAATGATGATCACTAATGGGCATAACAAGAAAGCTTATCTGACACTTGTAAAAGGTGAATGACAGACTAAACCAACACTTCTACAAGCTAATATAAGTTAAAACAATAGTAACCATGAAAAGAAATAAGCAAAATAACACTCATATAAGTGAAACGACAAAAAGCAAAAAAAAAAAGACGACAAAAGCTAAACTCACCTAGAAAAGTGCAACAAACTCTACTGAAGGCTCCTTGATCTCGTTGCGAAGACTAGAGCTCCAAGATCAAATGTGAAAAATGAGCTCTTGGAGCATATATTATATAGATCTAGGTTGGTTAGGGTTTATGATGTGCATGCCTAAAATGAAGGAAAAAGTGACACTTGGCAAAAGTCCAAAAATAACAACTTATGTCATCCTTCGGGAAACTAATTATCCACTCCCTATTTTCTACGGATTGCTTTTGCTTTTTTCTTTTTTGGGAAACCAATCATTCACATTTAAAAGAAGGATTGCACAATTCCCGACCACAAGGGATTGGGAAACTCCTCGACTCAATGAATTGTGCAGTTTTTGAGCTCAAGGGAAGCTTTACACAGTTTCTCAACTCAAGGTCGGATTGTCTCCCAAAATTGTGCAGTTTCATAGCTCAAGGTTGGCCTACCTGTCTAGATTGTGAAATTCAAATCCTCAAGGTTGGTTAGAGCCACTCAACCTAGTCAAAGCCACTAAACCTAGGAATTGCGCAGAAGAATTCCCTCAGTTGTTGTCGGATGCATGTGTCGGTGAGATGCCCAGTTCTCCCCAAAACTACATAATTTGTCCATGCATTCATGGCAGCGTTTTCCAAAAAAGAAAAAAGAAAAAAAAAAAGTGAAAAATAATCCCTAAAAAATAGGGAACTATTTTTAGCAGTTGGAGTTACACTTGAGTTAATTTTAGAAATTATCACCATGTGCCACTTTTTCCTAGATTTATGGCCTTCGTGTCATAAAACCTCAATCGATTAAATCTATTTAATGGATGCTGCGAGAGCTCATTTTCACATTTGATCTTGGAGCTCTGGCATTCCCAAGGCATCTAGGAACCTTCGACACAATCGATGAACCTTTTTCAGGTAAGTCTTGTTTTTCTTGTCTTTTGCTGCTTTTGTTTCCTTAGCTTGTGAGAGTGTTGTTTACCCATTTTATTCAATGACCGCTGGCACTTTTATTTGTTTTAGTTTACAGAAGTTTTGTTTAAATTTTTGCATTACCTTTCCTAAGCATCGCATGCATAACCCATTTTTTGCACTAATGGTCATTGTTGCGACAACTCTCCCCACAAGCTTTGTTGTTCTTTTGTTTGACTAATTCCTGCATTTATTTTGATTGCATGCATCACCATTCACTTAGATCTACACCAACCTACATTCACACATTTAGATCTGCTCGTTTTCATGTTGCCCTTGGGCATATATGGTTGCCTTGGCCCAGATCTAGCTCTTCTCGGTATGCACTGTGCATTTATGGATTTCAAGGCTCTGCCTTGGCTCCAAGAATTGCATAGACGTTACCAATGACTGACTCCACTACAAACTATGCAGTTCCAGGAGCCAGTCCCAGAGTCTTGCCCACTGGGATTATGCAATGCGCAGTCCCAGCCAGCATCAAAGCCAGACTGAACTCTGCTTTCAACAGTTCCAGTCATCATCAAGCCACACTCGACTGCACATTGCGTAGTTCCAACCATCATCACCTCTCACTGGCAGCTGGGACTATGCAATGTGAAGGTCTAGCTGACAGTCCCTCACCTCTGAGACCCATATTTGCGCAATCTTGCCTAGAAGTTACCAAGTTTGTTGCATGGTCTATGTTGAAGTTATTTTTTATTTTAAGCTAACATTTTCATGCCATGAGTGTCCTCTTTGTCTCTGCGTACATAAGTTGTTGAGAAAAGTACATGTAGCA
This sequence comes from Pinus taeda, assembly GCA_000404065.3. Taxonomy (NCBI): domain Eukaryota; kingdom Viridiplantae; phylum Streptophyta; class Pinopsida; order Pinales; family Pinaceae; genus Pinus; species Pinus taeda. Next base: position 54,152 of record APFE031365056.1, read on the forward strand.
GGGCTTACATGAGAGCTGAATCAAACGATAACGTTGAGAGTAGTACTGGAGATGTAGTTGAACAGGTTTCAAGGAACTTTCCAGTCTATGCAGACACACAACTATTTATAGAGAAGGACATGAAGATAACATGGCAGGAAATTAAGGACATATTTGCAAGCAACTTCAAGGAAGATCTGGAAGATCGAGAAGTCTACGTTAACACCCACAAGTCAGGCTTGTATAAGGTTGCTTGCAGGTACCCCCCTTCCCATGTGTGGACATCATTCACTGGATTGTCTCACATACCAATCCCAAGACGATGACATTTAGCAGTGCGAGTGGAACATAGTTTCCTACCTCCAGGATGGAAAACTATCATCAAATGTATCACTTACCATAACTGATGAACCGCATGGATGCGCTCTTCTATACCCCCAAAGTAATGTGAATAGTAGAGACATCATGAAGCATTGGGTACAAGATCCATCAAAGTTCAAGTCGACACCCAATCGGGTCTACAAGAATAAGTCACTCAGGAAGGTCTAGCAACTCTTGATCATCTTTGCATGTCACTTGTATCATCAAGAGAGCATGAAGACATTTCCACATAATTGTGTGGTTGTTTTGGATCAGTTGGGAAATGAAGGAAGTCTAATCAACTTGTCGGATATGTTGTCCCTTCAGCTGAAAATGCATGTGACTAATTCTCGAAATTCGCCTAAGGATGAGCAAGCGAGATTCTATATGTTTGCATACCTGCTTGATGCAATTTGTGCCCAACATCAATTTCCTGGCATGGGTTGGACATCGACACCATTAGAGAATGTTGTGAACATTTATTGCAAGTTTCTTTTTTAGTGCAGTTACCGAGGAGTCATGGCGAGGCTATTTGACCATTTCACAATCCCAGTTTACAAGTTGATCTTTGAGAAGAATCCACCTTGCATGTCCCAAGAAGTGATGCAGGGATTTCTTAACATTGCAGATTGGTATGCCTCACCCAGTAGCACCTTCATCAGTCTGTTTGGTAGAGAGAAGCCTCCACATGTGCTACCAAGATTTTCTATGGATGAGTTGGTCATGCAAGAGGTTGCATATCACATCTCCACAGGGTTATCAACAGGACTACATGGGAGGAAGAAGGCACAATGGCTTGCTCTTCCTTTACGGATTGGGTTGTACGAGATCTAGAAATTGAAGGATGCATATGTCGAGGAAAAGGACTTAGAAAAGTTTGAGTTTGGCACCAAGGAAATCAATTCGTACAATCCCCACTGCATATGAAAGAACTATTGTGTGAAGGTGTATTATCCATGGTTCCATGGGGCAAGTCATTGGGTAGAGGAAGATCCCTGGAGGTATTGTTACAATTCCTTTAAGATTAATGAACTGGTTAGCATGGCCAGAGAATGGAAAGTAGCTTTGCAAGAAGCGTCACCATTGGAAGTAGTAACAACAACAACAGTGAGCAGCAAACCGGTGCAGGACAAAGGCAAAAGGAATATTTCTGAAAACCCAAAGACTAAGCAAAGCTACAAGTTCAAAGAAGATCCTCTTGTTGAGAGATTAGCTTTAGAAATAGAGGCATAGAGGCAACAACGCGTAAGGAGAGTAGAATGGAGGAAGAGAGAGAAGAAAAGGTTGGAGGATGTAGAGAGGAAGTTGCAGGAAATAGAGAAGAAGCTGAAAGGAGAGCGGGAACTAAGAAAGAGAGAGAGGAGAAGTAGAAATAGGAACAGGAAGAAAGGCAAGGCGTAATGACATAGAAAATTGTGCCTATACAGGTTGAGATGACAAAGCAGCTAGCAGGTGAAGAAGAGGTTAAGCAGGTGAAGGTTCAGGAACTTGCTCAACATATTGAGCAGATGGTTGAAGCAACGAACATGGAGTTGGAACAGGAGCCATATGACCAATGTACCAACCTCATATCAAGAACATCTGAGGTCGCACCTTAGTCTTCGCCACCTCCAGAATCAAAACCAGTCCTGAGCGAGCAAGGAGAGGTTGTTCTCCTTGATGATGATCCCGTGATGGATGTGTATAATCTATCATTTGATGAGTCACAACAAACATTCTACAGGCATGAAGAAAGCAACTATCAGATGATCATGCGTCACCTGCACACATAGAGGAAAGGGTGATTATGTCAGATGTTAGAAGACATCCAACTACCATGAACGATGCTTTTAAGGCTTATGCAGAAGCCACAAGTTCAATTGTCAAGTTCTTTTTAGCATAGAATGATCGGATGGCAAAGGACTTGTAGGAGGCCAGATAGAGAATAGAACAGTCCACAGGATCCATTATGGCAGAAATGAGAAAAGCGATACTTATTGAAGTATTGACTCTTGAGACCACCATGCGAAACTGTATCACAAATTTGTCACTATGCACAAGGCGGTTGTCCATCTATATGGTTTTCAGCAACAACGCGTGAAGATTGTCCAAACTCTCAAAGACATACACATTGTTATTAGGCATGTACAGGAATGGACAATGAGGTACAAGGGAGCCTCACTTTACTTGCATAAGATAATGAAACTGCAGGAAGAGCTAGACAAAGCATGGATTTAGATGTTGATCCAAAACTATGAACAACTCCCTCCACTCATCACTAGCATTGAGGCTTCCTATGCACGGTTGTTCAAGAGTCTAGATATCATAGTGAGGACACACAAGATCCATTCAATCGGATCACTCACTCAAGCCATGAAGAGAACCAAGTCCTGCTGAAGGTTAACAGGTACATGGAGTAGTTATTGCAAGAGGCCACCAATGATGACTTGCAGATGAGCACAAAAAACATGTAGAAGTACATCAATGGGCCAACCACACTCAAGACAATGTTGTGCATGCTCAAAGATGAGTTGGACAGGGGTTCCAGAACCATATACTCAGAAGCCATGGAGGCAAGAGTCTATTTCTAGAAAGACATCACCAAACAGTACGAGGACAAAATAGTGCAATACCAAGCTTGGTATCAGGTCATCATCGAAGACCATCAAGAGGATGTTGTCGAGTTGGTCTTTCCCCAAGCTTCCGAGTGATGATGTTTGTCTTGTTAGGCTGACTCAAGCCTATTTTGTCCCACATGGGTATATGTGGAAATTGTATTACTATTTATAAACATATTGTAAGTGAAATTCCAAGTGTCATTAGTGGAATGTGAATAGTCACTATGTAATGTGAAGAGTTATTTGTAAAGGAGTTGAAGAGTCATGAGGGTAGTCAAAGAGTCAAGGGGAATGTCAAGGGTCACCCCACCTTTTGCTATATATAGAACCTCGTAACTCATAGTAAGGGCTTTTGGGAGCCAAGCTTTTGGCTAGGAATTTCTTAGAGAAGGCTTGGAGAGTATTATGACGAGCCTTGGCTTCTCCACAACATAGAGCGAGTAAATCTCTTTGGAGGAGTGGGCGGTGTTGACTATAATGTTCCACTATTGGCGCTAGTGGTTGTCAATGGTGTATGTATGGATGGAACTTTCACTTAATAATATAACTGAGCCATCACGTTTTCATGCATATGTTGTTATTATAGTTGGACTATTCTAGTTGCTTTAGCAATGTATGTTATTTAACTTACGTATTTGTGTATGAACTATTTTGTATGCAATTGTATGAATCATGTTGAAGACATGTTGTTGTATTAACCCATCACTTTGGTTTGTGGACTATTCTACTTTCCAACTTGTGATGTCATTCCGCTCGTGTGTTGTTGAGGCTGCATACTATTACAGGCTTCTGAGGGGCACACTTCATTTTCCCCTCTGTGTCTTAGAACCTCATGCATCTCACTTGACTCATTGCAAGGTGTCACACTTGCTTCTAACAAAGTTATCATACTTACCTCTGCGCGCCACCACGTTCAAGGCACTACTTTACTACCCACTGCTAGGTCTCATACTCCAAACGGTCTAAGGACTAGTTGGGACTTCTTACCAGGGAGATCCCTTGACATGTTGGTGGGTCCAACACCGTCAACATTTCTGGCACTAGAAGGAGGGCTAGATGACAATTTGAGCCCTCAAAGTTTGTTTTGAATCTCTACACGTCATTCATGACTTACATTACAATCTCAAATCCGACATGTTTTTCTCATGCACATGATTTCTAAGTGTCGAAGGATGTCATTGATGACTTGTCACAAATTAAATACAACGGTGAAGGTGGAATAACACTGTTAAGACACGAAGTTGCCTTATTAGGTTTTTGTGATAGGAATGAATTCCCCTCGGACGACATTGCCTGTGGGTTGTTCGCTTATACGTTCAAAGGGCATGTTAAGCAATGGTGTCTCACATTGCCCGTAGTCTCTATTCACTCTTTTAATCATATGATTAGAGAGTTAAGCAGTGTTTTATTCCATTATGTGCGTAGAGAACTTAATAAAAAAATTATGGAAATACAAAAAGCACCTCATGAATCTATTGTGCAATTTTGGGATTGCTTCTATAATATTCCTTTTCAAATCCCAGAAGATGAAATTGATTGGAAATTTCTCAAAGAAAGATTTCATTATCTTCTTCATGTATCTGAAAATCCACATGAGTTAGAATCATTCAAACCCCTCCTATCATACCTCGATGTTAGAGCTTTCAAATCTAAGATGGAAAAGGTTGCTATCACTAGTGACTCTTCGTCCTCTTCTCATCAAACAAATCTAGCTCCACAGGGCGAGGTGGGAGAAGTTGTGAACCAATCTGTTGAACTATCACTTCCTCCCACCCCACCTCCTCTATATATCTGCGCATATTTGGACTGCAACCCTAATGGTTGTCACGTGATCTCCTCCTCTTAACCTTTGTCCTCTAATTCTCATGATCCTCTGGATTTTATTGTGTTGTGTTCACTCATTCCAAACTCCACATCTAATGTTCACGACAATCAAGTTGTCGCCGAAGTTAGTGTTGAGAAGCCAACCTGTGTTGTTATTTTTTATGAATATGTGAAGGAATTTGAAGAAGAACCTGCGGTGAAGGATGACCTCCTTCTGTCTGCACCTCATCCACTCTATCCTGACATCTTCTGTGATCCTGTTATTTATGATTTTTCTTGTGAGAATTCATACCCCGATGTTTCTACTTCCAAACATTCACAAGACACACAGGATGTCAATCCATTAATTAATTGCGGAGAGGATGAATATTTATTTCCAAATCCATCCAATCTGTCATATTTCATTTCTGGAAACTCAGAGGGTGAAATATTATGTTTCTCATCAACCCCTTTGCATGATTCATCAAATCATGAGGATGTCGATGCACATCTCAATTTCTTTTATCATGCCTATCATGATCTTTTTACTCAGTCATTTGATCACGATTATGATTCACTTATTGTTGATCTTTCTAAGCCATCAGTCTTTAATGAAACATCTGTTGATGAAGTTGAAACCCCTCAAGCTGTCAAGGCACTTCAGCCCGAGCTGATGGTTATGTTAGGTTCCCACAGTCTTGAGGTAAGTTCCATCTCCGATCAAAAAATTGTTGAATCACCTCAAGCTCCTCACCCTCTCGTGCACATTGAAAATCAACTTGATCTACGAATTCCACATCCTCCACCAGAATCACACATCCTATCACTCATGCATTGGAGGAATCATACGTATCAAGTCATGTTGCGAAACGAAAGTTTTCTTCTCTCTGCATGTTTGCTCGTTTGTCAAGGTTGAAAGAGTGTACATGCTTGTTGTCTGCGCACAATGTGATGCCACACCATGGTACCTCTACGAAGTGTCTGTCATGTGTTTTTACTCTTTTCTTTTCTGTGGACACATTCAAACTTCGAGCATGTTGGTTTTCATTGTCTTATCTTTCTTGCTTGCTGGTTTGCCTAAATATCTTTCTTGTCAACCATGCCTTCACCTACATGGGCCAACCAATGTGTCGATGGTTGCATTGGAAATATTGCTTCACGTGAGTAGGCCCTGCACTATTTAGCTTAGGAGTAGGAGTAGTGTTTGCTTTCCTATTTTCTTTTTCTTTCTCGTTTTGCTTTTGCTTACTTGTTTTGCTTTCATGTTACTGCTTCCCTTTTCTTGTTTGTTTATTTGTCTATTATGCACCCGTGGGATTAGCTTCCTATGAAATCATGCTTGGCTCCTTAAGACAAGCAGGGTGAAATACAAGAGGACTTGTACGACTATCAACTTTTGGTTATCTATATATTCCCTCTCCTTATGAAGATCTTGATTTATTTAGTCGATGATACCCTGATGGAAAATACATTCCTTTCAAAGTGACTCTTGGTGAAGTCAAAACGCTTACACTTTTAACTAGTACCACTTACTCTAATCAATTTTCTATTTTCGGTTAACTCTTGTCAACTTAGTAAAGTAGAGTAAGGGGGGGGGACCTCAAAAAGTATGTCAAAGGTATATATAACATATTTCTCTGAAGGGACAACCTCTTATGCTCTCAATAAGTTGGGATCCCTCTTCCGCCTCATGAATTAAATAAGTGCTTATGCACAGTTCTTTGAAAAATGAAAATGAAAAAAATAAAATAAAGGCGAAAGAAGGGAAAGGCTTCATGTGCAAAGAGGTGAAGCAAGTAACTCAATTGGGGTATTGTCCATGCTCATTGGCAGCAGAGCAATGCTTGTGTTCCTTAAGTGACTCTATCGGGGTACTGTCCAAGCGTGCTGGAAGTGAAGCAACATCGGAGATGAAACTTAATCTCTGACAATCTATATTACTTGTGCATCAATATACCTCTCATCCTAAATCGAAACAACTCAGTTGACTTGGCTTGGTATGTGTGCTAATCGATCAAGAGAATGGTAGGATAAGTATGTTTAACTCAAGCTAGTGAAGGAACCATGACAATCAAAGAATTAAACAATACTTTTGGAAGAGTTAAACTTTCTTTACACGAGGCAAGGCCCATATAAAGAGTTGGAATTATACCAGTGTATCGCCAATGTTGTAGCAGCTACAATCACCCTCCAAAATTTGCCTATGCTTAGTTTTGGAGCCTTCCTACTAAAATCTTAGCAGCTTGTCTTACACCACCCAGGTACTTGTGCCTTCATTTGAATTTTATCTTTCACTTTACAGCTTATGTTTGCTCACTTACTTTGTTGTCTAACCACAAGCTAAACATGTGACTTGGTTGTAATTAGGTTCTAGCATTGCCTTGATGATCTGCACAATCTTGGAGGGCAACCAACCTTGCTCTCACTAAGTGCGCAGTTCAACCCAGTAGTGAGCTTCGACTCCAGAATTGCATAGACCCAGCTGGTAGCTTGTCTTCAGCTAGGAAAAAAAAAAAAGAAGATCTATTTTTAGCAATTGGAGTTACACTTGAGTTAATTTTAGAAACTGACGCCATGTGTCTCTTTTTCCTAGATTTTTGGCCTTCGCATCATAAATCCTAAATCAATCAAATATATTTAATGGACGCTGCCAGAGCTCATTTGCACATTCGATATTGGAGCTATGGCATTCTGAGGCATCTAGGAACCTTCGGCACAATCAACGCAACTCTTTTCGGGTAAAGTCTTGCTTTTCTTGTCTTTTGATACTTTCTCTGTCGCTTTTGTTTCCTTGGCTTGTGAGAGTGTTGTTTTACCTGTTTTATTGAATGACTATTATCACTTTTGATTTATTTTAGCTTGTAGAAGTGTTGTTTTAAGTTTTGCATTGCCTTTCCTAAGTGTCGTATGCATAACCTAGTTTTTTCACCAATGGTCATCTTTTCAGCGACTCTCCCCACAAGCTTAGTTGTTCTTCTGTTTGACTAATTCTTGCATTTGTTTTGATTGCATGCATCACCATTCACTCAGATCTGAACCAACCTACACTCACACATTCAAATCTAATCATTTTCATGTTGCCCTTGGGCAGATTTGGGCTTCCTTGGTCCGGATCTAGCTCTTCTCGACATGCACTGTGCATTTCTAGATTTCAAGGCTCTGCCTTGGCTCCAGGAATTACGCAGAGGCTGCCAGTGACTAGCTCCAACTATGCACCATCCAGTTCCATGAGCCAAACCCAAAGTCTTGCCCACAGGGATTGCGTAATATGTAGTCCCAACCAGCATCAAAGCCAGACTGAACTATGCATTGCGCAGTTCCAGTCATCAACAAGCCACACTAGACTGCACATTCCACAATTTGAGCCATAATCATCTCTCACTAGAAATTGGGACTACGCCATGCGCAGATCCATCTGATAGTCCCTCACCTTTGAGACCCATATTTGCACAATCTTGCCCAACAACTGCCCAATTTGTTGCATGGTCTGCCTTGAAGTGATTTTTAATTTTAAGCTATCATTTGCATTCCATGAGTGTCCTCTCTATCTCCAAGTACATCAGTTGTTTAGTAGATCTTCACCAGTATAGGTGGCATGGATTCCAAGAGAGCACGACCAAAGGATACCGTCGAGAGTAATATTAGAGATGTAGTTGAACAAGTGTCAATGAAGTTGCCAATCTATGCAGACACACAATTATTCATAGAGAAGGACATGAAGACAACATGGTAGGAAATTAAGGACATGTTTGCAAGCATCTTCAAGGAAGATCTGGAAGATCGACAGGTCTATGTCAACATCCACAAGTTAGGCTTGTATAAGGTTGCATGCAGGTACCCCTCCTTCCCATGTGCGAGCATCATTCACTGGATTGTATCACATACCGATCTTGAGACGATGACATAGAGCAGTGCCAGTGGAACATAACTTGCAACCTTCAAGGCATAAAACTATCATCAGATGTATCACTTACCACAACCAATGAACCACATGGATGCACTCTTCTATACCCCCAAAAACAATGTGAATACTAGAGAAATCATGAAGTGTTGGGTAAAAGAGCCATCGAAGTTAAGGTCGACACCCAATCAGGTCTACAAGACTAAGTCACTTAGGAAGGCCTACCAACTCTTGATCATCTTTGCATGTCACTTATGTGGTAAAGAGAGCACATAGGCCTTTCCACAAAATTGGGTGGTTGTTTTAGATCAGTTGGAAAATGAAGGAAGGCCATTCAACTGGTCAAATATGTTGGCTCTTCAGCTAAAAGTGCATGTGGCTAATGCCCAAAATTCACCTAAGGATGAGCAAGTGAGATTCTATATGTTCGTGTACCTGCTTGATGCAATCTATCCCTAGCATCAGTTTCCTGGCATATGTTAGACATGGACACCATCAGAGAATGTTGTGAACATTTATTGCAAGTTGTTTTCTGAGTGCAGTTATCAGGGAGTCATGGCAAGGTTATCTGACCATTTCATCATCCCAGTTTATAAGATGATCTTTGAGCAGGATCCACCTTGCATGTCCCAAGAAGCGATGTAGACATTGCTTAACATTGCATATTGGTATGCCTCACCCGATGGCACCTTCATCAGGATGTTTAGCGGAGAGAAGCCTCTGAATGTGCTATCAAGGTTTGCCACCGATAAGTTGGTCATGAACAAGATTGCATGTCACATATCCACAAGGTTATCGACAAGACTGCATAGGAGGAAGAAGGCACCATGGCCTGCTCTTCCTTTGCAGATTGGGTTGTATGAGATCTGGAGCTTGAAGGATGTTGATGCCGAGGCCAAGGAATTATAGAAGTTTGAGTTTGACACCAAGGACTTCAATTCGTATGATCCCCACTACATATGCAAGAACCATTGTGCGAAGGTGTATTATCCATGGATCGACGGGGCATGTCATTGGGCAGAGGAAGATCCTTAGAGGTATGGTTACAACTCCTCTAAGCTTAATGAACCGGTTAGCATGGCTATAGAATGGAAAGCAGCTCTGTAGGTAGCAACACCACAGGAAGCAGCAACAACAACAACAGTGAGTAGCAAACTAGTGCAGGACAAAGGCAAGGGGAAGGTTGTCGAGAACCCTGAGGCTGAGCAAAGCTACAAGTTCAGAGAAGATCCTCTTGTTGAGAGAGTATCTTTGGAAATAGAGGCAAAGATGCAACAACGTAAGAAGAGTAGAATGGAGGAAGAGATAGAAGCAAAGGTTGGAGGATGCAGAGAAGAAGTTGCAGGAAGCAAAGAAGAAGTTGAAAGAAGAGCAAGGGCTAAGAAGGAGAGAGAGAGAGAGAGAAGAAGAAACATGAACATGAAGAAAGGCAAGGCGCAATGATAGAGAAAATTGTGCATATACGGGTTGAGATGACAGAACAACCAGTAGGTGAAGAAGAGGGTGAACATGTGCAGGTTCGAGAACTTGCTCAGCAAGTTGAGCAGATGGTTGAAGCAACGGACATGGAGTTGGAATGGGAACCACAGGACCGAGATATAGACCTCATACTGAGAACATCTGAGGTCGTACCTCAGTCTCCGTCACCTCCAGAATCAAAACCAGTCCCGAGCAATGAAGGAGAGGTTGTTCTCCTTGATGATGATTTGATGATGGATGTGTACAATCTGTCATTTGATGAGTCATAACAAAGGATTGTACAAGCACGAAGAAAGTAGCTCTCGAATGATCAGGCGTCACTTGCACACATAGAGGAAAGGGTGATTATGTCAGATGTTAGAAGATATCCAACTTCCATGGCTGATGCTTCTAAGGCTTATGCAGAAGCCATGAGTTCAACTGTCAAGTTCTTGTTAGAAGAGAATGATCAGATGGAAAAGGACTTGCAGGAGGGCAAATAGAGGACAAAACAATTCGTAGGATCCGCTATGGAAAAAATGAGAAAAGTGATACTTGCTAAAGTATATACTCTTGAGACCACCATGTGGAAATTGTATGATAGATTTGTCACCACGCACAAGGTGGTTGTCCATCTATATGGTTTTTACCAGCAGTGCGTAAAGATTGTCCAAACTCTCAAAGACGTACGCGCTGTTATTACGTATGTACTGTAATGGATAATGAGGTATAATGGAGCCCCATTTTACTTGCATAAGATAATGAAGTCGCAAGCAGAGATAGAAAAAGCACAGATTCAGATGTTGATCTTGAACTATGAGAAACTCCCTCTGCTCATCACTAGAATTGAGTCTTCCTATGCACAGTTGTTCAAGACTATGGATGTCTTAGTGAGGACACACAATATCCCTTCAATCAGATCCCTCACTCGAGCCATGAAGAAGAACCAACTCCACTAGAGGTCGACAGGTACATGAAGCAGTTGATGCGAGAGGGCACCAGCGATGACTCGCACCTGAGCACAAAAAACATGCATAAGTACATCTGTGGGCTAGTCACACTCAAGACAATGTTGCACATGCTCCAAGATGAGTTGGACATAGGTTCTAGAACCATATACCCATAAGCCATGGAGGCAAGAGTCTGTTTCCAGAAAGACTTCACCAAACAGTACGGGGACACAATATCGCAGTACCAAGCTTGGTATTAGTTCATCACCAAAGACCATCAAGAGGATGTTGCCAAGTTGGTCTTTCCCCAAGCTTCCGAGTGATGGTGTTTGTCTTGTTAGGATGAATCAAGCCTATTTTGTCCCACACGGGTATATGTAGAAATTGTATTATTATTTGTAAACATATTGTAAGTGAAATTCCAAGTGTCATTAGTGGAATGTGAATAGTCACTATGTAATGTAAAGATTTATTTGTAAAGGAGTTGAAGAGTCATGAGGGTAGTCAAAGAGTCAAAGGGGAATGTCAAGTGTCACTCCACCCTTTGTTATATAAAGAACCTCATAACTCATAGCAAGGGATTTTGGCTAGGCATTGCTTAGAGAAGGCTTGGAGAGTATTGTGACGAGCCTTGGCTTCTCCACAACATAGAGCGAGTACATCTCTTTGGAGGAGCAGGTGGTGTTGACTGTAATGTTCCACTATTTGGGTTAGTGGCTATAAATGATGTATGTATGGATGGAACTTTCGCTTAATAATATAACTGAGCCAACACGTCTTCATGCATATGTTGTTATTGTAGTTGGACTATTCTGGTTGCTTTAGGAATGTATGTTATTTAACTTACGCATTTGTGTATGAACTATTTTTTATGCAATTGTATGAATCATGTTGAAGACGTGTTGTTGTATTAACCTGTCACTTTGGTTTGTGGACTATTCTCCTTTCGAGCTTGTGATGTCATTCCACTCGTGTGTTCCTTTTAGGTTGCATAATATTACATGCTTCTAAGGGGAACACTTCCTTTTTCCCTCTATGTGTTAGAACCCCCATGCATCTCACTTGACTCGTTGTAAGGTCACACACTTGCTTTCGATAAAGTTATCATACTTACCTTTGTGTGCTATCATGGTAAAGGCACTACTTTAATACCCATTGTTGGGACTCCCACTCAAAATGGTTTGAGGTCTAGTTGGGACTTCTTACCAGGGAGATACCTTGACATGTTAGCAGGTCCAACACCTTCAACACCTGCCTTCAAAGATTGCATAGTTTCTGGAGGCAAGACTGACAATGTTGCAAAGTCAAGTCAAGAGATATCTTGTGTTTGAAAGGTATCAAGCTGGGATCAAAACAACACATCACAAGCACAACATGAAAACATAAGCCTTGATCATAGCATGAATACTTAACATCAGTAAATGATAAGTTCTTGTGGATATAAGTGAGGCTCCAAAATCAAAGCATGGGCAAAATTTTGGAGGGTGGTTGTAGCAGCTACAACAGATTATTAAACCACAAATGACACACCTTCAAAGAGATAAGTACCAATGCCACCAAAATAGTTCAATTTCCTTAGTACATATGATTGAAACATACATAACAAACATTTAAAGAATAGTCCTAAGACGTTCACAATACATGCATCAAAATTTGTTGTCTCATTGAGCTTAAATTATAAGGTGAAAGATCTAAGTACACAATTACAATGGTGAGGCACTAGTTCTAGTGGTATAACATTAAGTCACTTCTTGCTTGTCCAAAAAATAGTTTTCTCTCCTATGCCAAATAGAGAAGCCAAGACTAGTTTTCCAAAGCTTAAGTCTCCAAAAGCTCTTTGCTTGAGTTATGAGGTTGCTTTTATAGCAAGGGGGATGACCTTTCATATCCCTATAACTCTTGAATTACCCTCATGACTCTTGGACTTCTAATGTTCCATTTGGACTTCTAAACAACTCTTGAACTTCTAATGACTTTTGGACTTCTCCTAAAGACATTTTGTCCATATATGACTAAGTGACTTCTCATATTCCACATATGACTTTTGGACTTCCACACATTAAATTTTGTCCTTTTCCTGAGAATACATCATTACATTCCACATGATTATGTGGCATGACACATGGACACATATTGACCACTATGATGACACTTAGATAAATTACAACTCGATAATGATGACATGGGCTTCATGATGAGGTGGCAATGCCAAGTTGTCTTCCTTGTTGCTTCATATTGCATTCTTGATGATAGATATGATTTATGCTTCATCTTCATGAATGATCCACTTTTTTCTTCTCCTTCACCCTCTAAATCATCTTTGATCAATATCAGAATCTCCCGAGTCATCATGAAATGTCTTCTTTCTGTCTCGATCCATGATGTGCTTCATGTCTCCATGATAACTTTCTTTTGTTCTTCTTCTTCGTAAGTGTTTCTTTATACTTTTTCCTTGATATTTTCTCTTGAGCATCACCTTTTCATGCTAGGAAGGTAATCCTGTCAATGAACATAATTCATGACGAGGTAAAATCAGTCTAAAAACATATATTGTATCACTACCTAGCTCATGGAATGATTTGCTCATGATAGGCCTATGAGAGGGTTAAAAGAAGAAGGCTTGATTACGAGCGCGCAATCAAACTCATCAAGGCTCACAAGAGGCCTTCAAGGTGCACTTGTGCACTCAAAGAGGAGAGAGAGAACTTAAGGGTGAAGGGCGCAGGTCCGAATCATGAAGGAGAATCATTCACTGGTTCAAGATGTGATCATGCACTCAAGGAAGCTAAGGAGGGCGAAAGGGCGCACACTAAGGGATGAAGGGGTCAGGCTTCAATCCTTCCAAGTGCGGTCATGCACTCAAGAGGAACAAGTAGGGCACAATGGCGCACATTAAAGGGACGAAGGGGTAAGGCTTTGAGTCTTCGCAGTGAACTTGTGTGCTCAAGAGGAACTAGGAGGGTGTAGTTCTTCAAGTCGAAGGAGTGTGCTCAAATGAAGGCTTCAGGCTTCTTGATTGCCCCGTGCGTTCTTTAAGATAAGGATGAAGGATTCGTGATTCAAGAGTGAGCCATGCGCTCAAAAGGAAGGATGAAGGCTTCATGCTTCAAGAATGTGCCATGCGCTCAAAGGCTTCAAGTTTTGTGAGTGTGCCATGCACTCTAAGGGAAGGATTCATGCTTTGTGAGTGTGCCATGAGCTCTAAGTGAAGTCTTCGTGCTTTGTGAGTGTGCCATGCCCTCTAAGGAAAGGCTTCATGTTTCTTGAGTGTGCCATGTGCTTTAAGGCTTCGTGCTTTGTGACTGCACAATGTGATTTTTAAGAGACAAAGGATCCTTTGTTGTTTCGAAGTGCGCTTCCTTGTTCTGAAGTGTGCTCAAAGGGTCCTTGTTGTTATGAAGTGCACCTTTTCACTGAGAAATTGAAGTGAGATTTGTTGTTTTGAAGTGCACTTCATTGTTTCGAAGTGTGCTCAAGCTTAGAAGGGCACAATTCTCTCCAACAAAGGTTGTTAGTTCATTTGAAATGCACTTTTCATCGAGGGAGGCAACACAAGGTTAGGTGACTTATCCTTAGGAAGTAATAATGCACTATGAGAGGGAGGAGACCTTAGAAAAGACTTGTGGCACAAGTATGGGAGGAAATATACATCAATGAGGCTCATGAACAAGTTGTGCTCATCATCTAGTAAGAGGGTTAATGCCTTTAGAACTTGCAATGGGTTGAAGGACGAAGAAGAGCTCTCAAAATGGCTAAGTGTGGGACCATCATGTAGGAGAAATAAATGCATCCTAATACGACACCAACATAGATTGCACACATAAATGCCATCAATACAAACTGACAGAATGCATAAAACTCATGAACAATAGTCACACCTTAAAACAAGAACAAAGAGACACCTATTTCTAAGTGTCACAGTTGAAATGACACATTACAACACTTAGAACACAAGTTACGATAAAAGTGACGACCGTATCCAAAAGGTGCGCTAAGTTGTAGGAATGTGTCTAATGCATATTCCAATGATATGTAAGAACATATAATGCAAAAGAGTGCATCAAAACTAACTTCGGTGATACATAAAGGTGTGACACATGCAAGAGTGAAAACACAAAAGCGACACCCAGGACAAGAGGAAAACATGAAGACGACACTTGCAAAATGTGAATGACCTTAAAATATACACATGCAAGAGCGAAGAGAACATGAAAATTACACTTGTTAAAGTAAAATCAAGTCAAAATGACAACTACGAATGTGAAAGCAAAAATGCGTAAGAGAGGACAGTTGAGAAAACTCACCAAAATAGAAGTACAAATGTAACAAAGTTAGGGAGTCTGTCAATAAAAGTGTGCACTAACTATTGACACGAATTGAACATCACATGTGCATTATCTTCATGGATGGTGTTATACCTGTCAAATCTTGCATAAATAAATTGTTCTCATGATCTCATCAAAGACTGTACATGTGTGTGAAAGTGACTTGATAGTTTAAAACGAGGAAGAAGACTTAAACACTTTTCAAAACATCAAACAACCATGGAGTAACCATAGAGTGACAGATCGTATGATCCTCAGTCAGCTCCACAATTCAAGTGCCAAATTTTTTTTGGAGGTTGTTGATCACAGCGACAACATGATTGTTGCCCTCATCTACCTAGACTATGGTCTGCGCCGTGTTCTGAGTGATGACTCCCCCTGGATGGGAGCCCCCTTCTACATGTCCATATCTTGGAAAGAGATGCTCAACTCTCGGAGGCGATGAGTGAGAAGTGCCTAATATGGTCTTTACCCAAGGAGGAATTACTTGATTTGTTATGATTTCTTCCTCATCGACATTAATTTCTCCTTCCTCGTGCTCTTCCATATTTGTTTTCGCATTTGGAGCCCCTTGATCCTAGTTATTATTACCTTGTTCATTTTCTTGTAAATTTAGCAAAGCATTAAACTAATTAGTTGAAGTAGAGGATCCATTTTTGTTTTGAGAGGGTTGCTTCTTATTCACATTAGCTTTGCCCTTGTTGTTGCCTCTTCTTTATACCTTTCAGTTTTCTCCTTGATATGTAGGTGGATCCGGTCCTTTGCTAGCTAGGGCATGCAATCTTTGGCGAAGTGTTTGTATTCATGGCAGTAATGACACTTGAAGGGGATATGTTCATAACCCATTATTTGGCAGGCTGTCCACCCTCCTAGGGTTATATTTATCTTTGAAGGCAACCCTTTTTCTAAATCTACTTCTACACAATTTTTTGCACAGATGAACTACAAGCCCTTTCGTTTGGTTTGATCAAGATATTTCCCAACCCCATTTCTTATTGCTCTTAAGCAATCATAACTCCAAAGGGACAGAGGGAGATGAAGAAACTTAACCCAGATAGGGATCACTATTGGAATATCTTCATTTGGGTTAAAATATAGATACCATTGATTCAGATACATTCCCCTGGATCTGAAAAAATATGGCCTGTTTTGTAAAGATTACATCCCTATCCTTCTTGAATTCAAATAAAAAGGCAAAAATTCCATTACCGCCTTTCATTTTCGGCTTCCAAGATTTCTCTATCCAGTATTCCATTGATCGGGGAGATGACCACAACCCCATGAATTTCCCTACCAAGGCTCGATGCGAAAAGGCGAGGGTCGTTTTGATTGCTCCATTAGGGACAAATATGAAAGGGATTGCTTCAACCCGCTTAACAAATTTTGACTAAGCGTCCTTAGGCTTGGGACGATTCGCCAGAGCTGAGATTTGAAGGCCTACACCTCATCTTGTGTAGAGGAAGAAGGGGGAGGAGGAGGGGGAGCAACCTCTCCAGGGATGTCATTGCAACGCAAATCAAAGTGTTATGAAGCCAACTCTCAAAATAGAAGAAGAGATAGATCAACGACTTCAAAATTAGCGTCCTCAAGGTGGAAACCTCCTTTATATTACACAAATGAACAATTCTTTGATTATTCAAATGACAAAACCTCCTTTCTATATATGGGAGTCTAAGGGGTCACAATATAATCAGAGATGACATAACAATAATGATATAAGGGCATAATAATAACAATAGTGGGCTTCTATGGGGTATAATAATAACAATATGGGGACTACATGGGCACAACAATAACAATAAGGGGGCTACACTGACAATAACAACGAGGGAATACAATAGGATTATAGGGACCTAACATGTCCCTCTCCTTCAAAAAAGTGTTGTCCTCAACGCTTGAGTAGTTATGGATGCTTATGTATAAAATTATCACCCTCCCATGTGGAATCTTCAACGGGTAAGTTCTTCCACTTGATGAGATACTCTAAAATTGATCGATTTCGTAACTGTCAAGTTCTTGTTTTCGTGAATGCTTTAGGTTCCAATAT
This sequence comes from Pinus taeda, assembly GCA_000404065.3. Lineage (NCBI taxonomy): Eukaryota > Viridiplantae > Streptophyta > Pinopsida > Pinales > Pinaceae > Pinus > Pinus taeda. Next base: position 71,572 of record APFE031365056.1, read on the forward strand.
GATTTTTCCTTCTTCGTCAAGTTCTCACAATATTGTTTGAACTTGGAGCTTGTCACCTATAACCTTCTTTAAGCATGAAACATGGAAAACTGGGTGCACTCGGGGAGATGCAAGAAGCTCCAATTTGTATGCCATAGTACCAACCTTTTGCAACACCTTGTAAGGACCATAATACTTTGGTGATATTTTATTATCCTTCTTAGCTTGTTTGAGGGACATTTTTTGTATGGTTGTAGCCATAAAAAATCCAAGTCGCCTATATCAAAACTTCTTTCGCTGCAATGTTGATCTACATGTTGTTTCGTTCTATTTTGTGCCAAAGTGAGGTCATCCTTTAAGAGTAGGAGAACTTATTGTTGATGCTTGATGTGATATTCCACTCCTTGAACCTTAGAATTTTCTCTTAAAGATGATGTGATGGACAGATTCATTTATTCTTTCTCTGGGGTTGGTTCCTGATGTATATCCTCTTCTTTTGACATTTCTTGTTCCTTTTCTTTCTCCTCTTCACAATCTATGTAAAATAATTTATTCTCAGCACACTTATGACCTTTAGTGTATTTGCTATCACAACTCTAACAAAGCCCTTTTGCTCTTTTTTCTTCTAGTTGTTTTGGTGTCAACGTTGTAGGTTGTGGAAGGCTAGGAGCAATAACACCTCCATATTTTTAGCTAGGAGCAACAATGATACATATGCTTCAATATGCCCCTTGAATCACTTCAAACTTATTTTTCAAACAAAAGTTATGCAAAAAATATACACATTTTTCTTGCGTTTTAGGAGCTCGATATTGCAGTTGTTGTATCTTTGTAATTGAAAATCTCCAAGATCTTAAATTTCTTCCTGTGGTAGCTCTTTGAGTCCTCCTTCGAACTCCAAAAGTCTGATTGAGATTAGATTCTTCAAGAAAGAGTTATGCTAAATCTCCCACGATGACCTGATTATGGACTATTTCAGTAGAGCAATGTTGTACGGGATGCCACGTGTCACTGTTTCAACCTTCGGCCCTGAAATTACTACATGAAAAACTATAATCCGTGCATTTTCAAACATTTCTTACAAAATTCAAATCCGATGTCTGAAACAAAAGTTATGATGATTTTCCCTAGGTCACCTTTTTGAGACAAAATTTTGGAGCCCGCACAAACCCTAAGTTCCTCATAACATATCTCTGAAAATATAACAAACTAAGATCTAAAATTTTTACACGAAGTTCTCTGAGATTTTGGCTCCACGTGGTAAAATTTTTAGCTCCCGAAGCCTCGTAGAAAAAAATATAGCGAAAATTCCAAGATGACCTATTTGAAGAAGCGAAACCCTAGAATCCAAAGCTCTCATACCAAATGTTATGCAACCAACTCACAATACAGAAGAAGGGATAAATCAACGAATTCAAAATTAGCTTATTCGAGGGGGCAACCTCCTTTACATTACAAAAATGAAATTATTTGATGATTCAAATGACAAAATCTCCTTTCTATATATAGGAGCCTAAGAGGTCACAATATAATCAAAGTCGACATAACAATAATAATGTAAGGGCACAACAATAACAGTAGTGGACTTCTATGAGGCATAATAATAACAATGTGGGGACTACATGGGCACACCAATAACAACAAGGGGCTACACTGACAATAACAATGAGGGAATACACTAGGTTTATAGGGACCTAACACAAAGGCACATGCGATCTCAGAGCATTTTTTAAAAAGAAATATTAATAATGAAAAAAATAATAAAATATTTCAATTTCATCAACTTTATATATACAAAGATAAAAAATTGAAAATAAATAGACCTTTTATATTTTATATTTCTACAAGATTGATATTAATGTATGAGAAATGATAAACTCTTTTTTTTTTGTTAGTCGAAGGTCTTCAATTACATTCTCATCAAAATAGGTAGTACAATCTGTGTCTTTATGGCTCCCCTAGCCTCATTCAGGCCATACTTGTTGGCGAGGGGAGCCAGAGTATTCAAAATATATTTCCATTTAACCATTATTTATGCTAGGCTGATGTGCCTTAAAAAGGAGTCAAAATGAACATAAAAACTGAAAGCAACATATCACGGAGGTGGCTAGGGAGGAATCACACGGGCGCAACAAGAAATCCAACTCTTTCATGCATGTGAAAGTCAATATGTTCTACACGAGCTTCTAGGTTGTGAAGGCGACCATTGGTACAACGTTGGCTTTGGCGAATGTTGTCCAAACTCTTTATTATACATGTCACAGGTATGGTATTACACATTCAGTTTTGCCTTTGACTGCATATTAGTTTGTCTTTGACCAAAAATTTATGTCGCTTATCCATAGTTTAACATTAGGAATTCAATTTTTGTTATTTTATTATTATTATTTAAATTTATTTATTTGTAAGGTGATCGGTCGAGGTCTTATTATGGGATGTTTAATAACTTCCATTTTTATTAGCTAGTAATTTTTCTGTTTTTAGTTGTATTTTTTTTCCTTCCGTAGATGGGAAAACCTATAATAACTCAGTTGTCAAACCAATAGTGAGGAGAACCATTTCTAGTTGCTATCCGCGAATGTAGGCTGACTCATCACTGTTATTCAGGGAAAACCACGTCACCTGGGATAACCTGCTGGTGGTCCATAAGGGGGCATGCTTTCACTCTTGCCAGATGTCTCTCGGTCTTGGGTTGTTAACCTGTTTCCTTACATCCGAGAAAGATGAGCTCTTAGCTAAGTAGAAGTAGTTGTATTTCTTTTTTATTTAACTTATTGATTTTTATTTTTGTTTTTTTCTACTATTTTCATTTTCATGAATTATAATTTTTTCTCCATATTTTCCAATTTAAGATGACTTTTTTTAAAGGGTGGTTCACAGACATTGGGTGACCGCTACATCCACGGGAAAATCCAAGCAGAGCAACCCGAAGGGACCTATCTGTCGACCAAACAAGCAAGGCCTAGTCCTAAGGGTGTCGAGGAGATTTGACCCTGTGACTTCCCAATTGGCGAGGTACTTAGCAACGGGAACTCGACCAACCGAGCTAACCCATGGGGCTATTTCCAATTTAAAATGACTTATTATTATATTAGAAACATATTTTAATAAATTTAATTAATTATATATATAAAAACACTACACACACACACACACACACACACACACACACAACACACATATTTATATTATATGTTAATCATATTTTTCATCTTATCAGACATCAATAATACAATATTTATTAAGCAATAGTCTTCTGTAGAAATCACATTAGAGAAATTTTTAGTCGATGCGTTTCGAACAAAACAAGCGTGGTTCATCATTAGGCAAATGAAGAGCACACCATGGCAAAGAGTTAATAGAGAGCAATGCAGAGACAAATTCATGTAACGACTATATTTGAACATAATATTTAAATTAATTTATTAAATATTAAAAACAAATATATTAAGTTACTATATTAAATGGCTAGTTTTTGAAAATACATATTTAATAATGATATTAGTTATTAATTTATTAAAAAATATTAATAAATAATGACTAATTTGAAATAATATACTAAAATCAAAATAAACAAGAAATAAACTCAAAAATTATAAAAAAGGTTAAAACCTTACGATACAAAATCATTTAAAAAATTAAAATAATTAATAAAAATAAATAACTAAATTAAAATAATTATAAATAAATAAATAAATAAAATATATTATATAAATAGAAATAAATAATAAAAAGTTTAATTTAATTAAACTATATTTAAATTAAAATAAATAACCAGTAACTCTGGTTTATTACTATTTTTTTTTGATATTTTGATTTATTTTAAAGTCATTTTGCCTTTTGAATACTAAAATATTGAATCCAAAACCATCTTCCCAAAAACAATTAGGAATGTCTAATCTAAAATAATCACGACTTCAAAAAAAGGATTAATATTAAACCATTATTCCTAAACAATTAGGAATGTCTAATTTAAAATAATCACGACTTAAAAAAAAGGTTAATATCAAACCATTATTCCCAATGTTTAAACTTCTGTCGATGTGAGTTCAGAAGTGTTTGTAAGGTGTCTCGGACAAACAACCGTTTTTGGAAATACTTATCAGGCTATCCTAGTAGGTATTCATTCATTCGTCCACTATCCTACTAGGTATTCATTCACGCGTCGACCGTATTTTGGAACGCCATACCTGTGAGCTTTTCTGGGACAGAAACAACGATCCCGAGAGAAGATAAAAATCTATTCTTTGAAGATTGAAGGCTAGCGAGGGATACTGGTCTTGATTCCAAGGTAAACGGTTTATTTTTACTGAATATTCAAAACCCTGGTATTCCGAAGCACGATTGACGCGTTTTCTGAATGAAGATTCCCTTTTGAAAATTCAGAACTTTAGTTTTTCTTTGCGTTTGGTGTTGATCCGCTCCTCCTGCTTTGGCATTTAGGTTTAAGTTGCAGACTGTTTGGTATTCATTACGCTTCTACAAAGCATACACAGTGAACCATCAAGGTTCTATCAGTCAATACGTTAGTTGGCATATATTAAAGGCACAGGAGGTATTATAACATGAAAAAAAGGGAAATATGGACGATAGGTCAAGAAATATTCTTAATACAATAAAAAAAGATCACGAAGATGGACTGAGATCTCTGTTTGGTTTGTGGGTTAGTGGTTGAGATCGGCTTTGCCAAATCAATAACTTACCTTCAAACCAATTCGGGCATAGAGTGTTGGATATAAATTGGCCCTGTTTGATTCATAAGACATATAAAAATTAATTCAAATGGGTTGATATTTCTTTCTCGTCGAGTGGAATAAGTGATATCCATCGAGTGGAATAAGTGATATCCAGTTACTTGAATTCGCTCAGCCTTATAGAGATGAAATCCGAACGTAAAATCTGATTTAGCAATACGGTTTTCAGCTATGATAAGGTTATTCGAAAAATATATTGACTCTTGATATTGGTGTCAAATTGAAAATACTAACCATCGTCGGCTATGTAGGGAGGGGTAATCCCCTGTGTGTGCCAGCTGATATATGATCATTCATTATACTACGTATTTCATGTGTTATAATGAAATACAAGATAGATTAGAAAAGCCCAATGTGAAAAACAAGAAATTGCACCTTAACAAAAAGATAAATTGCAAAGGTTGAAGTCTACTTTTCAGATTAAGGGAAACAGAGGTTAACTTACTGTAAAAGCAGAAATTTCGGCTGATGATAGAAATCATAATTGTGACATGAAATGAAATGATATTTTAAGGTTCAAGAGACTAAAAATAGTCTATGAGACCATTAGTTCTCTGTTTTTTGCTTTTTGCAATTCAATCATTTTCCGATTCAAATTGATGATGAGCTGTCCCAACCTTCCAACAATCATCTCACTAAAAAGACAATGCCAAGAAACTGATGGTAACATGTTCTCATAACTTTCTCTAATGTCTTTGAATGCATCACATTCCAAAATGAAATGTTTTTCCGATTCCACAGCCCCATATGAACAAAATGTACACACCTGTTCTTCCCAACCTTCTTTAGGCCTTTTCCACCGTCCTGATTCACACCAAAGTTGATGTGAGTTGGTCCTTAATTGGGCAATAAGAACCTTTGCCCTCCACGAAATGCTAGCTCCAATGAACTCTTTTTGTTGCAGATCACACGTAGGGTTGAATTCCTCAATGTAATATTTCTTCTTTCTGCCCAACTCTTTTTCCCATATCTTTCCCCATACTTTTTTACAAAACTTTTCCATAACAAAATCCTTTAGCTCCTTGCTATTTGTGGGACAGGCATTGAGGTAGATATTCCATTTTTGCATCTATGTGTAGTTTTGTTCATCCATGTTTTTTTTCTTTCAGTCATGCCTTCATTGAAGATAATATTAGGCCATCTACCTACTCTCAGTTGCTCAATTCTTTTTAGATATCTTATGAGCCGTACCATAGCAATTGAAATTGTTGGACTAGTTCACGGAGATTAAGTTCAGGAACTAAATCAATTATTCAGAGATTTTGTAAACTAGCGTAAACCTTTCCCTAGGTCATGTTTAATTGTCATTGATTACGAATGGTTCAATGAGGAACATGCAGGGCTTGTCGATTCTAAGTCTGAATAGTCCATTACATAGGTTTCTTACTTTTGGCTTTGAAAAACATGCAGGATTCTTGTGCCTTTGATCTAACCACTGGACTGATGATATACCTTTACATGCCTAGATATTGCAATATACAAAGTCATCAATAAACTATAGCTTTTTCTTTCACATTTCATGATCAAGTTTTGTGTTTTTATATATCCATTGGATCTCTTTAGTCGGAATACTGATATTCTTTGATTCTCTCTCCCCACATGTTTTTTATTATTGTTATGCTTTTAATCGATTTGTTCGAATTTGGTGAGCTAATTTTGATTTTTTTTTAATAATTTGCTTCTAATTGCATATGTATTCTGGCTAGCCATTCTTGCTTATTTCCCTCTTCAGTCACTGTATCAAGCTTGTGGCCGAATCCTGTCACTGGCAGTTATACCTGCAAGCAAATATGGAAGCATTCGTAGTAAACAATGTTTGCTTCTTTACAGGGCTTTAGTATGTGATCATTGGAATTTGGGCTATCGTTCATGCCTGTTTGACAAGTGATATTAGTGTTTACATGTGAAAATGCTTGGCAGCGAAAAATGCTTGATATTATTTCCTGTTTTACTATCATATGCAGGTGTCTCATTTGCTTCCGGTACTTTACAACTTTGTGGCAACTTATATTTATCACAGTTTATGCCAGCTTCGTCTGAAGCAAGGCAAGTGTCTTTATCCAGCATTTAAGATATTTCAATGCCACTTGAATAATCTAGATTTCTAGTAAGTTTGTCTGATGGGATGTTTCACATCAATTTCTATATCATTACATTATATTTGAATTTGACTGACTTACCACAGTTAAACTCTGAATATATATCCTTTTCAATATATGCTGAAATAGATCGGTCTTGAAGTGCGTTGGTCAAAATGGATGGATCAGCAGCTGATGGGGGCGAATCCACTTTAGTTTGTGTCCGTTGCAGCAAACCTGCTCGGCTTCAGTATGTATATATTGTGTGGGATTCCGTAAGGGTGCATTTTCTAAATTGCATTCATATTTTGTATGGACTCATAATACACATTTCATGTTTGAACTATAATTTGACACAGTGAATGTACTAGGTTGATTATGATCTGTTTGCTGTATCATCCTGGATAGAAATTGTTAGAAAGAGGATTTTGAAGCTGTGAATCTGTTTGGAAAGAAAATTGTATCGAAGTGCTTATATCTGCATGGTCAGGCCAATTAAATTTGCATGTTTTGGGCTATTGCTTTGGGTATTCATCTCTAAGTATTGTGAATGGCATGCCCTCTTCTATTCAGTCTGCCTTAGATATATACGAGGAATTTATTGCGTTTTTGATCTGTTTTAAATTAAGTTTTCTTTTCCGTGGATACAGACACATACTTTCTTATTCACTTTTTCTTCTAGGGCATGTAGTGCAATGCCAAACTCTTTTCCAAATCGCCATATTTATTGCCTTTCTCTTTCTCAAATTTATTTTTAATTTCTTTCAATCCATTATTTATCTATATTGAGTTTACAATAGAGAATACAAATAGCGAAAAAAATGAGATAGAAAGTTTTTGGAAATTTTATAAATATAGTTATGAGTTCCAAGCACAATCATTATTTTTTTGTCCATTGTTATTTCACAAAAAATAAATCTATTTGTATATTTCTATCAATGCTCCTATTAGACCAGGCAGTAACTCCTCAAAAACAGTTCATTGATTTTCATTCAAGTTGGTCTTTATTATATACATGAGGGAGAGACTGTTCATTTCATCTCCCGGCTAAGTTGCACGAAACGGGGAAACGGGGAAGCAAAACGAAACGCGGAAGCGAAACGAAACGCGACCTCCCCAAATTTTGGAAACGGGGAAACGCGAATATATATAATAATATAATATATATATATATTAAAAACATTTAAAAATTATTAATATATATATGTGCAATCCTAAAGCATTAATAGTGTGATGAGAAAATGAGAGGCACTGCTATTTTATAGCTTTAGAATTGGTTTCTATAAGTCATTAGAAACCCTAAACTAATTAAAAATTAATTAGCAAAAAAAAAATTTTAAAAACAAGTGTCAATTTGATGGAAACGTGGCCCGTACGGCGTGGAAATGCGTTTCCGTACGTACGGGCGAGTTTCCATTTCGGGAAACGCGCCCGTACGTACGGAAACGCGTTTCCACGCCGTACGGTACGGGGAAACGCATTTCCGTTTCGTTTCCCCAGGGAAACGACCCCTAGGCCCACGTTTCCTGCAACTTAGATCATATTCTTTATTATTTATTTACATCAATTTTAGTTATTCACCCAATTTTAGTTAGTTGACACCTAATCATCAGGATTGGGTGAATAACTAAAATTGATGTTAATAAATAATAAAGATTATGAATAGTTACCAGGAGATGAAATGAACAGTTTCTCCCTCATGTATATAATAAAGACCAACCTGAACGAAAAATCAACGAATTGTTTTTGAGGAGTTATTGCCTGGTCTAACATGGTATCAGAGCCAACGCCATTTTTGGCTTCTATCTGCCATTATAACTCCCTTTTTGTCATTTCTTCAGAAGTTTATCAGTTTGTCCTGCATTTTTCTGCCAATTTTGTAACCTCCCATGCTCCTCTGACTAGTCCAATAATGTTGCTTTGCTACGCTGCTCGAATTGTGTTAAGACTATGAATTTGGAGCATTGGCTGCATTGTAATGAATGTGAGACTGTGCGCTGTGTGCTCAGAGGTCTGTGTGTAAATGTCCTAGCATGCGCTGAGGATAGCTATTTAAAGCTTGAAGATGTTGAAGCCATAGAAACCTGCATTAAATTTGGAAACGGTTGAATGGTATGTTGGCACTACCCCATTGTCCCATTATACTGTGAGTTGTTCTTTTTAATGGCGGTGCGTTGAAGTGAAAACTGTTCAAGCTGATTTATTAAAGAATTAACTTGGTATGTTGAAGTGAATACTATTCAAGGATTCATATAACGGTGTAAATCTTCTCCAATTTATACGCTGTTGAATACGATGTTATTGTTGGAGAGATCTATAGCTGTGTCTCGTTGATGTCATTGTTGGAGAGATCTATACCATGCTGTTGGGCTCCCAATACGCTGCTGGCCTTCATATCATATCACCCTCCCTCCATACGCTGCTCTCTCCACGTTGCTGGCCTACATATCATATCACTCTCCCTCTTAATACGATGCGTTTAACGTTCTGGTATTACACTGCTGCCAGCGTTCCATTACCAGAACCGAGACCTCCGTTGCTCCCAACAATACACATTGGTAATACTGCCTCCATATCCCCTTGGCATCACGGCTATTTGCTCTACCATGCACTATAACCATTGCCAATGGAGCAGTCCTTGGTACCAGAACCGAGACCTCGTTCTGGTGTATGATGCGCAACGGCCAAGCGAATGTCCAAAGCGGTGGTGGGAGCGCTAGTGGATCTGTATACAGTATATGCTTCCTATGCATTAAACATTTTTGGAGACTACATTAAACATTTTTTTTGAAGACTATGTATGCATGCTCTAAATGCCTTTTATTTGGTGCATTGGATTTTTTTTTTGTGCATTGGCTCAGAAATATGTATGGTATCCATGGTGCATGTGTTGAGAAAAGACCTCATTAAAAATCGGTTGAAATCTTTTATATGTTGAGCCATATGTGATCGATATATAATGGGCATATAATATATGAAGTGCATGTCAACTTTAGAAAATTTTCTATCAGTAGAAGTATTTTTTTCTATCAGAGTTGCGCAGCAGAAATATTTTTTTCTATCAGCAGAAGTATTTATTTTTCTATCAGCAAAAGTATTTTTTAATTTTTTTGTCTATCAGCAGAAGTATTTTTACAGCACTCAGATTTTACAATGCATTCAATCATATCCATTGTTGGAATAGTTCTCACTAGCAAGGAGAACTATCTTGAGTGGTCCCGGATGATAAAACACACCCTCATTTTCAATGAGTTGTGGAAAGGAGTGTGTATTGGAGACGGAGACAAAGAGCTAGAACAACCTACCTCGTACAAAGAGTTCGCCATTTGGGAAAATAAAAACAACAAAGCCTATGCATTAATTGTAGCATCTGTAAGTGAAGAGGTGAGTCGCCATATTTCGCCATTTTCAACTGCTTTCAAAGCCTTACAAAAGCTGAAAGAACTCTATGACTCACATTCTGCACTTGAAGTTGTTCAACTCATGATTAAACTCTTCACTCTTAAATTACAAAATAATGATCCTCTTGCTCTTGCATCTGAAGTAAAATCTATAATGCATGATATCAAAACCACTAAAGTTGAATTGGGTATTCCTCTTATTGCTTTTCGCAAGGCATTTTATCCTACTTACTCCAATTATCTTGATTCTTGAGTCATTGCAAGCAAACGGAAATCTCAAAGATATTACCTTTGACTCTCTTGTGAAAAAAATTTGTTGAAAGAGAAAGCTTCTGCAAAGAAGACAACCCCTGAATCTTCTAAAAAGGTTATATGCCTTGCTCATAAAGAAAAGAATCTTGCCCAAGATTCTTCCAGAGGAAGAGGTGGTCGAAGAGGAAGAGGAAGATATTTCAAAGGCAGGGGGGGCAGACACTCTCAAGGAGAAAAGTCAGATTTGCGTTGCATACGCTGCAAAAGAAATGGATCACATGATGCCTCCACATGCAAGTTACTTTGGGACAAAATTGAGCAACAAAGAAACCAACCCAAAGGTAAAACTAATGACACTGACAAAGGTAAGGCACCTGAATCCGCTCATTATATTGTGGCACAATGTAAGACTTATTTAATGCTTCACTTGCTCCGGAAAAATGATTGGTTGCTTGATTCAGGAGCAACTTGCCACAGCTCCCCTCCTTTGGTGTTGGAATATTCTCATGTGCCTCTTTGATAGTTCATGAAATAAACATCCTGAGGAAACCCACTAGGCACTTCCCTTTATTTCAAGGATGTTACCTAGGGTAAACTGGATTATGCATAAGTTCAAGGCTTTGTCAATACAGGTTTCAAGGCTGTTACAACAATATACTCATTAAGAGCTTAGCATGTCGTTGGGGGAATTGAACCTCTGGGTGGGGAGGATAACACTCCTTACAACCACCTGGGTTAGACACAATTAACCTTTGTTTGTCAATTGGCCAAAGAAAGCAATGCAGCGCTTGATTGATGATTTTATTAATTGCGAAATGCATTATTAAATGCGAAATCCATGCATAATGGAGCCAATGGTCGTCCTAGTTATTGATCTAATCACTAGTAATCAACATAACTTGAATATAGTAACACATCATCAGATTGATGTTACATTATCCAACTTTATATTCTAATTCTGAATACCCAAAAGTAAATGTTCATTAGCTTGAACAACACACTTAATGGTTATTTGATTGGCCTTTACATTGGGCAGATTTGAAAGTTTTACAAATTTATCTCTGCTGGGAGGTTTATTGAAGATATAAGCAATAACATGATCTTTAGATGGACAACACACAAATTCAATTTGGTTGTAAGCACCATTGTCTGATTAAATGATGATGAAATTCTACGTTTGGTGTGTGCATGAAAAACTGGGTTCTTGCCCAGGTTTATCACACTCTGTTTGTCACTTTAAAATTACCTTGCTTCCTTCTACTGAGCCTGCAAGTCTCTAAGTAGCCTTCTTAGCCAAATCACTTCCTAAGCTGCACTGACTACAACTTTGTATTCAATCTTATGAATGAAGGTGTAACTATGGGCTGCTTTCATCCTAACCCATGAAACTTTTCCTAGATCAATACTAAATCCTTTCTGTTGCATTTCAGTGGACCCTTTAAAGTGCGCAATCATCATAACTGCAAATATGGGATACATTTTGATGTTGATAAGATAAACTAAACTACCAACTGGCGTCTTATGTAAGTTGGCTTCCATAGATGATATGCTACTTTCAGCGGACAATTTCAAATGTGTTCTGAGGGAGGGGTAGAAGAATCCTTACAGTCCACCATTCTGAACTTCTCTAGAAATTTTCTCACTTGCCTGTGAAAAAAATCAGTTTTGTCTGCAAAATTTTAGTTCTAGAGAACAATATTGAAGCAAACCAAGATCTTTCAGAGCAAAAGCTCTATTCAATTGATTTTCACTTGATTAATTGGACCTAACTGCCAATTATAGTCAAACCATTAACATACACTGACAACAATTTCACCATCTTTTACCTTTATATGCAAATCTGAGTATGGATTCCTTAAAGTCATTTTGAAGATGGTAAGCAATCTTAATATACCAAGCCCTTGGAGCTTGCTTCAAATCATGCAAGTTCTTGATGAGCTTGCAAACATGTCTTTCTTTACTTGCACAACAAAATCTCCTGGTGGCTACTTTCATCTAGCTTGTGGTGGTTGTTTATGGTGCACTTTTTTGGGTAAAAATGCCTTAATTGTACATATTAATAATTAAAAGAAGTGTTTTTGATCACAAAACTTTGTGGTCATCGCATATACAACTTTTCAACAAGATTTCCATTCAAGACGACATTCTTAATTTCCATCAGATGAAATTTTTAGCTAAATTATGCTGCAAGAATTAGAACTAACCTTATTGTAACCAGTTTGGTTGTTGGTCCACATGTCTCCTTATAGTTGATCCTTCTTGTTGAGAATAACCTTTGGAAAACACTCTTGCCTCGTGCTTATCAATGCTACCATGATGTTTTATTTATTTATTATTTTTTTACACTGAAAACTCATTTACAGCAAATTTGCCGTGCTCCTTTTGGCAATTCCGCCAATTCCCATGTGTTTTTTTTGCATCAAGGCATCATAATCAACTTGCATTGCTCCTACTTGCCTTTCATTTTTCATCTGCTCCAACAAAACATGTGGATTGTTGAGTATTCACCAATGTTTCAAAACTCCAACGCGGCCAAGGGTCGACTCCGACTCCGACTCCGACTCGGTATCGACTTGGAATGACTCGGTCGTTGTAAAAAATACATTATATATATATATATATATTTTATAAAAAAACATAATTTTAAAGATTTTCATTCATGTTTCCAAACACACAACATTATAATATAGATGGAAGACAACATATGATCAAAGTAGGCTCATGAATATATCCACTATATCAAAATGGCACCTAGTTCACTGTCCAATACATACATGATCAAAGATTCAAAACAAAAACACATAACCAAGGAGGCTAGAAATGGCGTCTACAACAAAACTTTGTGACTAGTACTACTGGGCCACTGGCTAGTAGCTACTGCCAGAGGAGCCAAGATCATGTGGATCAATCTCTGGATCATCACCAGAGTCAGACAGGGGGCCCCATGAATCCTCCTCATCATCATCTCCAACTTCAACTGTAGAAGTGGTAGCACTAGCAGGCTGTGCAACAGATGCAAGCTGAGATAGAGAAGATATGCGGCTGCGCTTCTGTCATGGTTGAGCAGAGGAAGCGCCTGCAACTGGAGTCCTTGCTGGCTATGAGGCTGAGGCTGGTAGTACAAGTGGATCGGGATCTGCATTCAACTGAACATCATGTTCGAGTGATGCCTCCCTATGTAAATCGAAATCAAGATCCTCATCAGAATCAAACTCTGCTGGATGACTCTCCACTACCCAATCGGATGTTGGATCAATGTCTTCCAACACAATGTGATTTGAATAAGGTCTTTTGTTCAACAATTGGTTGCGTCTGAGCCGAAGGTTGTATTGGACATAGACTAGATTATTTAATCGTTTTTGATCCAAACAATTTCTCTTCTTTGTGTGAATCCTCTCAAAGATAGACCAATTGCGCTCACACACAGTAGCACTGCAAGTTTGACTCAAAATACGATTTGCAAACTTCTGCAATTTAGGACAATGGCCACCAAAAGCCTCCCACCATTGTGCTGCAAAAAACATAGGAGTGTGATGAGTTAGCTCAACAAAATTACAAATCATATCCAACTTTCAAATTATAAACGATTTAACAAAATTTAAAAAAACTATTAAGAATTTGAAAATTGAAATTTTTGTTTACCTGGCTCATCTGCTTCTCTTGCAATCTTTGCTAGGTTCTTCCCAAAGGTACCCAAGGCATTGCTGAAGGTCGTGACCTGTCGGTGTATCTCCAGCTGATCAGACTCCAATGGGATCATGCGATCAATGCAGTCAATCAATCCATCTCTAACCTCCCCCCTCAAAGTTCTTGACTCCTTAGCTTTATAATGATACCGTGGGTTCAAAAAATACCTAGCTGCATGTATAGGGCGATGGAGTTGATTGTTCCATCTTTCATCAATGATTGCCCAAATGGGCCCATACTTAGCCACTTTATCCTTGTATGCCCTCTTTATTTGCTCCTTTGCTTGATCCATAGTCTCATAAATGAAGCCCGTAGCCAATCTTTCCCCATCCACCAACCGCAACACCTTAACCAGTGGCTTAGCAAGCTTCACAATCTCTGCTGCCTTTCTCCAAAAACTTTCTTCATGAACTTTCTTTTTCAATTCTTTGCCTTCCAGTTTGTGAGACCAATTGCTTTCATTCCATTCATCACTGGAAAACAACTTTTGCAAGTTTCTATTTTGGTAAAGCATGGATTGCAATGTCAAAAAATGAGTAGCAAGTCTAGTGATGGCAGGCCTAATAATATCCCTGCCCCCAGTGTGTTTCCTCATGAGGCTCAAAATCCATGAATGGCTGTAGATAAATTTTGTTATGCTTTTGGCATGATCTATAGTGTTTTTGACTCATTCTAATTTTCCAATATCCTCAAGCATGGGGTCCAAAAGAGATGGTCTTGTGTTTTTCCTCTAACAGTTTACTTGTAAGAACATAATTAGAGGCATTCTCTGTGATGACTTGAACAACATTAGCCCACCCCAACTCCTCAACAACCTCATCCAATAGCTGAAACAACAATTGCCCATCTTTTACCTTATCAGATGCATCAACTGATTTTAAAAACATGGTTCCCCATGGGCAGAAGATAAGAAAGTTTATGATGGTACGGTTTCTTTGATCAGTCCATCCATCTGACATGATGGTACATCCCGTTCTTGCCCATGAGTCCTTGAAATCTTTCAAATACTCATTAATGGATGAAATTTCTTTCTGCAAACAATACCCCCTTAGCTCATGCATAGTAGGGCCTTTGAAGCCTTTTCCAGCAGCATGTATGGCGTCAAACATAGGCTCATAATATGGTGAACGGGAAGCATTGAAGGGGATATCAACATCATACCACCATCTAGCTATGTAATCACAAGCAGTCTCCCTCAATTCTTTCTTCCAGTGGTCATCTATAGTGGGCTGCATTTGACTTTTATTAGCTTGAGGACCATGTGCATCTGATGGAGAGGAGGGAGTGAAATAACTTTTGATATTCATATCACCGTTTTTCATTCTACCCTTTCCCTTTTTATTGAATAGAATCAAAAGAGGAAGGAATATATCGGAAAGGGTTGGATGCATCGGTACGAGGGATAGAGGAAGAACCCTCAAAATCATAATGGGGGTTGGTAGCCATCATTTTTTGCATCTCCCTCTTCCTCCCAATTTCAGCCTCTAACTCTTTTTGCCTAGCCTTATCTTCTTTAAACTTCTCACAAAGCTGACTAACAATTCCTTCCTAATCTCCCCAATTTCTGGTGAGGTACATGGAGTAATTTGGAATCCCCGCCAAGTGTTGTTTTAGCCTATTAATGCCCCCAAGACCTTCCTCAATTTTCCTATGGCAAAATTTGCAATGCATTTGACTATCAACCATTTCAACGTATGCCCAAGCAACATCTTTCACTCTAGGTGCCATTTTTTGACTTGGAAATGAAAGCAAACAATTTGAAAATGAAAAAAAAACATTGATTCCATGTTCAATTCTTTCACAAAAAACACTCTTTAAGATTTCTAGATATGCACTTAAAATTTAATAAGCAAAAACATATTTGTACAAGTGAAAAAAAATACCTCCAGGCACAAACTGCGTCCTCAAGCTTGCTCCAAGAAACCAACTCCTCAATGCTGCTCCAAATGGTTGCCCAAGAAGTTCCTCACTCTAGCTACAATGCTTGCCCAAGACTCCTCACTGCTGCTCCAAAAACAAACTCAACAACTCCTCACAAACTCTTACTGAAATTCTCACTCAAATGCATGAGATGGCTGTGAGAGAACGAGAGGAGTTGAGTGGGTTAAATAGGGTTTGGGAGAGGGGAATGGACCCCAAAGACCAACAAACCAATTCATAAAACCATTTGGAGTCCCCCACACTCATAAAAAACATAAAAAAAATAAAAAAAAGTGCATTTTGGGGGGTTCACTGGCCTCTATCTGTGACTCGGCCGACTCGGTATTAACCCCGGCCAACCGAGTCATGTAATGACTCGACCAACTCGATATTAACCCGGCTGGCTGAGTCATGTAATGACTCGACCAGCTCGGTATTAACCCAGCCGGCCGAACCGGTCTATTGGCCGAGTTGAAATTTTTTTTACCGGCTAGGACCAACTCGGCCCAGTCGGTTCCGAGCTGGCCGAGTTTTAAAACATTGGCATTCACTACCTCTCCCATTAATGCAATATTTTACCTGGAGAAAATCTCTTGGCTTGGGTGACCTCTTTGGTCTAACTTTATCTACTTGAGTCACTACCTTTTCTTTGGCTTCTATACTATTATGATGATATCAGTTGGGATATTTATTACTAGTTCTTGCCTCTCCAATAGGCTATGAAGCACTACGTCTTTCTTTTGACAATACTCAACCACCATTAACATCTTCATAATTCTTGGGAGCATATATCCCATCATATTTCTATACTAGTAGACAAACTCGTAGTAGGTGACTGAACAACACTAACATCTCTCCTTTTCACAAGCTTCTTTGCCATTGGATCAAATACACTTGGGAGTTGACTTTGGGAGAAAAGGGATAATTTTATGTAAAAATGCTTCCTTCAACTATTACTATTTGCAAAGTATGTTACTATGTACACATAGGATATTGTAAGGGCCACTTGGATGGCCACCACAAACTAGAGTAATGTAGGGGTGTCGTAAAAACTACCAAAATTAACCTAGATCATCTAAGAAAATTTGTTACAACACAAGTGGAGTGTCCCCAATAAGATTGCCATTAGGGCACAAAAAGGAATAATATCAAATATTATGAAGATTTATTTAAGCCGTTGCCAAAATTAGCCCTACATTTGGAGTAGGATCATCCTTAACATTTTTGGAGGCCCCCCTCCCATGTTTTGTTAGCTCCACATGAGGTATAACATCATCTTGACCATCATTTTCATGTTGTTTCTCTTTCTTACAAAATGCTAGCACTAGAGTCAAGAATTTGTCATTTAATGTTTGTTTAAGAAGGATACATGGTCAACCTTAACAAAGTACTCTCCTCTCCCCCACAACTCGATCAAATATGCATTCATGCCTCCCTTCACTCCATAGGGATTGTCTAGATAAATAAAAGGGGTTTGGAAATTGGTGAAGGCTTTTTGCTTATGGTGCATGGCACCTCTCCCTACTGCCTAGTGTTATAGCCGTTACAAAATCTAAATCTCTCCCTTAGTTTAGGCTAAGGGAGCTAGTATCTTTTATGAGAGTGAGATGTTGAGTATAGTTCTCATTCCTCTTTCGAAGAATCTCTGGGCTTGGAACCATGATGATTTGACCAAAGTCTTGTCTTTGTATAAGAGGATAATGACTACCAGATTGAATACTTATTTGAAGAGAGGCCAATTCTAAATCCCTAGCCATTCCAATTTAGGAAGGATTGAATAGCTTCCTGAGCCTTCTTTGTGCTTTGAGCAACAAAAATTGCTCGATTTGGTCAACAACTAAAGTTTGTAGATTTAAAGATGAACATGATGTTAATTTCTAGCCCCAACAATCTAGTTAATTACTTCCTAGCATATCATATCTACTGAATAAAAAACACGACAGAGATTTTAAAATGTAAAATATAACAGCGGAAGCAAAAACAATACACCAATCTCAAAAACGTGCACACACAAGATTTTTACTCTTCAAATCCGTTGTTTAAGTCTACAACATTCAAGGGATCCCTTTTTGGGATAATGGGCCTCTGAGGGA
Source organism: Pinus taeda (assembly GCA_000404065.3). Lineage (NCBI taxonomy): Eukaryota > Viridiplantae > Streptophyta > Pinopsida > Pinales > Pinaceae > Pinus > Pinus taeda. The sequence goes on from APFE031365056.1 coordinate 89,736, forward strand.
AAATACACATAACAAGAAGTTGGAATTCATCCAGCTGATCAAACTCTTAATTTGTCCTTTGATCTGCTGGTTGATTTGGATCCTTCCCTTGCTGTCCCTTGCACTCTTACTTGAACCTTGCACACTTGAATGAAAGTCCTCTACCCAATCATTGAATTCTCAATCTCATTGCGTCTTGTGGTGAAGATGTGTCATCTTCCTTAGCCTAGCCTTCCTTTTATTAGTTTGAGTTATTGATCAAATCCATAACCCTAGTTTCCAAAGTGATTGACAATTGAGATTAGATCTCAACATCACTTGAGATCAATAGTGGAGATTCATTTAATTCACCAATGCAAATAACCTTTGCATTTCATTAGATTAACTCACTTTATCTTATAAAAGTCGATTACTTTAATAATTAAGGTAATTGCTAAGTTTAAGGGTCAATTAGGTGACTTCCACATGCCTAGACACTTAGGTTTGTGTGGAAGTACCTGCTCAAGTTACTGTCTTAGACATTGTTGTACTTGTTTCTCGTAGGCAGTTCTTGGCTGCAAAAAATACGTTGAGAAACCAACTCGACCAGTCTTTAGGTTCAAGCTGGCCTTTGAACATGAGGGGGCTCCCTCAATTGTTACGAGGCTTTGTTTAACGCTGTTCGCTGTCACTGGACAACAACGTATGAAGCACAATGGCCAATTTATCATTTATTTTGTGTGGTTGCTAATGATTGTCCAATCTTTGTTTATGAATAAATCCCTCTTACAGAGTCTTTGGTCAAAGTTCCAACATCCAATTTGACAAAAAAAATGATTTTTAAAGGATTTGATAGAAGAATATAAGGGAATTCATAATAATTAAGCAGTCATATTGAATACTTAATCAACCAAATAGAATGGACACGTGTAGAAGATTTCTACAGCCAAACAAAACACATTCAAGAGATGACAAATAACAACAGTTAACAAATGTAGAGGAATTAACCAAGACGAACAGTGTAGTTAATAAATCTCAGAGAGATTGACACTCAATCTATTCTTACCCAGATCTCCTATGTTACTTTGAACATGTGCATAAATAAGGTATGAAAGCACTAGAAAAATATACAGGAAACACAATTTCTGTCAAGAACTAGAGCTAGAATACTTCAATTAGGATATTTGTAATATTAGCTTTTGGCATCAAAAGCCAACCCCTTTACATTACAATTAAAAGAATATATAGGACATTACATTAAGTTGACTGTGTCTAGCTTTTTGGAATAAAAATCTTAACAATAAACTAAAAATAAAAAGAATATCTGAAAAACTGCAGGAAATTTGGAGCTGTTTGCAAGTCTTCTGCCTTGAACTCTTGAGATGCTTAAACTGTCTGTTGGAAAACTGCACTTTGATCCCAGTTTGTTGATCTTTTGCTGCTAGGTGTCCTTTGAAAGTTGATATATCTGCCTCTAAATCTGAATAAGAATGACTGCTGATCTTCCTCCTTCAAATGCTAAAATCATGTCTATAATCTGGTTGACTGATATTTTTTGCTAGGTGTCCTCTGAATCTCCAATGCTTGAATTGACCAATGATTTTATGTCACTTTTTAAAGTGCTTCACCATTGTCGTAAAATATTTGGGAAGAAAATATTCTGATAAATATTTTTCAAATATTTTGCTTTAACCTGTAAATTTATATTTCTCTTTTTTCATGAATTTCATAAATGAAATTCTCAAAATATTTGCTCAAATAATTGCATCCCTTAAATCCATCCATTGTTTGAAATCCATGTCTTGTTTTGAAATCTATGTCTTGTTTTGCCATGAATTTATATATTTATGAATAAATAAAATTCATAAACATATTTCATAAACCATCAACTGATTTCCTTCTCATAGATTTTAAAAACCATGTCTTGTTTCTCCTTCCCATGGATTTTAAAAACCATGTCTTGTTTTGCCATGGTTGGTAAAGTATTTTTGCTTTACCCTTTTACTCTTGTAAATTTTTTTGGATAAGTATTTATCCAAATTTCATTTCGCTTGAATTTCTTCTCTTTATACCATAGCAAAAACATTTCTTTCTTTTCTGTCAAAATTTCGTTTTTACTCACCCTCCTTTTGTTTTCACTTGTAATCTCATTTGCATAAATATATGACCTGTAAAAATCTTTTCTCCTCAGTTGCATTTTACTCAACATCCCATTTGTAAACTCATTTCATAAACATATGAAATTTCCCTTATTTCCTTTCCCGCCACTTTTTATAAAATTTGAATGAATATGAATAATGGTTTTCAGGGGGTGGGGTAGGTAGTAAGTGGTTTAGGAGGGGGGTGGTCTGAAATGAATGAGAGGAGGACAACTGTAAAAAGCAGTAAAGGTGAAACGACTTAAATGACTTTCCGGGGGGGGGGGGAGGGTTAAAAGTCGAATAGGCAACGCCCTCCGAAAACCACAGATTTGCTATTGATTTGACATTGCACACATCTCGAGGCATTTAAATTACGATGGTCTAATGTTTGATGTGCAGGGTGGGACATAGGCTTATTTTGGCTTTTTGACTTGGCTAGCGTATATAACAAGGTTTTTAAATATGGTTTCTAGAGGTTGGGTTTGTTATTTTTAAACTAAGTTTTAATATTTTAAATAAATAATTTTATAAAAAATATACTTATATATATTTTTATAAAATTGAATTTTATTTAAAATAAAAATTGTTAAAAATAACTTGGAGAAATTTATAAAATCCTCATTCACTTCATACTTTAGCAATGGAAAGTGTTAGATGGAATGATATTTAAAGGAAGGTATTTGTCAAGGTAAGGGTAAAATTGAAGGAAGGTGACAAATAAATATTAAATTTTTTGTAACTTACAGGGTGTCAAAATAAATTACAACAGACACTCCTTACCGAGGAAGGCACTTCCTGAAGAATCACATAGAAATGACTTTCCCTTCCCCTTCTCCTTTTTCTTCTCTAGGCACTATGATGCATAGTGCCCATTCTTGTGGCAAATGAAACATTTGGGCTTGCTCAAGTCCTCTTTATTCCCTGGTTGAGAGGTTGCTCCCTTACTGTTATCTTTGGAACCCTTCTCTTTGCCCTTCTTGGCCATATTGACCAGGGCCAAGTTCTTCTCTCCATCTCCTTGCTTGTTGGCCTTAGACTCCTTGAGCCTCTTCATGGATGCAATCATCCCAAAGCATCTCATAAGTTGGAAGTTTCTCCCAAGCGTAAATTCCCTTGACAAATGGTTCCAGTGACTTGGGAAAAACATTTAGTACCACATTTACGAGCTCTAAATCCTCTACTTTCCCCCTAATAGCTGCAAGCTGATCCCATGCCTGGGTGATCCTCATGAAGTAACTGGTAATGCTTTTAGACCTTGATATCTAGATGGATCTGAGCTTATTTCACAAGATCATCTTCCTGTTCATGTTGTCACTCTGGAATAGGCCCATTAGAGCCTTAGACATCTCCTTGTTTGCCTTTTTTTCTGCCAAGTGAGGGATCAAATTATCCTTCATGACATTGATGACGATCTGCTAGGCTTTAATATCCGTTTTGTGGGCTTTCAACTGCGTTGGATTTGTTGGTTATTGAATCTCCTTGTCAACAATCTTCCGAAGGGTCATTTTCTTCTAGTAGCAAGGTAACCCTTGCCTTCTGGGGTAAGAAGTTAAATGTTCCATCCAACCTATCCTCAAATCTCAAACTGGTTGTTGCCATTTCTAGATTTGATAATTATTGCCTTGAGCTAAGTCCTTCTAGCACCCACAAGAATAAAAATGAGTTTGCTAGTTTACAAATATGTTAAGATCTCCTCATGGATTTGCGTTTTAGTCCTTTGAAACACCCACTAAATTATTTTTTGATCGGTACAGTCTTCTCTCTGACCTTTGCCAATCTTGCTAGCTGCAGTCTAGCACTATCCTTCGTACATGCTATCACCATGTTGTTACAACGCTTGTACAGCCTAGTATGACTATTTGGTGATGGTTCTAGTGCTGTACACACCACTCTGTACACTGTGCAGTTGTACAAATCTTTGTAGCACTTCCTAGTTACGTATGGCCTTGTACAACTAGCCTTGAATTGTTCCTATGTTGTAGGCGGCTTGTACTATGTACCTTTTCATGTACAATGGTTGCCCTAAATCCTATTGTGGCCAATGGCTTAAACTTTAGAGTATAACTACTGTGGCTCTGACAAATGGTTGTTGTAGCTATATGGTTTCCCGGTGGCTCCTTTTTTGGTATCCCCCACATCTTTATATCACAGTGTTCCCTTGTGCAACTCTAGCGGCTCAATCCCTTTTCTTTTTCGAACAACGACTAAAACGTTTGTGAACTATGGTGAAACTTTTCTTGCCCTTCACAACACTTTATATATTTTTCTTTTTTACCTATAGGCCACAAATTGCTGTACAACTTGGCCTATTTATTTTTCGTTTTGTCTTTACCTTTGCTGTGTACACCATTGCATTGCTATATGACTGATTTTTTTGGTTGCCTCATAAGATCATTGGCTCGTGTCTAGATGAATTTGTCCCGTGCGACTCTTGTATGAATTTGGCTTTTGTGCTTGTGTGCAATGTTTAGTCTTTAGAGACTATGCTCTAATACCATGCTAATTTCTAACTCCAACAACCTAGTTAATTACTTCCTAGCAGATCTAGTCTACTAAATAAAAAGCACGGCTTATATTTTAACGTGTAAAATATAACAACGGAAGCAAAAACAATACAATGTACACCAATCTCATACACATGCACACATAATATCTTTTCCCTTCAAATTTGTTGTTTTGTTAAATAAAGTCTACAACATACAAGGAATCCCTTCTTGGAATAATGGCCCTCTAAGGAAAAATACAAATGACAAGAACTTGCAATTGATCTAGTTGATCAAACCCTTGATTTGTCCTTCGATCTACTAGCTGATATGCATCCTTCCCTTGCTATCCCTGCACTCTTCCTCTAACCCTAAACACTTGAATGGAAGTCCTTCTCTACCCAGTCACTGAGATCTCACTTTCATTGTGTTTTCTGGTAAAGATGTGTCTTCTCCCTTAGCCTAGCCTTCCTTTTATAAGTTTGAGTTATTGATCGAATTCAAAACCCTAATCTCTAAAGTGTTTGAAGGTTGAGATTAGATCTCAACATCACTTGAGATCAACAATTGAGATTCATCTAGTTCACTAATGCAAATAACCTTTGCATTTCATTAGATTAACTCACTTTATCTTATAAAAGTCAATTATTTTAATAATAAAGTAATTGTTAAGGTTAAGGGTCAATTAAGTCACTTCCATATGCCTAAACACTGAGGCCTATGGAGAAGCACCTGCATGAGCTACTCTCATCAACGTATGACTTCTTTCTAGAAAAAGTTCCTTGACTAATACACTTATGCAAAAGTAGATTTGAGGCCTCAATTCCTTTTAGGGTTTGGATTATCCATTTGGAACCTAAAGCTACAACTCCAGTATGAGTTTTGAAGATCCCCATCGCACCCTTATATATAGGACTGAAATGATTCCAATTAACTCGATGCAAGCTACTACTTCCTTTGATATTTGCTGAAAGAAAGCACTAGATTGATGTTTCCGTTCTTTGATATGCCCTAGTAGGAGTAAAGATGAGTTGCAACCAAAATTTTGTTGCATATTTGAAACTTGTTTCATTGCTAAGGGTTTAGTTAGCCATTTTCCATTAATTTTCCCACTCTTTGAATAAGCATTTTCCACAAATATTTAAGCAAAGCATGATAAACAAAATGGATTCCTATAAACTTGAAAATTGACTTGGTTGAAGCCAACGCTGCACTTAGGCTGATAACAAATTAATGGATGTCATAGCGACTTTGCTTGTAGCATTGGGTTTTTGCCCATTGAATTTGAGATTAGAAGTTATATAAAAAGTTTGAGGGCATTCCATGGTATTTTCCACATTTTTTTTTCCTCAAGGATGGTCAGTAAGGAGTTATCTACAAAGTGCCCGTTACAATTTCCCCAATTTTTGGTCTGGTTAGGGGATACTCTTGATGGATCCGTTTCTCACTTTGTGGGCAAGCAAATATGCTAGAGCTTCAACTGTGATCACACAAAGGTAGGGCACCACAAGACATCTTAATAAGATTGAAGGAAAAGGTGCTCCTCTTATGAACTTGCATTTGTTAATGGATAGGCAGGCCAATGCTTATGTAAATATAGTTTCAATTGCAGCTAGAAAGAAGGGCCCAAAGCACTCTTGGCAATTTGAAGGGCTGTTCGACCTTTTCATAATCTTTTCAAAGACGATTTTTTAAAAAAATGTCATGGCCTAGGAAACTGGTCCACTCCATGCCTTCCTGAATCTGTATGATGTTATTTGAAATACATCATCCTGTTAGAATTAGTGTACCAAGGACAATTGTTCCTAAGGCTTGGTGTCTAGCCTAGGAAAACGTGTCCAACATGACCCCCTTGACTTAACTTTGAGACATAAAGTTAAGGTGACTTTATGAGACATAAAGTCATAAAGTGGCTTCATGAGACATAAGTCATAAAGTGACTTTTTGGGATAATTAATGAAAAGAGAATGACTTATGGGTCAATGAGAGATTAAATCCCCACCTTGATCTCAATGGCTAAGATCTAATATCAACTGTTACGTCTTAGGGTTAGGTCTCTCTTCATTATGAGTGAACAAAAAAGAAACTCAAGGGAGGAAAAGGCACTATTTGCATGCATTCTTAATTTCTTCATGAGCTTTGGAGAAGAGGAGAAAAGGAGGCTGAGAAAGCAAGTACAGCAGGAGAAGAGCACATACAGCAGCAGGTACAACAAGGAGAGGGCACACATTTATAGGCTGAGCAGAGCACTGAAATCGATGCATTCTTCCAGCATTAATTGCAGCAGCTTAAGCATGATTTTTGGGGGCAGTCTGGAGCACATTAATTGCTGTCAGAAGCAGCATGGATTTCGAGGAGGCTGGGTGTGAAATTTGAGGAAGTCTGACAGCATTTATTGCAGTCTGTCAGTCAGCAAACCAGTGCAAAAATTAAGGGAGACCAGTGCGATTTTTGAGGAGATTCATGCAGCTGGCACAAATTTCAAAGGGGCTGTCAGACATTAATTTCTAAGCAGATCTGGGCACAGAAATCGAGATTGCCAGGCACAGAATTCAAGGAGGCATCTACAGCACCAAAATCATGGAAATCTGGGCACAATTTCCTAAGATAAGTCTGCATTAATTGCTGTAAAAAATTCTCTGGCAGATATAAGAATCCCCTCTCACTGGTTTTCCCTTCAGGGTTTTTCCTGGGTCTGTTGACCAAAATCTCGAGTAAATTTTTTTGTGGGTTACTTGTATCAGTGTTGCAAACATCTCAATTTTATCACAATAAAATCCCAAAATCGCAATATTTTGGCCTAGTTGTTTTTGTCAATTTTTACCGATATTTTGGTGGTATCTTAATTTTGCCGATGTTTGCCAATTTTTACTGATATTTTCCCTATTTTTACGATATTTTGGTTTTCTTGACCCTTCTTGATTTAATCCCCATGCCGATATTTGCAACATTGGTATGTTGTCTAAGGCAAAGTTAAAAAGTAGTGTAGGTTCACGTGTTTCAGTTTTTGTAATATTCATGTTTATGACAGCAGTGAGCAAAACATGTGGTTTGGGCATTAAACATGATGTGACTACACTAAACTTGAAGCTCGATTAGGTCTTATGTCAAAAATTTTCTACACTTCCTCTAATAAATCCATTTTGTTCTAGGTGAATAATCTTGGGTAGAATGACTTCACTCCCAAGGCCAATGCTTTGGCCAAGATTTTGTAAGATACATTTAAGAAGCCCATTGGTCTTCAATTGGTGTTAAGCTTGGGGATGGAACAATGAATTTCCTTATTGATATTGGTCCCTAAAGATTGCCCTTTGCAGCTTGCTTGTAAAACTGGAGCAGGTCTAGGCTAACAAAATTACTAGTTACCTTGTAGAATTTAAATGAAAAGCCATATACAAAAGTGCAACTGTGAACTCATTCAAAGTCAACGACTACTTGCACAACCTTGTGTAGGCTTTTGAAAGTTTACCTAGGTCCATATCTAAGACATGTTTGCATGGCCACCCTATGTTCTTCGGTAAGGTCATGTGATTGAAACTATTTTGTACTAGGTGACATTCTATTCTTGTGACTCAAACCATTTTGTCAATATCCTCTTGTTTGGTAAATATGTCATTTGGTGCTTTGATAGAATACATTTTCTGTATAGCTGTGGTTTGTTCAGCCTAGGGAGGAATAGAGACTTCGAAAAGTTTTAAGATGTTCTAGGGGAGATGATAAGATATAGAGGACTGGTAAATAGAGAAAAGGGTTAACCATTCTAGGGGATAATGTAATAAGGCTAGTTTTGGGAAAAAGAGAAAAGGTCTAGTTCTTGTAGGAAAAGGAGGAGAAGGTCTAGGTCTATTTCATAGCATTGTTTTAAAAAATCGCCGAGTCGACTCTGACTCAGCCGAGTCAGACCGAGCCAATTCCTAGCCGGGTCGGCTCGGTGGCTGAAACGGAATGGCTGGCCGGGTTGTTACCGAGCCAGTCATTGACTCGGTTGACTTGGTAACAACTTGGACGACTTAGTAACAACTCGGCTTGCTCGGCTCTTTGACAAAAATCGTGAAGCACATTTGTCAAAAGTTGTTCCGCCTCCTACATATCAATGGTTGGGTTGTTGTTTATTGCATATTTATAGCCCTAAAGTAATCCATCACTGTGAGAAATTTTGAAAATTACAAGGCCGAAGTATGGTTATCCTAGTGGCATGAATTAGAAAACTGAAACAATGCATTTAGCCATACAATGTTTTTAAAAAGGCAAACATTCTGGCAATGGACTAATAAATACATATTTAGCTCTGATTGTTCTGGAGCTTGACCAGAATTAAATCAAGGGTTTTGAGACTTCATTAGGGGCAAAAAATTGGTATTATTGTTGTTGTAGTCTAGTGATTGTTTTAGGTAGAGGCAGAAAAGGATCCTGGCATTGGTGGCTAAGTATGAACTTTGTATTGGACAGTGCACAGGGGGCCATTTTGATATAATGGATATATTCATGAGCCTACTTTGATCATATGTTGTCTTCTCTCTATATTCTAAAGCTTTGTGTTTGGAAATATGAATGAAAATATTTAAAATTAAGGTTTGTTTTTTTTCTTGTTTTTATAAAAAAATAAATATTTAATGTATTTTTTACAACGACCGAGTCATTGAAATCAAATCGGCCGAGTCGATACCGAGTCGGAGTCAGAGCCGACCCTCGGCCGTTTCCGTATTGGAGTCAGAGTTTTAAAACATTGGTTCATAGTATGCGGTCTATTCATGCAAGATATACTTATTTTCTGTTACGTGTATAGTGCGTGTGATTCCTGCAACTAATGAAAGGTCATGGCTTATGGGGACCTAGACTGTGTTAGGGAAACTTGAATTGGGGTATTGACTATTTGCATGCTTGTTAACAATGAGAGACTGTGGGTTAAACATTCTAGTTGGAGCTGTATTTCTTTTGAAGATTTTTGGCGCAAGGGTTGTTCAGTTTGGTGGAGGAATATGGGCTTGGAGAAGTTTTAAGACATTCTATGGGAGATGATAGAGGATTGGTAAGCAGGGAAAGGGGTTAACCATTCCAGGAGACAATGTTTAAGACTGGTGTTGGAACAAGAGAAAAGGTCTAGTTATTGCAGGAAAAGGAGAATAAAACATAGGATGCATTGTCTTCATGCAAGACATATTTATATTCTCTCACATGCATGGTGCGTGTGATTCATGCAACAAATGGAAGGTCACAACTTATAGGGAGCTACGGTATATGTGGGTGAAATCTGAATTGGGGTATTGACTGTTTGCATGCTTGCCTAGTTTGACTAAATTACTCTTAAAATTTCTTGCTTCTTTGAAGATATACTTGCCCAAGATGTGGAGAAATATATGTAATTGTTGATAAATGATGTTGAGGTGTTGGAACAAGAGAAAATGTTTAGTTATTTGCAGGAAAAGGAGAATAAAACACAGGATGCATTGTCTTCATGCAAGACATGTTTATATTTTCTTAAATGCATGGTGTGCATGATTCATGCAACAAATGGAAGGTCATGGCTTATAGGGAGCTATGGTATATGTGGGGAAAGCTTGCCTAATTCGACTAAATTACTCTTAAAATTTATTGCTTCTTTGAAGATATACTTGCACAAGATGTGGAGAGATATATGTAATTGTTGATAAATGATGGTGAGAAGGTGATGGCATACTGTAGCATGTGACGTTGTATAACCCATTGTTATAAATATCTCCGATCTCTCCCAATTTTTCCTTTTTCTTCTGAATTTTTTAGGTTGCTGATATACTGAATTTTCCTGGCTTGCTGATATTTCTTCTAAGCTTCTTTCCAGACCCTCAGTGATATGTTCCGTAAAGATATTTGCAACATTGATATAAATATACATTGAATAGTCATATGAATGTTGGGTCCTTTGCATATAGCTGACTTGTATAAATTTATTTATGTATTTATTATTGTCTATTTTTTTATATATTATTATGTGATTTACTTGGTTAGTGTGTGTGATTTTTGCAACAAATGAAAATTACTCTTAAACTTTCTTGTGTTTTTTAAGATTTAGGTGGCCTTCGTTTAAATTATTCAGCCATTCTGTGTTCAGTTTAATCATTAATGTCTTGTTTTACTTGAGTATCTTCATTGAATTGAAATCAATCCAGAACTCTGTTATGTCTGATATGCTGACAATGTGCTATGTGATTGGATTTTTTGCAGGTGTCCTAAATGCGTTGAACTAAAACTACCACGTGCAAATGCTGCTTTCTGGTTCGTATTTCCATTTGATTTGTTGACTCTTTGGACATTCATCATTTTAATGTAATGATTTCTTAAGTATTAACATTTATTTTCTGAAAAAACTTAAAAGAACTCTGTTTTCTGATAAATTCAAATTAGAGATAAAAATATACATCAGCATAACCTCTCGGTTCTTGTCAGAAATTCAGAAAGTCTGTGGTCATTACAGTCATCCAGGAAACAGGACAGGTCCAAATGTAAGACTTCATCTCTCAGTTTCTGAGAACAACTAAAAAGACCCATATTGACACATGGAAACACACTCATCAACAATCCACTGCTTTAGTTAAATCATCCTTTAACAGATCAAAAGATAGATATGGCAGATTCAGAAGAGAGATCCCCCCATCCCTCAGTTTCTGAGAACAGCTAAAAAGACCCATATTGACACATGGTAACACACTCAACAATCCATTGCTTTAGAGCAATGTTCCACCAAGACTCCGGTGCGGGGAGACGCACAAGGGGGACGTGTGGGAGTACCCTCAAATTTTAGGGAAATTTCGGGGGTGCGGGGAGACGTCGAGGCATATATATATATATATATATATTATATATTATATATATTATTTTAAAATATTCAAGTTCATATTCATTGTTCACTGTTCAATAATAAAAGCATAAAAATATTAAATAGACAATTGAAGCATTGATCCATCCTCATCATTCATTTTGATACATACATCATTCATATGACATACTCAAGTCTCATTATTGAATTAATTATTATTCACACATACCATGAGATTCGAAAAACAAAAATAAAAATCAATAATAAAATATTCAAATACATTGATGGATATCATTTTTGGGGAGTCTAGACTCCCACACTGAAGGGGGACGCCCAGAAGCACCCTTTTTGTGGAGTCTAGATTCCCACACTGAAGGGGGATGCCCAGAAGCACCCTTTTTGGGGAGTCTAGACTCCCACACTGGGGAAACGCACCCCCTTGTGTCTCCCTGAGACTCCTCAAAAAAGGTGCGTGGAGAAACGCACCCGCAAGAGACTCCCCGTCCCGGGTGCGAGGGGTGCGTGCACCCGACCCTGGGGGACGCGTCCCCGTGGAACACTGCTTTAGAGCAAGCATCCTATGATTGATCAAAAGATAGATATGACAGATTCAGAAGAGAGCTCCCCCACCTGGCACCCCTGAATTTTCACACAACCAGTGATCCTTCGTGCAAAGAGAGAGCAGCCTTAGAAAAGAGTCCGCTTTTGAGTTGAGTTCCCTGAAAATTCGAGTGAAGGTGATTAATTCAAACTGGTTTTTGATCTCCAGAGCTCTATTCATGATAGGTCCTAGAGCCATATTTGTGATCCGACACTTGCCATTAGCCCTGTCCATTAGCAATTTGGAGGCACTGAGCGCTTGTGAGTTCTTGATTCCTTTATCTGAAGCTGATTTCATCAAAATTAACAAATCTTAAAACTCAGCTCTATTATTATGATTAATTTTTGTTGGCTGGACCCACAGGGTTTTGAACCAGTGACCTCACATAAGGAGTGCCTTAACAGTACAATCCACCACGAACTGTTCTGCATCACATTGGTAAAACTCAATGCTATTATTATTTCAAGGCACAGCACCATAAATCCAGAAAGAAAATGACATTTGTCCAGATGAAGATAACCCCTGCTCCACATATACCTGGAGTTCCTTGACAGGCACCATCAAAGAAATCTCAGGCTATAGAAAAATCACTGACAGATTCCTTTAAAATCCTGGATATCTTTTGTTTTGGAGCCTTCCAGTTGTCTCTATAAGACAGTGACCAGTCTAATTCTATGGGATACCAGACCCATAGACATTTCTTTTCCTTGGAAGATTATTTTATTTCTGAATAACCCTAAGCTCTACAGAACAAGGCATGGCTCTACGGGCCAAAACAGATTTGTCTAAAATCCAGCCTTCAAAACATTCCAGCCAATTATTGTTATCCCATGTGATGTTTCCATTAGTGATCTGCAGGACCTCTTTCCAAATAGATTTTGATGATTCATGTGACTGTCCTTGTCACATTTGTATGCTAGTCCTTCACTATCTAAATACTGTTGAAAACACAAATTTCAGTTTTATTATTGTAGGATGTGTGTAATGGTTAAGCTAGGTATGAAAATATTGGAAATATCAGTATTGTTAACTCGGACACAGTAGTTTATATGCAAGAATTATCAGTTCCAACAAGATAATTTCAAATATGAAATGAAAATTATGCTTTTAAGACTATTTGCAAGAATAATATGTTATGTGTGTAGGAATACAAACTTGTCCCTTGTAAATTCTAACATCATAATTCCCAAATACTTTGAACTTTTCTATTATTAAAGTACAATTGTGAAATACCATTTAGAAGGAAAAAAATCTAAACAGTTTATTTTCCTAAATAACATTTAATATATAATTTAATTTAACTGAACTGGTGATTTGGTTTTACAGTTCTCAGGATTGTTTTAAGGTGATGTGGAGCTCTCATAAATCTGTGCATACAGAGGTGAGATTTCCAGCACTTAGGGCAGATAGCCCAGAAGAGCAGATATCTGCAGCACTTAGTAGAGGCTGGTTATATTGCCTAAAAAAGGGCCAGACTCGAACTGCTCGACTTCCATATTTTGACTGGCCAGGGTGTGTATATGAGTAATACTATGCTGTTTTGTCAATTGACAATGGTTTTTAATTTTATATTTAAGTTGTATTTGAAATTGATTGTGGCTACACTAAAATGCAGTCCAAGTATCTGAATAGAAGAATTTGACTTCCATATTTTGACTGGCCAGGGTGTGTATATGAGTAATACTATGCTGTTTTGTCAATTGACAATGGTTTTTAATTTTTTATTTAAGTTGTATTTGAAATTGATTGTGGCTACACTAAAATGCAGTCCAAGTATCTGAATAGAAGAGTTTGTCATCTCAACTCTGGTCCTGAGTAAAGTGTATAGCCAGTTTTTTTGGAATCAAAGATATGTCATTGTTCCGAGGGATATTATGCCTAAAATACAGTTCAAATTGAATACTGAAAGTCTGAATTTTGTTCCAATTTCTTAAAGATATAAAATTTTATAATTGTTGAATACCTTTTAGATATGTTTTCTGTAATCTTCTGTCTGTACAAGTTTACAAAAGGTGGAGTTTTGTTCTTCACAATCAGTTTTTAAATGTCGATTTAAGAGTTCTATGAATGATAAACAACTGGTATGTAAGAGTAATTATTATTTCTGGAAATATATCAACTATATTTTTTGAAAATGCATCATATATTACATTAAAAACCGAGATGCATTTACATAAGGTTTGTTGCATCCAGAAGACAAGCAGCAGTTTCACAAGAACTCACAATCTATATAAACAAGGAGAGCTAGCTTCCCCGCTTTGGCCCTGTTACCACTCAAACTAGCAGGGGCCCTAGGAGGGGACCCTATAGGGCAACTACTAGGTCAAGGGCAACAATGGAGCGATAGCCCACTGTCGCCTTAGTTAAGGCTCCCTGCTCTTTACAGACTTTCACTGGAGACCTGTTCTATGAGGAATCACAAGATGAATGGATCAATGGAGAGATGATGGGTGATTCTAAAGGCCTATTCACAAGAGAGACTCTATATTATAGCTTGCTTGCTTTGGAAGCAAGGTGATGGGCTCTCCAGGAAGGGCTAAGAGGGCTTTTGAGGATAGGGTTTTGGAGTATACTTTGTTAAGGAAGCCCCTAGTCTCAAAAGGCGTTATGAATGCTTGGATTCTAAGTTCTAAGTGATATTTGTGGAATTGGAGTCAACAAGTTGCGGGACCACCAAGGGCCAAGTGGACCTGAAATTAGGTCAAGGATATGGAGTTGATCAATCAAGGATGTTCTTGACCTAATTGGGGAAAGGAAGAGGATCAAAGAAGAAATTTTACTTTGATGATTTAGTGCTATGATCCCAATGAGTTTACTAGCCAATGGAAACCGAGGGCAAGAATTGATCTTTGAGCTAGGGCTTGAAATATCTCAAGATCCCACCGTCGCAATCTCGTGAAATTTGGAAGGCTTCTTGAGGATACACCAGTGTAGTTGTGGGCAAGAGATTGAACTCTTTTGATGGTTAAATCGTGAGAAACGTGATGCCCTAGGTGACCTATGGAGGCTAGACCTAGACAAAGAGGGGAAGGTGAGAGGAATTCTCTTTGAAAATGATCACCTAATTTGTGATTTAGAGGAACTACACCAAATCAAGGAGCCTCCTAGACAACTTCTCATGGAAATTAGGGTATGAGAGCAGTTGTTAGAAGAATTTATACTTCAATTTGCAATATTTGATGACTTATCAAGACATGTTTAATAAAACCAATCTCTAGGAACATTCATCCTTTCACACATGATACATAAGACGATGCAACGCTACAAAAGATTAAAGTTCCATAATTTCGCATAAGAAAAGAAACAAATTTCAGATCTAGTATAGCGAAAATCCCAACAACATGAATGTTTTAACGCAAATAACAAGAATAGACATGAAAATATTACTTACATGTGCAAAGCAGTGTTAAAAATATCGGTTTTGGCAAAATATCGGCGAAGGTCCAGAAAACATCTTATTAGCAATATCGGCGAAAATGTCGGCAAGCATAAAAAATATTTTCAAGGAGCCTCCTAGACAACTTCTCATGGCAATTAGGGCATGAGAGCAGTGGTTAGAAGAATTTATACTTCAATTTGCAATAATTGATGACTTATCAAGACATGTTTAATAAAGCCAATCTCTAGGAACATTCACCCTTTCACACATGATACATAAGATGATGCAACGCTACAAAAGATTAAAGTCCACAATTTCGCATAAGAAAAGAAACAAATTTCAGATCTAGTTTACCGAAAATCCCAACAACATCAATGTTTTAAAGCAAATAACAAGAATAGACATGAAAATATTACTTACATGTGCAAAGCAGTGTTGAAAATATTGGTATCGGCAAAATATCGGCGAGGGTCCAGAAAACATCTTATTGGCCATATCGGTGAAAATATCGGCAAGCATATTTTTTTTTTTCAAATTTTTAAACATAGCCTATATTTTGAAAATATCATGATATTTTCAAAACAAAAAATATCGCGATATTTTCTCGACGATATATCGTTTTGCCGAAAATATCATGATATTTTCGAATATCGCCAATATAATCAACAATGGTGCAAAGAGTATATCCAATCACCAACATTATGCCAATAATGAAGCTCCAAGACAAAAGAGAGATATCCAAACATCAAAATTCATCCATTTCATCCAAAATCCTCCTCCAAAAGGGATAGCGAAAATCTAACAAGAGATAAGAACCCAATCCAAGTGATGATGATGAAAATGAATCATCTCATTTCTATTTATATACTCTCTAAGGAATTCATTTTAGCTAGATTGGCCTAATTGAGCCCCTAAAATAAAATAATGTGCATAATAACAATACTTTTGGTGACAAGCCCACCAAATAGCTCAATAACATAATAACAAGCCTCTCAAGTGGGTTGAATGATGAACAAAGTGAGTCGTTGGGCCTTTGAGGAGGCCTAATGAAGTCCAAGGGTTGCCATGATGTAGAAATGGACTCCAAACATAGTGGACAAGGGGTTGGCCCCTTGTTTTCCAAACAAGAACTTGTGGTGCTCCCAAGTGGGTGTGGGGGCACAAGGATGTCCTCATGGGTCTCCAAATGGGATCAAATATGTCTGTAGACCATCTGTAAGGGTTGGAGTAATGACATAAGCCCTCCTTCTGCAGTGGGAGGCATCTTGGAACATCTGCAAAGTGTATGGTGCAACTGTGGCGCTGGTTGGGCATGGTGAACCAAGTGCATCATCCTCATGGCAAAGGTGGAACACGAGCACGATGAGTGCTGCTGGGGATCCATGAAATAATATCTGCTATGGTGGAGGCCCATGGCTCTCAATGCTCACCCTACAAGTGTCAATGTGGCCCTTTGGAGGGCTAGGACCTTGTATAGGGAGATCAAGCCCCAAATGGAGATTCACTTGCAATCTTGCATAAGATCCAACGCATCCCCTTGCTCTCCAATACGACAAATCATTAGAATAATAAAGTAAAAGAGCTTACAAATCATGGAATCAATGGGGCACTTCATGGTGGCATGCCCTTCCATAGTGGGCTTTGGCTTGTACATGAGTTACCCTGGCCTTTGTTTTTCCACCCTTTTTCATATGCCTTTTGCCTTTTATTGATTTTTCTTCATAACTGCCCGAGGCTCTAGGGGATGAGAGCATGATGTGTAATATGTAGCAGTGGATACCCTTTTAAGGTAGGGCGGTTCATCGTCCATCGGGGGTTGGGACAATCATGGTTTCCTTAATGGTAGAGGGGGCTCATCTAGGGCCCATAGGAACCAGGGTGATGGCAATGGATAAGGGGTAGAGCTCATGTTTTGCTTTTGCCCACGTGCTAAATTTGTATGTCTCGACCATATTTTGCATTTTGTGATATATTTCCTATTGAGAGTGGCCAAATTATTCTTTATTTTTTATTTTTTATTTTTAGCTGCATTAACCTTCAGGGCATCCTTCTAGACCCAACTCAAGGTGTGGACAAGGGGAAGGGGAGGGGAAGTGGGAGGGAGAGGGGGAGGCCAACCCTGTGGGCCAAATGGAAACATGTGGACCTGGATGGGAAAATAGATGAATGGGGCTAAAACGAGTGGAAGGGGAGTGATGTAGGTGGTATCGGGAAGCGGGACCACATGACCAAAATTAGGATTTCCCATGTAGTGCCAACCCTAAAGCCAATGGTCAGCAAGGGAGATCTCACGTGACTAGGATACAAGGGTAACCACGAAATCGGGTAGTGGAAACAAGAATACAAGCCTAACCCACTCTTTCTGCCAAATCTCCCCACCAATCCATGCCCAAAAGTGTCCATGACAAGTAAGGAAAATTACGCAATTCTACTAATGAAAAGCTATACCTTGGGGTCGGGAGGCCCACCTTCAAAAATACATTCATGACAAGTGTTTGAGGGACCACATAGCTGGCTCAGGTGTTGGAGACGATGGCACATTGAGCTATCTGGTGGCTGTAAGGGGCTGTTGGCTGCTAGCTGAGGACTGTTAAATTTAGGTATATTCTATGCTTAGAGCAATTCATTTCAATTTTCATAGTTAGCTCAATATCTTTTCCAGATTAGCAATCACATCAACATTGAAGTAAACTGTAGATAGAACATAAACATAAATCGCAGAAGACAAGCCAAGACAAGAGGACACAAGATGTGGCGCTAGCCAGGGACAAACCCCAATGTGGGGAAACCCTTGATCAATTCTTCTTCTATGTTCTTCAATAGGGTCAGTAGAGAGAGAGAGATATAGTATATTTACAACACAAGTCAACACTTTGACTTTCTATATCTACATGAGATCAGTTGAAGACATGCTGCTTCAACTGATTCTCCAAGGTGACTCCTTCATCTATCATAGTGCAGTATCTTGTCCACTTGCTGCACCTCTCCGTGCTGCACCATGCTGCACTTATCATCACAGTGCTGGACCTAATGACCATGCTATGCACTTCATGTTGCTGCTCCTGTCACTGTGCTGCTCCAATCATTGAGCTGCTCTTATCACAAATCTACACCCAATGCTGTACTCGTCGCTAATCTACACTCAATGACACTTCATCATTAGTTGCACCTGACACTGTGTTTCACCCAATCATACACTCAAGGCATACTCAATACATCATCATCATCATGTTGCAATACTTCAGTTGCTCCATCATGTTGCTATACGTTGTTGCTACATCATGCTGCTGCAATACTTCAGTTGCTCTTATCAAACAATGTCCACTTTGCTGCAAATGTATATCAGCCTTAGCTGCTTGCTATGGCTTGTAGCCTAGCAGGGCAGCTAGGCTATAGTTACTTAAGACTGCCTTATTTATCTTGTTGTTACCAAAGATATCACCGCTGTCCATCTAGACTTTTATATGCTATGATGAGGGCTCCTCTTGCTGCGGCTAGGGCTTTATTGACTAGCTGAGATAGGGCTACACAAATAGCTACATTTGTCCTTCATGTGCTGCGGATTATGGCTGCACTTTACAGTGGCTTGACAGCAGATTAGGGCTCCTCCTTGGATAGCAGATTAGAGCTCTGCTTGGCTGCGGATCAAGCTTCCTCAATTGCGGATTAGAGCCTTCCTCCAAATAGTGGATAGGGAACATCCCAACTGTGGCTAGGGCATGAACAGCGGCTTGATGTCTCCTCCTAGGAATGCGGCTAGGGTTCTTTAGGACTTCTTTTGTAGCATATAGATGTTCCCTTAGACAGTTGATAGATCTCTTATCAACTACGGCTAGGGATCTCCTTTACCTATGGATAAGGTGATTCCTTTGATCGGCAGATTAGGGCTCTTTTGTATAGTGGTTAGAACCCTTTTAGGACAGCGTATAGGTCTCAATTAGGCTCCTTCCTTCACTGCGTGTAGGGTTTCTCCGTGACTGTAATTTAGGGCAGCATATAAGTTTCTCCATGGCTAAAGCTTGATCTTCATTAGGGCAGCGTATAAGTTTGTCCATGGCTGAAGCTTGATCTTCATTAGGGCAGCGCAGACTTTATTTCCATGCTAGGGTAGGCGTTTCTTCATGATAACAGAAGGGATTCTTCCATGGTTGCATTAGGTCTTCTCCATTAGAGCAACGTAGATCCTATTCTCCCATGACTGCATTTAGATCTAGGGCATCTTATCTTAGGGCAGCGTGTATGCTAGGGCACTCCGTCTAGATCTCATCTTCATCAAACCGAAAACAGGATGAAGAGAGATCACAAGAGTGAGTGAGTATCAAATGACTTAAAGTCCTCTTCTATTTATACTAAAACATTGAGCACAAGTGGGGTTTATTTGGTTGCTAGCTGACCTTGACGCATTGTCCAATAACCCAAATAAATTCATATCTCCATGAATACTTATTGGAATCGGATGATCTTTAGATCAATCCTACACCTCTCGATGAGAGGGATCAAGAAAAATATCAGCGTCCATTAATAAGATGACCCACATGGAGTTTGGCCCTAGTTGCCAATTTTAACAAGGACCGATTAGGAGAATTTTTCTCCTATATACACTACCCACAGGTGGTGGGTAACATGCCCCAACTTGAAGACTATCTACATCTTTCTAAGAAGGAAATCCTGGTTGACATTTGGATAGCCAAATCCAGTAAATCCAGATTTCTCTTTTCAGCTGAATGGAGTGTTCTTTTCATGAAAAGTTGCTTGATGGCATCTTTTCCAAAAGAAAGAAATACCTATTGGTTGGATCATATTCCACACTCCCACGCGACTTAGGCTCTTTAGCTTCATCTTCATGGAATTTGGCATATGACTCAAATGGTGCAACTACCGATTCATGATCACTTATGTACAAGTTGCTTTCATCTAAGTTACTAGGATTCCGTATATTCGGATACATATCCGGATTTGGATCTCAACCTGGATATGGATCCACCAGTTTTTCGAAAAACCAAGATCTGGATACGACAGGAAACGACAAGTACAATCAATATATATTTTCTCAGTTTAGGCTCCTGTGACTCATAATGCTTTAATTAAGTTCTTCCAGAGTAATCACATTGAACAATTTTGGGTCGATGTTTCGAACTAGCCAGTGTGGTTCATCACGGTCCTGATGATGAACCACACTAGCTGGTTTAAAACGTCGACCCAAAATTGTTCAATGTGATTAATTCAGAAGAACTTAATTTAATCAAAAAATATATATTTTTATATCTAAAAGAATAAGAATTTACATAAAAATAAAAATATACACGAATTTTTAAATAATAAAATTTATAACTTTTATCATAATATTTATAATACTTACCATTAATAATACATAACTTCTCTCTTTCTCTCTCTCTCTCTATTATATATATAAGTTTTTTTAATAATTCTAATTCTAATTATATATATTTCTATGTGGTTCACAACCTGGAGATTACTGACCGCAATGTCCAAATGATATTTTACTAGGCAGATCCCACCCAAAGGGATCACTTCTTGACCACTCAACCATGGAGTGATCCTGAGGGTGTCCAGAGAATTGGAACCACGACCTCTCAATAGCAAAGGTGCTTTAATAACGAGGACGTGACCAATTGAACTAACCTTCGGGGCTTCTATATATATATTTAATAATTTTAATATATTTATTTAAATATTTAATTGTAATTAATAATATATAATAAGATAATATACAATATATAACTTAATTATAATGTATACAAATCATAATATGTAATATTTAACTTAATTAATATTATAGTAGTTAATAACGTATAAGAGGTAATAATCGATGCTGACTGGTATAGGGCTTTCATCACTATTGCGTCTTGCAAACTTGGGATCCCATGCCCTGCAACTCATATTCCCGCGTGGATAATGCTATTCAACCCTTGATTTCAATATTCAAGAAAGTGGAATTCATCCTTGTAACTATTTCTTCAACCCACATGCAGAATAAACAATAGCTCTGGTTGGCACTTGGCCTTATTTATTACATTGGTGACATTTGAGAACTGTTAAAACATGGGCAAGAAATCAATCTTTCAGAGAGCAGATTTCTCTTCATGTTATCTTGGTTCTTGCTAAGCATCAAATAATGAAGTCTTTGAAGAACCTAGAGTGCAAATTCCCCACCCAAAATCACTCTATGGGTTTCTGAGACATGTAATTCCTCGACCAATTGTAATTTCATGCCCTAACTACCTTTGCAGTGTTCTGTAATTGTGAACTCTCTATGTATATGTGGAAAATAGTATATGTTGAAATTATTGTTGAAAATAGTGGGTCAACACACATCATTCTCATGGATGGATCTTGGCTGGATCGTCGTGGATCCAAATCTATATCTGATCCGGGGATCTGCGGATCTAGTCCCCAGGCTTGACGTGTTCGTTTGCATGGGCTTTCATCTTGTTTATTGTTGGAAGCTTGATGAGATGCAGGGTTTTGATTATTATGCTCTTTTTCAAGAGGAAGAAGTTTTTGCACTCTTTGGGTGGCCAAGAAACCTTGCTCTAAATTTCATGGGTTTTGACTTAAAAAGAGGTAACAAAGCTCTCGATTAAAAGCCAAGGCATAATTTACCAAAAGACTTCTTGGTTAGAATAAAGGATTGGCCATATCATATGTATTGATAAATCTAACATGAAACTTGAGAATAGTTTTATCTTCTCTCTTCTTAATGCATCAAAACTCCAAAAAAATCATCTTGCACCAGTTGTAGGTATTCAACATCCAACATCCATGATCAATCACGATCTTTCTTCAATGGAGTCGTCAATGGATGTTGTTAGGTGGTGATCCGCTCTTGTGTTCTAGAATAAATGTTCAGGTTCCTCAAGGCCTGGAACAATGCCTTGTGGGTGACTAAATCTTAGAGAAATTTTCTTATAAGTATGATCCAATTGGAGTTGCTAGGTGAGTAAAAATAAAATATAACAATTAAACAAAAACTCACCAATGTTGTTGGAATAACCAAGGATTGACAATGATCCTTGTCAACGACGCCAAATTGTTATCACTAGAAATTGCACCCTTGCAGCTGGTATTATTGAATGATAACTAATAGACAGATAGCCCAAAGGTCATGAGCCGATTGTCTCTCTGTTTGGATTTGGTGCTTTTCCAATCTTAGGGGGCCATCCGTAGTTTCTCTTGCACAAAAAATCATCTAAAAATATGCATGTTAGTATAACAAATTCACACAGTCAATTAAACAACCAGGGATTTAGAAGATTCATAATTGAAAATATATGCGAGAATTTCAACATGTAATCAACAAAATAGCAGAGAAAAGTGAGAAGTGAATGCACTCTAAGTGATTAATAAAATCAAAATAGAGGCAAGAGACTAACTACACCACTTGAAACATGAGATATATCATCAAGTTGAAGAGCTGCGAGAAGAGCATTGTCAAACTTTGCCTTTGTGTTGATCAAGATTCAAAAGACTAGTTGCACAAAGTATAGATAAAGAAAATAAGTAGAGAAGATAAAAAGATGAAGCATTGTTGATTGCTCTTAAAGCAGTTGTGCTAAAAATGACCATTTTCCCTGACTTTATAGATCTTTGATCGTCCTAAAGGAGGTGCCTAACTCATAAAATGTGCCTTCCCTAACTCCCGATGAAGTAAAGTAAAGTGAAGCAAAGGCCATGTGACTTGCTCATGTAAGAGCCATGCTTCCTTTATGAAGTGAAATGGAGTGAAGTGATCCCATTCATTGTAATGTCCCCATTTTCAGTTTTCCCTTATGATGCAGCTAGGATGGATTTTGAGCATTGGTGACAGCTTGATCATGGGAGCGAAATTTCGTTATTAATGGGCTTGGAGGGTTTTGGAGGAGTTTTATGGGGTTTGATGGGGATCACTTGCAACACTTCATCATCAGGGCCAATTCCGCACAATTTCTGCTGCATTTTGACAATTTCTGCAAAAACAGGGTTATTATTGAACATATTTTAATTAAATACACTTAAGGTCTTATTTTGGGAAAAATATTTGATGAAACACCTTAGTGTAATAGCTCATTGGAACTGAAATGAAGAAATCTACAGGATGGGATGGTGAAAAGTGACTTTTAGGGGCCAGTGAGATTGTAAAGACGGATTAAGGAAACAGGGAGACTAAAAAGGGGAAAATGCTTAATTGAGGAAAATGGCCAAGTGACTAAAATAAAATTAAGTCACTTAAGATAAGGGTAAGAAGAGAAGCTTCTAGAGTGGGAATTAAAATAATAAAAAAATGCTTTGTAAAAGCAAGAGAATGATCCATCAAGCTTTTAAAAGGAGGGGAAGCAAATCATTTGGCATATCTTGGAGTTGTGATACTTTCTTGTTGGAAAGGTTTTGGGAACGTGGTTTTCAACTTTCGTAAGCCCTAGTACGAAAACCCTTAGGTTTCCTATTGTGAGATGGACGCAAACCCAGCCCGCTATTGAGGATATTTTATCCAGAAATCTCAAGGAGCTTTAGCAACATTATTGGAGATCAGATTTGGAGTAGATCCGAAAATTGGAGTGAGGATCATCCAGATTCTCTATTTGGGCATTCTTTCCAGTTGTGCAGTTTATAATGGGAGGCTAGCATCAAAATTGCAGCAGAATTTTGGAGGCCATCTTAGCTATTTCCCAGCTCAACGAATTGCAAATGTACTGGCATATATTGTAGTTAATATAATAAAGCTGACATTTCCTGCATGTGTTTCTTGTTTATTTTGAGTTGCAATGTTTTCTGGGTTTATTATGTCATAAAACTTATTTAGTTTTGTGGCATAAATTTTGCAAATTGAATGGTTTTTAATTGAAGAAATTTATGGCATAATTTATGAAGAAAAAATTCTTGAAGTCTATGACAAAATTATTTCCGGGATATTACAGTGGTATCAGAGCTGGTTTTCCTGCCAGCCCTAGGGTTTCAAGAGCAATTTTAGTCTATTATCAGTGCTAGTGTTGTGCTACCAGGAAGCCGATTTGTTTGTGCAGGCTAAATTCTTAATTTGCGTAGGCCACAATTTTATTTGATAGTAGCCAGATTCTCCAACTAAAGGGGCCAAGTTAATTATTTTTACGAAGGTTAAATTTAGCGTATAACTGAAGGAAAAAGCGGCCAAATCTCAAAGATGACGAATACAGTAATTGGCAGAGGCCAAGTCTGTTCACGAGAAGGCCACTTTCAAAACCAAGATTGTTGCTAAACTCTAGCTGCTAGATGAATCGTCATTGAGTCTGCACAGTTCAATCTTATTCTTATCATCAATTACAGATCACGTTGACGTATGGGCCACATTGAATATTCGAACTGCCAACCAGGAAGGTGGCTGTGTTAGTATTTATCAGAGGAAAGACGAGATCGAAAACCGAGCCAGCCTGAATTCTCAACTCTGTATTTTGCAGAGGCGCATCCCTATCACAATGTTGGGCCAAATTTAATATTGTTGAGCTGTATTCATAATTGGATTGGGTCTGAGATTCAATCGAGTTCATGCAACCAAACCAACATTCCATTGAAGCTGAGTTATTACAAGCCAAGCCATATTGAAATTCCACGTAGAAGAATCAGGGTGGGCAGGATGTTCAGAATCATCTGGTCACTGAATTGGGATCTTTTGTGGATGTAATTGCTACCTGTGCGTTTAACTGCAAAAGTTTAGGAGTATGATCTGGAGGTTGAGTATGCCTGTGTGTTAGAACAGATACTTGACCTGTGTGGCCGTATTTAATCAGTGCGTTTTGATTCGCTCAGGGTACCATGAGCCAAGGCCGAGTTTATTACTCTATCGGGGCCCGGATTCAATTTATTGTTTGTCAGAGGCTGAGTCCAAGGCTATGTTCGTGGTCTCCATTAGGAGTGAGGCAATCAATTTTGTGGTCGAGCCGCCATTTCAGAAGCTAAGTTGGAGACTGCGCACGTGATCCCTACTGGGGCAATCACTTTGTGGTTGAGTTGCCAAATTTCGTTGTTGGCATTGAGGTTTGAATGAAATGTGAGCCTATGAGTTTATGATGTTGATCGTGGTCAAGGCTAGTGTGCGTTGCTGTAGCAATAGGATCAGGCCGAGTGCGATGGCGACTTTGATGTACAATTGATGGCCATATGTCAAGTGGCTGTGCATTGGGCAGAGTGAGGCAGTGCAATTTGAAATCTGAATTATACACCTATGCATAGAGGAATCCTTGTACTTGCAACAGAATGATCTACTGTGCGCATAACAAAGACCATATGTTTTGACTAAGACATGAACGGAGAAAATACCAGTGTGCTTAGTAGAAATGGCTATGTTGCAAATGGATGGTGCGCATTGAACCTTATTTGAGTGCTGTTGATCAGAGTGTGATCTGGTGTGTTTTCAATGTGTTGTGGGCTCAACTCAAGCATAGTGCGTTAACAATGTTGCAAGATGCATTTGCTGTTGGTTGCTGTGCATAGCTGTGGCATGAACAAAATTTGATGGCTGAGTATTGGTTGGGTGTTAAATTGAATAGTGCTGTTGCAGGGTTTCGTTGAAGAACACATTGTTGTAGTTGTGCAATGCATAGTATGATTGATGTGTGGCTGTTGTAGTTACAGGAGTCTGTTCAGTGATGTCATTGGAGGCCGAATTCTGTACCTTGGCAGGCCCAATTTGGTGTCAACTTTAGCAAAACTAATTATGGAGTTGAACTGTTAGCAAATTACTGAATTGCATAGACGAATTTGGTTAGAGGAGTCCATGAGCCATACCTATTTAGGAGGTTCAAGTTTATACTGGAGGATGAGATTGCTGTAGCTACAACTTCTCTGTCTAGCTAAGATCATTTCTCGCTATGGGCTGAATTGATAATGAGGTTCATCTTGTATCCGTGTATTGAATTTTTGTCATAATGCATGTTGCTGGGTTATTTAAAATTTTAAAGCTTAGCATCAAAACCATTAAAAAAACAAAGAACCAATCAATGAGAAAGCCCTACAGAAGGTTGTCAATTGTGGACATGTATATGCGAAGTTAGTATTTGTAAGGCTGTGTTTATGGGTATTGAAATCAGAATAGTGTCCAAGGATGTATATAGTGCTAAATAATGGAAAAACAGGCCTTAGAAGGCTTCATAAATATCATAAATAGCATGAATAACTTAGAAAGAATATCGAATCAGTGCCGCAATGCATCACTTGGTTCTTTATGTTACAGTGCTTCTTTGGACCAAAGAACAAAACATAACAACATACCCTTTTCAAAGGGGGTACATGCTATCCTACAACTGGAGCAGATAAGGGATTTGCAGAAAGAAATGGAGGTAGGGAATTAGCTTTTTGCACTTGGGTCAGAATTGAAGAGCACGAAGGTGACTGAAGAAATACTCCTTCATCTGGGGAAATTAGGTTCAGACCTTTCTAAGGTGAGCCAATTAGATTTGAGGGTTCTAAATTGGGCACTAAAACCCACAATGCTCGCCTTGATCCAACAAAGATTCTTGGAACACACTTCTGAAGGGTTCAGAGTCTCAGACTTACAGTTGTCTCCTGTTCCACTGTGATTACCAGAATAACTTCACTTATGCTCCCTTATAATGATGACATTATGAGGGATATTTTCCAGCTGATAGAAGATAGTTTTCAGGGACTGCATGACATCGCGAGTCCTACCTTTGCAAAGGGGTTCAAGATTTTAGAGATCATGGTTGGAGTTATGGGTGATCATGAGGCCATCTACAAGCTGCTGCAGTCCAGGTTGTTGGACATTTGGAGGAAGGAGCATACTATCTCACTTGCTGCTCATGAATCAACAAAAGGTTGGTTGAGCAAAATATGAGACTCTTTAAAGGGCAGTTGACCAAGGAGGAGCTAAGGAGGATGCGAGTTTGTGCATCTAACCACTCGAACGAATATGACAAGGATGTGGAGATTCAAGCCGACAACAAGAATGAGCTTAGGAGGAAAGGTCTTTGCTTTATCTGTAAGGGACCATGGGGGCCAGCCACACATGCTTGAGTGATATAGAGGAGATAATGGAAGTAGGTCAGGAGGAGATTCTTTCTAACCCTTTTGATGAAGATTATTCTTCTATATATGAGTCCATTGATTTTCACAAGGATACCTTTGAGGAGCATGAGCAATCATGTGATGATATTGATAGCAACTCACCTATATATCCATGTTCGATGGTTGAGAATGATGAGCAACAGATTGATCCCATGTGTGAAGAAGGCCAAGGAAAGGACACTCAGGAAGACTTGAGGAATGAGCTGCTATTGATAGTCCAACATGGAGAACACATAGAGGAACATGAGACAAGGGAGGAGTATGACATTCATAGTGTGCATGATGAGTCACCTTTGAGGAGCCAGTTGGAGGCTCAAGTTGAGACTGTGGTTGAGGAGGAGTTTGAGTATCCATCTTTAGGGCCGACCTTTGATGAGGTGCAAGTGGACATAGAGGCATTCAACAAGGCTTTAGAACTTTCAAATGGTAGCCACCAGGAGAAGATGAAGCATTTCAGGGTCAATCTTATGGCATTGAAACAAAAGATACAGGAAGTCTGAGGTACCCTCTTACAATAGAATAGTAAAGTTTGGGAGCTTAGAGTGGTATGGGCCGAGTCAGCAGTCAAACTGTCTAGCGTTGAGGGGCGACTAAAGTCCCTAGCAAGGCAGTAAGAGGAGTTTACTTGGGAGTTTTAGAGTAGCCCTCTTCAGGAGTATATCGATAGTGCTTGTAGTGTTACCAACCCACCTCTGTATATTAGAGAAAGGGGCAAAGTCTTTTAGATGGATTTTATTGGTTGATCGGTAGGGCAACGAGAGTTGACCTTGGAGCAACATCAATATAGTGGACTTATTCCATGTGCAAGTATTCATGCACTTGATCCTTCCCATGGGATGGATTGGTAGGAGGTTATGAGTTGGTATCTTATTGATGGGGTGATTCTTGGGAGAATATTTTTGGGCAAGGGTATAGCATAGTAGGAGCCCTTAGGTATGGGTGATGATGATTGGCCATGGTGGCATTGGGATCCAGGTGGATCTATTGATAGTAGGATGAGTTAGAGATTGGTTTGGGATCCAGGCATTGAGGGATCCATTCATGGTTGGTTGGCACAAAGGCATGATGTTGTACAATGGTTTGTATGGGTTTTTGGTATCAAAGTAGAGATGCATCCATATTGTTCAAATGTGGATTGCTTGAGGGCAAGCAATCTTGGGGCGGGTGTTGTACATTGGATAAACCAACATTCCCCGTGTGTTTCGTGGCATGGATTAACTGCCTCTCGTGGATCCTTATCTCTGGTGATGCGATCGTTGACTAATACCTGCAGGTTTCAGTCTAATGGCAATCGTGATTCCCAACAAGTGGTATCAGAGCATAGGTCACGAGTTCAATACACACTCGGCTCGCGTTGCGAGGGGGATTGTTGGACATTGGATAAACCAATGCTCCCTGTGTGTTTTGTGACATGGAATAACTGCCTCTCGTGGATCCTTACCTTTGGGGATGCGATCGTTGACTAATACCTGCAGGTTTTGGTCTAACGAGAATCGTGATTCCCAACAGCCGTAGGATTTGTAATGTCCCCATTTTTATTTTCCCTTATGATGCAACTAAGATGGATTTCTAGGGTCGGTAACAACTTGATTATGGGAATGAGATTACGATATTAGTGGGTCTAGAGGGTTTTGGAGAAGTTTTATTGGGTTTGACAAGGATTGCTCGCAACACTTCATTATGAGGGTCAATTCTGCATAATTTATTTTTGGTTCTGTTGAATTTTGACAATTCACGTAAGTCAAGGTTATTATTGAGCATATCTTAATTAAATATGCTAAAGGTGTCATTTTGGGAAAAATATTTGATGAAACACCTTAGTGTAATGTTGAAAATTTGGCAGCTCATGGATGAATATCTAAAAATAGAAAGCCTCAAGTACGACTTTCCAAAAGTAGTAAATCGCCTTGCATCAATTGGTAATCAAGTATTGTTGATGGAATATTCCTTCTAACCATCAATCAGTCATAGTAGTTCAATTTTAACTTAATCATCAATATTATCATTAATATTATTATTATTATTATTCTTATGATACTATTATATTATTATTAAGAAGAAATACAAGTCACTTAATCATGGCTCTCAATAATGTTCTCTTACACTCTCATTAATGCTCTTACACTCTCTTACACTCAATAAAAACTCGTCATAAAAGATTCCTTATATACTTTTTTACACTCATTAAAGCATGTCATGAAAGATTCCTCTTATGCAGTCTTTAATGTATATGTTACGCTCTCCTTCTTAATTGCATAAGTGCCAAAGGCATGCGTACCTTCTTAATGACATGACATTTCCTAAATGGGCATATGTTACTCTCCTCTTGGCATGCGAGTTACTCCTCCTTAATGGCATGGATTCGTTGCTCCTATATGTGTGCCTCATTCTTTCTCCCCTCACTACTTGTGCATTGTGAAAGAACAATTTGAACTTGAGGGAGAGCTGGAGAGAGTTGAAGAAGATTGTGAGAGAGAGACTTGGAGAGTAAGAGTAGAACTTGGTAAGCCAAGGTTGATTCAGTGCTTTAGTGTTTCAGTGTTGATTCAGTTGAAGGGAAGGTTGATTCAGTGTGTTTGCTGCTACCATTGATCTTCATGCTACAACTTATTAAGATTTGGGTGAACTTACTCATTTTCTCATTCTCTTGATCTCTCATTGTATCTTATATCTCTATTGAACAATTGATTTCTAATAGAAGAAGAATTCAGTTGGCTTTTCCCCGGAGGTTGATGCAACTAAAAAGAAAAGTAAAAGCATAATTGGTCCCATTCAATAGGAAAATGTACCACAAAATGCAAAAAATGGCCAGGCAAACACATTTAGCACGTGGGCAAAAGCCAATACATGATCTCTACTCCATCATCATGGCCATAACCCTAGTTCCTACAGGCTCTATGAGCCTCCTTCATCATATGGGAGGCGAAATTCGCCGGTCCTAAATTTTTTTTTATCCCCTCATAGGTTAATTAATTAATTTTTCTGTCCAAAAATTAATTAAAATCCTAAGCCAGAAATTTAATTAACTCTAGGTCCTAGGTAAATTAAAATTTTCCAAAGGCAAAATTCGTCGGTCCTAATTTTTTTTTTTAAAGGTCTTGGGACTAAAGTAAATTAATTTTTCTGATAAATTCTAAATCTTTGATCCTTGGGGTTAAGTCAAAGTCAAAATTTTGGGGGAATTAACTCAAAAATTCTATTTCTGAGTTAATTAAAATGCATTTAAATAAAAATTTCGAATTTCCTCAATATTTAAATATTTCGACGAACGAAATTAAAAGAAATATTAATATTCATCAACGGTTGAGGTTGCTTTGACGAGGATCACTCGAACTAGCCGTTGGAGGATTTATCTTTAAATAGGAAGTCATTTGTCAGTCGATCCATCTGATCTTTGAATCGTGTGCTTAAGCAAGAAGCTCCAGTGTAATATTTTTTCTAGATAATAAAGAAAGACTTTGGGGTTAAATTCTGCTAGTGTTACTTTTCATGGAAATACTATAAGATGTGTTATTTTCATGCATAATTTTTTTCCAAAGCAATTGATGATAGCTTCTAAAGAGTGATTTGAGTACAGGGATCTTGCTTAGTCGCTGGGGGTTGGATTGAGTTTTGTAGGGAAATCTTGATTTTAGATCCTCGGGCGTTAGAGCCCAGCGAAATTAATCTTGGGCTTATCATAAGATTTTTTGCTTTATTGATGCATGAGGGTTTCAAGTTAGCCCCTCCTTTAAAATTTAAAAAATCTTTTAATTTCTGTGTAGCATAATGATAGATCGTGCTACTTAGAGCCTTCAGCTTGTAATTATTGTAATTCCACTGGGTTTTTAATTTTTAATTTTAATTTTTCAATTCTAATATCATCATTGTATATATCGTTTCTGGGTGTTTCGTTTTTGTCATTACAAGTACAAATCTGAAGGAGAATTCTTGTTTGAAGCCAGATCTAGGCCCTAAAGGGTAAGATCTGGTCTAAATATTATTTTGCAAGGACATTTGTTTTAGAATTTTTTTACAGTCCAAAGGGTTTAAAAATTCTTAGATCTGGAAATTTTTATAAGGGTTTCAAGGCCAAATCTAAAGCATAAAAATATATTGCTGTGAAATTCGATTTTTCCTGTGTTTATTTTGGGTTTTTTGAGGCTACTGTTGGCTGCTGCTTGGGTTTTTTTTATCTTTTTTGTTTCAAAAAATTTCGATTTCTTTTAAGAAAACCCTTATCCCTCCATTACTCCAACCTTCGTCTTCCTCTGCTGCCTGGGGATTTCCAACTGCCTACTGCAAATTTCGAATTTCTTTGCTGCCCTCGAAGCTTCCCTCTGTACCCAAGCGCTTTGCTGTTCGCTACCTAAACCCTCTTTGCAGACTTGCAAATTGAGCCCTTCCTCCAAACGCTCCCTATCTCCCTGCTCTCCTGCGTCCAAATCCCTCTTTGTGACCCTCTTTTCCTCCATTTTGCTTGCAAAAAACCCTTGTCACAGCTCCCTCAGCCCTGCAAGATCGTCCTCCCTAACTGGTTTGAAGTCCATCCCTTATTTTCCGCAGTTCACATCTCCTCTGCTCTCATCCGACCTGCAAAGTCGCTCTAGTGCATCCCTCCTCACTGCCCGAGCTCCATTTCCTTTGCTGCTCTCTCCTATTCATCTTGCATTCATTACCCATCAAGCTCGTGAGCTCCTCCTTCTCCTCCCACGGGTTCATCGTTGTAGTCCCTCAACCTAGCTCGCTGCTCTTACCCGAGTTCCTCCCTTGAGCTGCTCCCTTTCGCCGCCGCCACACTTGCACACACTACACACAAATTCGATTTTTCCCTTTTGTTTCATATGTATGAGTTAGGTTTAGGTTTGTTTCAAAAAGAAAATTCGATTTCATTGTATTTGTTTTACTTTTCAATTTGTTTTATTTTGATTTAATTTTAATTGTTTTATTTTGCATTTTTTTTTATCATAGCTTACGATTTTACTTTTGTTTGGATTTCATTTATTTTATTTTATTTTGATTTTGCTTAAAACATTCAAAAACATAAAATCATAAAAACACACACACACCCACACATATATATATTTTTTAAATTTTCATTTTTTTGTGACTTTGAAATTGCGAATGAAATAAATCAAATGCAAAACTTCAACTTTCACAATTATTTTTTTTTTAAATTTTATGTGGCTTGTGACCCATTAAAAATTTAAATTTAATTAAGTTCTTTTGAGTTTTATTTTTGGTTACATTATTTTTTTTAACTTTGCTTCATAAGCTTAGCACATTAAAAATTTACCTAAGGGATAATTAAATTCTAAATCTAAAGTTCCTTGGTGTCTTTTTTTGTGTAAATTTTTAAATTTTGTGGTATTGATTTCTCTATTGTCAAGCACGATTAATGTTGTAGAATGATACTTAAAGATTGACTATAGGTGAAAGATAAATTTTAGATCTGGCTTATTGAAGAAAATAATTTTAAATCTAGAATCATATATTGTTTAAGTTTCATAATTCTTCATGGTATTTAGAATATCTTGCATGATAAAGTTTTGGGCATTTACATTTAATCGTTCATGATCGTCACTTTCATCATATTTATAAATTGCTCTGGATAACTTGTTTTTATCTAGTTTATGGTTAATTGAATATAAAGGCACTGGTCTAAAATCATTTTTATCTTATGGTTGTGTTTTATTTTATTATATCTATCCATTTCGGTTAACCAAGACTCGTTTGCATTCATCAAGTTGTTCATCTTTAAGTCTCCTAAAGTCTCTATTCCATAGGCTATCCTCATTCATTCACCTTAGGGCTACCCCCCTTGACTTGTCTAGGAGAGAGTCTAAACGGAGTGGGTAAGGATGAGAGTGACATCCCTTACTCTGAGTGTTGTTGTGGTACTTAGACATTTTGTGCAACAACAATATGTATTGTTTATGCCATATTTCAAATTTTGTCATATGAATCTGTGATTCAGATCTGACTCTAAACTTTGAGTCTGCACTATTGTCATTTGACATTCATGAATCATGTTTAATGTTGGAATTTCTAAGTTTAACTCATTAGAAATTTTTCTTGTACTATCTGGTTTATTTCCTCCTACTTGTTTAATTATTTAACAAGTTATTTACCATGTAAATATTGAAAATAAACACTAGTACAATATCAACATCTACAGATCATCAACTGAAAGAAAACAAGCACACAAGTGACACTGTTATTTTTGGACCAATGTCCTCAAAAAAACCCAATGCAGGAACACTGGTGCAGCTATTCAGAGGGTTATATTATTATGCAATTTATTAGAGTACAATTGGGTGTCTAAATCGGCTCACCCGACAGAGAAAAATATACGACAACAATACCTCTATATCCGGAAACAGGTATTCAGAAAACTTGTCCCACGAAACCCTCTTCGGCACAACTGAAGCTTAGCGTTGGCCCTTCTGGCCTCCGCGTCAGCCTCCTATTGACATGCGTTAGCCCTAAGACTTTTTGCGCCGCCTCTCTGTCACTGCCTCTGCCCTCTGCGTCAGCCTCCTGTTGACCTACGTCAGCCCCAGGACTCTCTGCGCAGCCTCTGCGTCACTCCCTTTGCCCTCTGCGTGGATGATGCAGTCTCTCTGGGCTCTACGCTGCCTCTTCTGGGCTCTATGTAGCCTAGACTGACTATTGCTTTGGCTCTCTCTGCTTCTGTGCTGGTCTCTCAATATTGTCCCTGCCTCTCTGCCTCGTACTCACTGCCCCTCGTTGCTAATCACTGATTCTCTTTTGCTTAACAACCCTGCTCTAGCAAAATGAATGACTTATCACTCTGGTGTGTTCTCCAACTGACCTCAAGCATTTTCTTATACTTTTCTCGTTGGTCCATCAACGGTCGAGATTAAATCTCTAATCAATGGTTAAGATTGGATTTGGTTTGATCCATGACTTTTGGAACCTTCTAATCTAGTTTTATATTAATGCCCATTAATATTTTATTTTTCCTAAGTTTAGATTTAGGAACTCCATTAAAAATATTAATTATTAATATCTCCCAAACCGGTTAGAATCTGCCCAAACTATTTCTGGGTCTTGGAGATCTCATGTGCTTTAGCCTCCACCAATTTTCATGGCTAGAGCACATCCGATGCTACCCCAAATCAACATTTAACAAGTCATACTCCACGGTGATGTTGTTTCTTTTTGAAACTTCATGGATGAATAACGATAATAGATATAGTTGTTGATTGCGATTTTATCATGTGCATTACTACATTGTATGATATACTTGGTTATTTTTGGATATGCTATTATTGCATTATATTTAATGTATTTGCATGGTAATCTTTTATATGTAATCTATAAAAACTTTTGTTTTTCTTGAAAATTTATAGTTTTTGTATTTTCATGGTGCTAAGTGTTTGCTCTGTTGATTCATGAGTTTTTGCCTAGTTTGAGTCAGGTTTGACACTCCATCCAAATTGAGTTTCAATCACAAGTCGAGTCTTGTGACTTTGGTTTCTAGTGGGTATATATCCTGTGAAAGCTGATGCTACCCCTTGCATGTTCAGTCCTTGATGATATTTCTTCTTTCTAGTTTGCTCCAACATACCAAGTGGACATGCATGCACATCACATATACAACAAAATATGGACTTATTCAAAGTTCAAAGGCTGTAATTTGTACGTCTGGGCCAAACTGGGAAGAAGTGGGTACTGCAGAACCATGGCCGCTGGTTGAGATTCCCCCCTTCGCCTCCCAAATTGAAAAGATAATTTACAAAAAATACCCAAAGAAAACTGAAAACACCCTAAACTGCAAAGGTGAAATTCCTAAGGACAACCTTGAGAAGCCTTGGCCTTATAATAGATAAAAGCTATCCCACAGCTATCTATGGAGAATTATCTGCAGTGACAATTGTTTATAATTTTGGAGTAAACAACAAAGGTCTTTCAAATTTCCATCACTAGTATTTTCTTCCTCGACCCTCATCTTTGAGGTGAATAATAGAGTGGTTGCTAGAAAAGATACTTAGATACCCCCTGCGGATACTTAGATACACCTAGACACTGCACAGCCTACTGACTGCAGTGTGCACTCCATTTTCAGTCCACCTAAATTTTAGAGAGCATCAGAGGCCAGTATATACCCACAACTTTCCAACTTCAAACCATTAAATCCATGGAACCTTTGTGGTCTCTTCTTTTTGAATATTTCTTTATTGATAAAGCTTGTTTTCTAATGCTTTTCATGGGAACTTCAGGTGTTATTATCCACATTATCTAATTTGATTTGAAGTCAAACATTTGACATGGATAAGTCTTCCGCATGTCTAAATCACACCTATGTAGGATGGTGAAGTTTGTTTAGATTTCATTAATGCACATTGCTTTTACATGCATTTGTATCGCTGAGTTTGAAAGTGTCATTGTAGAAGAATATAGTTTCTTCAAACCCTAACAATGTCCTTTATGGATGGACAGGCCATTGAGACCTTATCCAATTTCCTCTAAGCGACTTGTTCCTGATAATATTGCAAAGCCGGATTGGGCACAAGATGTACGTATCTGTTATGTTTGCCACCAAGTTCTGATTTTTTATAGAGTGTTATGTTGCTGATGCTTTTTGTACCATGAAAACATTGTATGTATGCCCATTGGCTCGTGGGGGCATATAATTCTGAATAAGGAATTTTACCAATGATTACCAAGACAATTACTTGTTTTGTTCCTTGAATTTGCATACAAAAATGGAGTGGAATAAGTTATCTGCACTATTGTTACATCAAGTCCATAACATTAGGAATTCTTTCAGTGAGAAATGAGACATGCTAACTGATTTTTCTATGTCAGTATGTTGAGTCCGGTGTTCATTGTATGAAGCAAATTCCAGGCTAATTGTTGAATGACTCTATAATAGGGAATACCGAAAGTGGAGCCAAAGAGTGATTTACAAAATACAGTTGAGGTGTGGAGAATATTTAGCTGTTACTATGAGTTACAGTGGATTGTTTTTGTTATTTTCGTTTGTGCTGCTAGAACTAAAGCAGTTTCTAAATTGTTCCTGAGTTCTTGATGAAAAGCTGACAGTGTGTATTTGGGTCATCTTTTTTGAAGATTAAGACTCCAGAACAGATAGAAAGGATAAGAGAGACATGCAGGGTAAGTCAAAGCTTTTCTAGAAAACTCGTTTTGTTAAATATGACTTTTATTGAAGGAGGTTAGGACATGCTCTGGTTTTCATGTATACATTTTGATTCAGTGCATTGTAAAATTATTTCTTGATTGTCTAAATGCTTCTATTATATTGTACTTAATAAAGAAAGAGGATTTCTACTTTTCGATATATAGGTAGATGCATGATTGAATTTCAGATTATGAGTTTTCACTGTGCTTTCCAATTAAAAAACAATAGTGCAGTTAACATTACAGGTTCTGAAGGTGGTGTTAGTGTAAGTCACTGAAGTTATTGGAATGTTTCCTCCTAACAGTGATATTGATAGCAACTCACCTATTAGTCAAAGAAAATTATCATTTTAAATAGCATGGGGACTTGTTGATTGGACATCTGCATCAGTTTCTTTCCAATCTAGTCCAAAATATATCAAACGAGAATTTAAATGTCTCATGTAGATGCGATGAATGAGAGAAAATTCATTTTTTGTATGACTCCTAGTGAGTCCTTGGTCTGTGCCATATCTCTTACTGTTTTAGCAATTTCTGTAATATAAAATCTCACAATGTTTAATTGACTCGTATAAGATCAATCTTTTTACATGGAAGCTCTCATATTTTCTTTTGTTTAAATTCTCATTGCTCTGAAACGATTGTACACAATTTGCTTGTTCTTATGCCAAGGTTATCTGTTACATGGTTGAACATGGGCCTAAAGTATAAAGAGTATATAGTTTGTGCATTATTGGTGAATGTAATTTTTTTGTTAAATTATGGGGCCAATTGTTTTCCAACTGATATTGACCAACATAATGAGTTGAATGCCTGGCATAAGGGATGGCTCAAAGCAATTTGACACATTATAGGATATCGATTTATACCGCTTCCCTTTAGAGGTTTGTAGTGTAGTTACAGATGGAACATTCTACATGGACCACGACAAATTTTTTCACTTCCATTACATGTAATAATGCTAGCTTGGTATGCTGTTACTCTTGAAGTTTGAACCATTAATCTTAGCGAGTTTGAATATGTTATCCCTTTTTTGGTATCTTGATTGGCCCATTTGGTAGAGAAATATTTGTTTTCTTGTAGTGATTTCATCTTTGAGGTGGCATTCATTTCTTCAGTTATCAATGGAGTCTGCATGTATGCTTGTGCCGCCTATAAGAGATGGTTAAGTTTTATATGAATTTGGAACGATTTTATAAGAGGTATCATATACAAAACTCTCCATAGTAATCACTGTCTTTGCATAATATAAAAGTGAATAAATCTCTTCCTAAAGTTGATAGAGAAATTTCGGTGCCTGAGAGTGGGTTCTAATCAAAATACAGTTGTTTAATAAGAGTGGGAAGATGGAAATATGCACATCATGTCTTATAATTCAAGAATGAAAGAACCACAAATGTTATAACGTAGTTTATGAATAACAAGATCGATTCTGTTTCACCAAATTGATTGAGTGCAGTGTTTTCTAGTGGTTTTAATTTTATATTCACGATATTGAAATAGACATGTTTGTGCATGGGATTATAATAATGATATTGAAATAGATATGGCTGGTGCATGGGATTAGAATAATTTAACAAGGAGTGCTTACAAGCAAAAATCACGATTGCATGAAAAGTAGCATATTGTTATTAATATAACACATTGTTTGCATATGTAAAAGGTGGTCGCCCAAAATGGAGGTACAATGAGCAACACTAATGATGATATTTCATTTTTAAAATGGTGAGCCATTCCTCATGCTAAAGTTCTTGGGGTGAGTTGACACAAGGATGTGTGGTCTCTCACCGTGCTTGCTTGGGATGAGTTTTGATGGTTGCAAGTTAGGTAAAATGATAGAGAATTAATTAGAGTAATGCTACGGAAATTTGGCACATAAAGAAACCAAGAACTCAAAAGAATTCTTTGTATTGTATTTTATAATGAGAAAATGATACCCGTATATAGGATTACAAGCAATTCGAAGCAATGAACTTTATGAATACGGGATAGAACGATAAACACAATAAAGTGAAATAAGACATAAAAGCATAAAATAACTTAAATTCAAATTGAATTTATTAAGGACTAAATCTAATATCTAATTGACCATTATAAGCTAATATCTACTTTAACACCCTCTCTTAATGGTCAAGCTACTAACTACACCAAGCTTATCCTGGAATTTTACATATTTTTCAAGACCCAAAGACTTGGGGAGATTGTCTATGGTTTGGTCTATGGGACAATAATATTGTTGTTGATTTTGAGTAGCATCGGATGTGCTCTAGCTTCGAAATTTTGTGGAGGGGCTAGAATACATGAGATCTCCAGAACCCAGAAATTGTTTAGAGAAATTCCACCTGGATGAGGAGTTATTAAAATAATTTATATTTTTACTAAGTTCCTAAGTCTAAACTTAGGAAAATAAAATATTAATGTTTATTAATAAAAATATGGGTGAGAAGGTTCTAAGTGACGAGGATCAACCTGTTTTAATCTTAGTCGTTGATTAGAGATTAGATCACAGCGGTTGATTCATCAATAGGAAAAGTATAAGAGGAAGCTTGAGGATTAGTTGGAGACATACCTAGAGATCAAAGAGTTCGATATTTGTGGGGCGTGGTTTGCTGAGAAAGTTGAGCTAAGTGATCTGAGTTGCAGTGAGAGAGGGGTAGTTCGGCAGAGGGACTTTAGTCAAAGGTCGAGAATACATAGTAGAGAGGCAGAGCAGCAGTAGGAGAGACAACACAACTCTAGAGAGGGGACACAAAAGCTAGAGGGGTTGACACAGTCCCATAGAGGTAGCGCTGGGGTTTTCTGTGGAGCAGAGAGCAACAATTCATCAGATCGACTTCTGAGCAAGAGAGGCTCACTCGGAGGGTGACGCAGCTCCTAGAGGAGGTGACACAGTTCCAATGCAGAGCTTGGAGCAGCCATCACTGCCAAGCACTGGGAACAACAATTGTCATCTGTGGGGTTTGATAAGTTGCTGGAATTGTCAAAATATCTATCTCTGGATAGAGATACTTCTGCCAAGTTTCGGAGGTAGAGGAGTAGCTGTAGGAGTGGCGCAGAGCCAGAGGAGTGATGTAGAGGCTCACATAGTGCCTGCGTCAGCATTTCGAGCTTGCAGAGGGTGATGCAAAGCTAGAGAGGAGCCCACGTAGTGACTGCGTCAACTCTCTGGGCCAGTGCAGGGGTTGAGGAAGCAGAGCAGATTCGATTTGAGGAGCTAGTGGGACATTGTTTCTGTTGGTGCAAAATAGTGCCTGTGGAGACAAAGCCGAGGTAGAGGGAGTCACTGCCTTGATAGATTTCTAGCCAAAGAAATCTAGATTCGGGTTGCAACAACAAAGGAAGATTGGAGAGGAAGTGATTCGACAGTTGGTAGGAGATTTTCGTGAAGGAAATCAAGACTCAGAGGGAGTCTAGATGAGCTTGTTCCTTAGAGGATTTCTAGCGCCAAAGAAATCCAGATCCAAGTCTTACTAGATTGACAGCGGGAGAGGGAGAAGAGAACCAATCCTATGTTTGAGTAGAGATGGCAATGAATGGGTTGAGGGATCAGGACAGATTGGATGAAGCATCCAATTTTGTCATCTGGAAGGCCAGGATCCTGGCGATTCTAGACAAACATCGTATCAAGGACATCACCAAGGTCAGATGCTTCAACTGTGGGGAACAGGGACATCATGCCACTCAGTGCTCTCGGAAGAAGGGCGAGGGGGAAGCTTCTCAATCGAAGGTTGCTCTAGCAAAAGCAGACAGGGAAGGCGAGGATGATGATTGTGCCATGAGTGCTCATGCACCTCTGGAGAAGAGGTAGGGCGACATCGATTTGTAGTCAAGAGGACTACATGGAGTGTTGGAAATACTGAGAAGGGGTTGAATCAATATTTCTTTTCAATTGTTACTTTTGCCAGTTAGATCACTTATATTTAGAACACAAAAATGAACAATAGAAGTAAACGCTTTTATTAATATAATCTTTATAATGAAGTACAATATGGGTAGGGCTCCAACCCTTGATGAAGACAACCAGGCTC
This sequence comes from Pinus taeda, assembly GCA_000404065.3. Classification (NCBI taxonomy): domain Eukaryota; kingdom Viridiplantae; phylum Streptophyta; class Pinopsida; order Pinales; family Pinaceae; genus Pinus; species Pinus taeda. The sequence goes on from APFE031365056.1 coordinate 130,320, forward strand.
CAACCTGGGATGTGCCAAGCCCCTACTTGGACTTTAGTGAGGCTCCGACCTCTAGGGCATCGACCCTATCTTATCCAAGCCACCAACCTTGAGTTTAGGAGCACCAACTCCAAGGACACCAATCCTCAATCTTCCAGGCTCCAACCTGTATTTGCCAAGCACCGACTTGGACTTCCAAGGCTCCATCTTTGTCAATTTTGAGGCACCAACCTCAAGTACTCCAATCCTATATCTGCTTTAGGCATCGACCTGGTTTCTTGACGACTCCGATCCTCTAGGGCTCCAACCCTATCCTTCAAGGCACCTACCTTGTTTGTTCGAGGCTCCAACCTTCAGGGCACCAACCCTCTGGGCTCCAACCCACTGCTATACTTTGTCTAGGTACGTTTGATAGTAATTCACGACTCCCATAATCTTCTTCACTAAGTTCTGTCAATCTATAATTACGCCTTCACTTAGTCTCCATGCTACATAATCAATGACAACCTTGTGTCATAGAAGGTGTCACCATTGCTCTTCAATATATCTAAGCAAAATCTCTAAGTCACATCATGACTCAATGTGTCTACAATGAACTTCACTAAGCTCTGCACAAAAGTAACTCTCTGTTTCAAGCCTCTGTTCTCGCTATCACGATAAATGCTTAAGGAGTGACTACTTCAGGAGTAACTGCTTCAGGAGTGACTTCTTTAGAGGAGTGATTGTCACGGTTTCATATTGTGCGTTCAATTAAAAAACAACCTTGATACTTAGATAATCTTCTTAGATTTGCAGAGCATCCTTTTGAACTATTTTCTAAATCACTATCAAACATAGGTCCGAGCATTTCAATAAATAACCCAGTCAACAGATTGCTTGACCTTCGGCTTCCTTCTTCTTCCACTAGACCTTCGGTTTCCTTCTTCGCTCGCTTGACCTTCGGCTTCCTCTTTCGTTCGCTTGACCTTTGGGTTCCTTTCTTCTACTACCTCACGTTCACGAGTTGTGAACTGTCCTTCTTCTCTGTGATAGATGTCTGATTCACCTGCTTGAAGTGAAGCGTTTTAACTTGTATTTATACAAGTCTCACCAATAACCAAAAGACACGTTCATTGGGAGGAGAGGCAGACTTATGAGTTCGCATATTAAAAATTGTATCAGAAGGCCTTTTTCCAATTATATCATAAACTTGTTTATTTACAAAAATCATATAGGAGAAGCTATACCCACATTACAATAGATGTTTGGCAGTTCCCAGATGCCACGTCATTGCTTTAATCCCACAATCACAATTTCATAAAAATCGGAGGTCTTTCAAGTTGTGCAATGCTCTGTCTTCCGATATTAACATTGTCGATGCCCCTATTTCCGATGGATGTGATATTCCAATAAGCTTCTTTTGATAACTCAATCGGGTCCACAACTTTATCACAAACGACATTTTTAACTTGTAATCCCTTTTGAACTTTGCGATTCAATGGATGCGATATTACATTAAGTTATGTCATAATGGTGTAGTCGGGTTAGCAATAATATCACAATCACAAATTTTAATGTGACATCCCTTTATGAATTGCGATATGAAAGTTCCAATAGGCGGACGCGATATTGCATTAGGGTTGTTACCATAAATTGTTCAGGTCCGTATAGTATATCGCAATCAAAGTTTTAATGTGACAAGCCTTCATAACTTGTGAAGGTTTCGATACGATAGATGCGATATTAATTAGGGCGTGTTATAATGGGACAATCGGGTCCGCAACTCATATCGCAATCGGGGATTTCAGTGTAATAACATGGCTTCAAGACTCGTGATGCGGTGGATGCGATATTTCAATAGAGGCATATTGTAACAAAACCGTCGGGTCCGCAAAGCTCCTCCGATTTCACTGTTTTCTTCCTTTAGCACTTACTCTTGGGTATATGCGATAAGTGTCTTTGTTCTTCCCTTTAGCACTTACCTTTGGGCATATGGGATATGCTCCGATAAATTGCTTCTCTTGCTTCGATAGGTCTTCCTTTGACTTCTGATAGCTCTTTTTTTTATAGCTCCTATTCTTGACTTACCGATAGCTTCCCTGATGGCTTTCTTCCTTGGCTTCTTGTTCTTGTTACTTCATGGATCTGCTTCTCCTTAGCTTTACCGCATCATTTAGTATCCCAGAATATTGCCATGTTGACATCAATGACAATCTAGATCAACAATCTCCCTCTTTGTCATTGATGGCAATATTCTTCTTCTCTCCCCCTTTGACATCAATGGCAAAGGAGTGCACAAGGACTCCCCCTGTTGAACTGCTCCCCTGTCATGGTGGTATTTTTTTTGCTTAAGATAGAGAGATTGCTGCCTTATCATCAGCTAGCACATTATTTTTTCTTCATGTCTCAAAATAACTACTTTATCATGGCTTCAACAATTTTGGTCCTAGAATGTCCCAAACAAACGTTTAAAGTTTGCTTTTAACCATGCTCAAGTGTGGGCAACGATGCCTTAAAGATGCTCCACTTCAGTGCTTCCAAATAGACTCCAAATAACCACACACCAAATGTCCAAGTCCAAGTTTTTATGCTTCTGCAATCCGAATTCTGTTGTCTCCACAATCAGAATTAAGAGGTCTTCATAGTCCGAATCAAGAGAAAATGCCACTGAAATTGTTTTTGTCGCTATCTCTCTTTGGATTCGAGTTCCTCCTCTGTATCTCTGTGCTTCTCCTTAAGTCATTGCCATCCAATATTTCAACATCATTTCATTATGATGAAATGGTGAGAGGTTGTGCCTTACTGTTGCTATTTTTCTAAGTGACCAACATCAACCTAAGCTATATTTGATTGCACAACATTCTTCTTTCTATAGTCCTTTTGATGAACCATCTTTTCCTTGTGTTCTTTGCAAGTTATCTCCATTAGCAGATTTTGATATCAATCTGTGACTGTCTTTTAAATTCTTTCTACCGACTAACAACTTTTTGCAATGCTTCAATTATGTTAAACGCTGCCAACTTCTCTTGCTTGTGTAGTGAACAAAACATTCAAGCTCCATTTCCAGATGATCTATTTGTTTGAGGGTTGCATCTATTTGTGTCCACAATTTACCTGTTCTCACATCATATCCTTGAGTCGAGACATTCAACTTCTGTAATAACAACAACATAGCTATTTTCCTTATTAGCATTAGATGGCCTTCTTTGCTGCTCCAATTTCTGCTTAGTGATCAGGTGAAAAAACATCTTTAACAACAGTCCATTGGATAGTTAAGAGATCATGTTCTTTCAAAGGAGTGTTCCTGAGAAATGATCCATCAAAAAATTATTGTCAATATAGATCATCAAGGATTACACAAGGCCCATTCACAGATGGCTTCTGCAAGAATGTTTAATCATCATAAGGTCCCCCTAACTGTATGCGTGATCTTCCTTTTGGCAAAGTTTCCCCATCAAATGCTTAGATTGTCGAAGATCAGGTCAACAACATGTGTTGTTGGTTGGAGAGTTCAGGAGACTTTCAGATCCAATTTGTTTCTTTCTCCATACTTGTGTAACTTTCTTATCTAGCATAGTTCTAGCTTGAGTAGGTGCCCAAATCAAGTTACAATTACGTGCCATGTGACCAATGTTATGACACTTGAAGCATTCTATGTTGTTCATGAATAAGAATTCTTGACTTCTTCTTGCGAAATTGCTTCTCGGAGATTGACGGGGATCATTATAAGCCCTACAATCTTTTGCCATGTGTCCAAAGTTTGTACAAGAATAACAATAACCAAGAAATCAACTTTGGTACCGGGGAGATGGAGATTTCCTTGATGTACTTCTGAAGCTTTTCTGCCTTGGGATTCCTTGATAATATTCATTGCCTTTTGTATTCTTGACATCGTCTGCAAGTCTTCTTGGAGAGAGATTTCTTCCATTGTTGCCTTGACTCTTCTCCTTGCCTTTGTTGGAACTGGGAGCATTATTATTTCCATCAGGCTTCCTCATGTCCTCGTTGTTTGAAGTATGGTCACCCTTGCTTGAGGATTCACCTTCATAGCCAAGACTTGATTTATCAAATGGAGATCTTTGATGGCTAAGCATGTCATCAAAGGCTTTAGAGCTCTTCAAGATTTTTTCCATCCCTTCAACCTTTTTCTTGAGGGAGACAATCTCTTCTTCCAATCTTTCGCAATCATTATTCTTCTTAGCAAGTCGTTCTCAATCTCTTCCTTAATACGTATTGCTTCATTTGCTTCTAATTTAAGGGAGATGATATCTGACTTCATTTTGAAGATTTCTTCATTTTCCTTTGCTAGACTGCTCTCCATTTCTTCCTTGATCCTTGTAGCTTTACATGTTTCAGCCTTGAGAAGGTTGATGTCAGATTTTAATTTGAAGATTTCTCCATCTGTTTCTTTTAGTTGACATATCATGGTGTTTCTCTCCTTTTCTACTTCATCAACCTGTCCTTCTATGATTGCCAATGGTTCCATTGTCTTCTCATCTTCTTGTGCTTGTTTCCTTGCTTCTTCTAGTTGTGATTTAGGGGAGGAGACCTCTTCCTTGTATTGACCAATCTCTGCTTCAAGTTTGTTCAAGCTCTGGTGCCTTTGTTCAAGGTGGCTTGACAAGTTATCTTCTCGTTGTTTTTTTTATCCAATTGATTTGTCATGGATATGACTTCTTCATGATGCTTTCTTTTGCTTTGATGAAATTCCTTCTTAAGCTTGGCAAGCTCTTCATCCCTTTCTTGTACTTGAAGCTTGACAAGGTCAACTTTCTCTTCCTTGTTTGGTCTTTGGTCACCAACTAGTGCTTTCTTTTAAGTTCCTCATTTTCCTTTTTCAAATTGATAATCTCTTCCATGGCAGCCATAATTTTAGTGAGGAGATCTTCTTCAAAATCTTTTTCATTCTCTTCATCTTCTAGGTCTTCTTTAGCCTTGATGTCATCATTCTCATTTTCAGCTTCTATGATGGGTTCTGGATTTCCTTCTTGGTTTCCATCATCTTCTTGACTAGTGGTCATGGTCAATGCTCCTTTTGAGTGAAGGTCACGGAGTTTGTCCCATATACCCTTTGCTGTCGAACATTTTCCTGAATTGTTCTTTATAGAATCTGGTAGGCTATTCAAGATTGCCTTCATTGCTTTTGCATTGTACTTGGATTCTCCATCCGACATGCTATCAACAATCACTGATTTCTAGATTTCAATGCCTTGAGTCTTTAAGAAATTCCTCATTCTTGCTTCCCATATATCAAAGTTTCCATTGAACCATGAAGCCTTCACAAATTGATTGATTTCTATTTCAGTGGTAGAGGGAGACACATCTTTAGGAGGATTGGAGACTTTCTTCCTTGGCTTCGCCATTTGTGTTCTAATGATCAACCTTCAAGCTGTTAGGCTTTGAGTGAAGGTACTGGCTCTGATACCAATTGTTGGAAATACTGAGAGGGGGGGAATCAATATTTCTTTTCAATTGTTACTTTTACCAGTTAGATCACTTATATTTAGAACACAAAAATGAACAATAGAAATAAATGGTTTTATTAATATAATCTTTATAATGAATCAAGTACAATATGGGTAGGGCTCCAACCCTTGATGAAAACACCCAGGCTCCAACTTGGGATGTGCCAAGCACCTACCTGGACTTTAGTGAGGCTTCGACCTCTAGGGCTTCGACCCTATCTTATCCAAGGCACCAACCTTGAGTTTAGGAGCACCAACTCCAAGGACACCAATCCTCAATCTTCCAGGCTCCAACCTGTATTTGCCAAGCACCGACTTGGACTTCCAAGGCTCTAACCTTGTCAATTTTGAGGCACCGACTTGGTTTTATGAGGACTCCGATCCTCTAGGGCTCAAACCCTATCCTTCAAGGCACCTACCTTGTTTGTTCGAGGCTCCAACCTTTAGGGCACCAACCCTCTGGGCTCCAACCCAATGCTATACTTTGTCTAGATATGTTTGATAGTAATTCACAATTCCCATAATCTTCTTCCCCGAGTTCTGTCAATCTATAATTAATCCTTGACTTAGTCTCCACGCCACATAATCAATGACAACCTTGTCTCATAGAAGGTGTCACCATTGCTCTTCATTATATCCAAGCAAAATATCCAAGTCACATCATGATGACTAATACATCATGATTTTCAATAGTCTTCACACAACTTCAATGTGTCTACAATGAATTGTACTAAGCTCTGCACAAAAACAACTCTTTGTTTCAAGCCTCTGTTCTCACTGTCACGGTAAATGCTCTAGGAGTGACTTCTTTAGAGGAGTGATTGTCGTGGTTTCATATTGTGCGTTCAATTAGAAAACAACCTTGTTCATACTCAGATAATCTTCTTAGATTTGCAGAGCGTCCTTTTGAACTGTTATTTGAATCACTGTCAAACACAGGTCCGAGCATTTCAATAAATAACCTAGTCAACAGATTGCTCCACCTTCGCATTCCTTCTTCACTCGCTCGACCTTCGTCTTCCTCTTTTGTTTGCTTGACCTTTGGGTTCCTTTCTTCTACTACCTTACGTTCATGAGTTTTGAATTGTCCTTCTTCTCTGTGATAGATGCTCGATTCACTTGCTTGAAGTGAAGTGTTTTAACTTGTATTTATACGAGTCTCACCAATAACCAAAAGACACGTTCTTTGGGAGGAGGGGTCAATTTATGAGTTCGCATATTAAAAATTATATCGGAGGGCCTTTTTCCAATTATATCATAAACTTTTTTATTTACAAAAATCATATAGGAGAGGCTATACCCACATTACAATAGATGTTTGGCGGTCCCCACATGCAACGTCATTGCTTTATTCCCGCAATCGCAATTTCATAAAAATCGGAGGTCTTTCAAGTTGTGCAATGCTCTGTCTTCCGATATTAACATTGTCGATGCCCCTATTTTCGACAGATGTGATATTCCAATAAGCTTCTTTTCATAACTCAATCGGGTCCACAACTTTATCACAAACGACGATTTTAACATGTCATCCCTTTTGAACTTTGCGTTTCAACAGATGCGATATTACATTAAGTTATGTCATAGTGGTGTAGTCAGGTCCGCAATAATATCGCAATCACAGTTTTTAATGTGACATCCCTTTATGAATTGCGATATGGAAGTTCCAATAGGCGGATGCGATATTGCATTAGGGCTGTTACCATAAACTGTTCGGGTCTGTATATTATATTGCAATCAAGGTTTTAATGTGACAAGCCTTCATAATTTGCGAAGGTTTTGATACGGTGGATGCGATATTATTTAGGGCATGTTATAATGGGACCATCGGGTCTGCAACTCATATCGCAATCAGGGATTTCAGTGTAACAGCAAGGCTTCAAGACTCGTGATGTGGTGGATGCGATATCTCAATAGAGGCGTATTGTAACAGAACCATCGGGTCTGCAAAGCTCCTCCTATTTCACTGTTTTCTTCCTTTAGCACTTACTCTTGGGTATATGTGATAAGTGTCTTTGTTCTTCCCTTTAGCACTTACCTTTGGGCATATGGGATATGCTTCGATAAACTGCTTCTCTCGCTGTCGATATGCTTCTCTTGCTCCGATAGGTCTTCCTTTGACTCCTGATAGCCCTTTTTTTATAGCTCTTGTTCTTGACTTCCGATGGCTTCCCTGATGGCTTTCGTCCTTGGCTTCTTCTTCTTGTTACTTCACGGATCTTCTTCTCCTTGGCTTCACATCATCATTTAGTATCCCAGAATATTGCCATGTTGACATCAATGACAATCTAGATCAACATGGAGGGGGCAGGATCCTTGAGGTGCCCAAACTCTTGGATCACATACGGCTACGGGAGCCCTTAATGACAGTAGCAGAATGATAGGAGTCAGTTGGTGCGAGGGATAATGGAGCAGTAGTGGCAGAGCTAGAGTGCCAAAGTCTGAAGCAACAGAGTGGAGTGTTGCAGCAGTGCGGAAGGCACAGAGCAGATACAACAACAACGCAATAGCATTAGAGGGGTAGAACAGATTAGCAGCAGAGGTAGCTTCAACGTCAAGGGGCATCCAGATTGACCAACATGTTAGCTTTTGGTTGGATTTTAGTTGCTTACTTCTCAACAAATGAGTTGCAGTGCAACAATTAGCAATGGCAGTGCTTTGGGCAGCATGATGCAACATATTGAGAGGGAGTTGTAGTACAGATGCAACAGTGACAGTGGCAGTGTCATGGGTAGCAGTACAAATTGCAGCGGTGCAATGGATGAAGGGCAGCAGACCAAGCATCATCAACACAGAGGATCGATGTCATGAATCAGTATAATACTTCTGTTGAGAAGTGTTATTAGAGTACATTTGTGATGAATATAATTCATAACAAGTAAATAAATAAAATAAATGTAAATATTAAATAATCAAATATTGATTATGTTAAATAGTCATTAAGTTAAGTGAAAAGGCATGTCTAAAAGACATGCCTAGTCACGAAAAGTCACTTGCTTAGGTATATATATGCGGGTCCTCATTGTAACATTCAATCACTTATACAATTTTATATATTAATAAATTGTTAAAACACCTCTCGTGTATTTTTAACATTTAAGTCAACAAGCTATCAGTTTTGATGCTTTAGTGGTATCAGAGCCATGGCGCACAATATATTCATGCGGGTCTTTGAACGTTGTTCGTCGCACAATGTGTCATTACGTTCACGTCCTGATTGCATTGAACATTTTAGTAAAATTCAAGAAGCATTTCAATGTTTAGAAAAATCATTTGCAGAAGTTAAAGCATGTCGAAAGGAAATCAATGATAAGGAAGACAATAGTGACAGTGAAGAAGATTTTGATCAGAATGATGATAATGAGGATGAAGATGAGGCGGATAAGGACTATCGTGGGAAACCAGAAGATGAACAATATCATAACAATGAGGAAAATGCTGAAGAAGACATTGATGATTCTGAAGATGAAAAAACTTTAAGTCATGAGGTGTCTATATTACCAAAAGGAACTACAGAAAACACATTGGCCAAAGATATTAAAAAAAGTCGCAATTTGTTGCCTACTAGCAAATTTATTCAGCCTAAATAATCTATGCAAATAGAGTCTGCGAAGTCTGAGAATGATTCAGATGATGATGCTCCCTTGCATGTGAGGTTTCAGGTAAAAGTTAAAACAGTCGACAAAACCACCCAGTGAAGGCTCCCTTATGCGTGTTGTTGACTCCGAGGATGAGAAGCCTTTAGTGTTAAGACACAAACCAAAATCTCCCAAATCAATGAAGCCAAATACCTTTATAATGGTTGTGACGGACATAACATCAACAATAGAGGAATATCATTGCAAAATTATTGAAAATCCTCCTATAGAGCAAGAAGGACGGTTGCATAAGTACTACAGATTTGCTAATGCACCAGGGGAATTCCACTGCAAAGATTAGGATATGTTACAGGAGGAAATACTAGCAATAAAAAATAAAATGATGGACATTAGTTTCACGATCAACAAGGATGAGAAGGAAAATCATAATGCCTTCATGAACATCAATCCTGAATCAGTGATTGAAGCTGATACAAAAAATGGGCAGGATTTATTACGACGTCCTGTCAGACTTGATCATGTTGCAGACTGTGGAACTCCTACATTGAAGCAGAATTGGTGTAATAACGGTAACCAACAGGAGCAAAAATCTGCTTGTGTTGCTTTTGTAAGGGGGTTTTCTGATTTTATTTACAGGTTTATAGGATTTCAAAACAAGTCCTCTAATCGGCAGATCCGAAGTTCGAATTGTTGGGAGCAAAGGAAGAAAGAGGAGGTGCTCTTCCTTACTGTCATGGAACTTTCATTTGTTATGCCTCTTGAAAACGAAATTATGAATGGGATTTCCAAGAGCCCAAAGGTAGAGAAAAAAAATGTGCTACTACATCACCTTAGGGCCCACCACCTCCTTTGAAAATGGGACCCAACGAATCAGTTTTTCGTATACTTTGTATTGGATCAAATATTGGAGGTATAATTGGCAACGGAGGCAGCGTTATAAAGCTAACCAGACAAGAGACAGGTGCAAAGATCAAAATTGAGGGTGTTCTAGACTGCCAGGAGAGAGTTATTGTTATTGTAGCTCCAGAGAAGGATATAAAAGGAGATAAGGAAAACCACATCAGAAGCTCAGGAAATCAGATATCCACCACGATGCCACGCTGCACAGTCCAATGTAGTGAAAGCCACATAAACTTCGTTAATGATTATTTGATCCCTTGGTACATCGATAACCATCAACATGAAGGCGCAAAAACACCCTGCAATGGCGAAATGAGATTTCAATTAGATAAAGGAAATCTATTCGTCTTCCATTTCCATCTCGAGGAAATGAAATCGTACCTCGAAAGACAATTTTATTTGTTTTTCCGTAATGAAAACAAAAATATTTTGAGCGAGGAGCTCGAAAACATCGCGCAAAATCTACTAAACGACCTAACCTCAAACCTATACCGACATAACCCGACTGTCGGGAGAGAAGTACTCTTCTGGGTATACAACAAGTGATGCATAATCCGAAAACCGATAGATGTCAATGATTTACTGAATTTCATTTCCTCCATGGGATTCGAAGATCTCAAAGACATGATAATCGACAACGATTTGCATTCGATAAAGCCCGAGGTATCGTTACTCATTGTCTGCACTTTTCATAGCATGATGCTCGGTTACACGCTGCTCGAGAAATTTAGACAAGGGCTCCATCTCTACGGGGATGAATACTATTATGTTGATGAAGCTAAGTGTCAAACAACCCTCCGATTGCTGTGTCTGTCCAACCGATGAGGAGTCGCACACACACACACACCGATCAAGAGGGGTTGTTGCCCCCCCCCTCGCGCTATCAAGCGTTGTGCCCCTAGTTCATGCGTCATATGTTACGATGCCCGGTGATGTATCATGTCTTTTAAAAGGATTATGGCGTTGACGGTTAAATCCCTTAGCGATGATTAACTCAGACGACAGGTGAACCTTCTGTAGTGTGAATCCTCTCGTGGCGGCGTTGACCAGACCACCACGCATAATCGCAGCAACAAAAGTATAGATACATTATATCACAACAATATAATTTAATTAATTTAATTAAAAAATATATATATTTAAAAAAAAATATTAATAATATCATTTAAAAAAATAGAGTTATTAAAAAAGAATTAAAGTAATTTAAAAAGAAATTAGAGTTTTTTAAAAAAAAATAAAATAAAAAAATTGATAGTTTAAAAAAAGAATTAGCCTATTAAAGAAATAAAAAAATTAGAGTTACAAAAAAAAAAAAAAACAATAACCCTGGACTCAAGACAGTGTCACCAAGCTAATTATTCGGGTAGAGGTGCTAATGGCGTCGAGTTACATATGCCGAGATGACAAATGCAAACCGAAGGAAACTGCATACAATAAGCTTTGAGGACAAAGCTTCTGAAGGAAGGGGCTATGTTATGAATATAATTCATAACAAGTAAATAAATAAAATAAATGTAAATATTAAATAATCAAATATTGATTATGTTAAATAGTCATTAAGTTAAGTGAAAAGGCATGTCTAAAAGACATGCCCAGTCACGAAAAGCCACCTGCCTAGGTATATATATGCGTGTCCTCATTGTAACATTCAATCACTTATACAATTGTATATATTAAAAAATCATTATTAAAATACCTCGTGTATTTTTAACATTTAAATCAACAAGCTATTAGTTCTGATGCTTCAACATTCCTCACTAAGAGGGAGTGTTGATTTTGGGTACCATCGGATGTGCTCTAGCACTGAAATTTTGTGGAGGGGCTAGAATACATGAGATCTCTAGAACCTAGAAATTGTTTGGAGAAATTCCACCCGGATGAGGAGTTATTAAAATAATTAATATTTTTAACGAGTTCCTAAGTCTAAACTTAGGAAAATAAAAATAGTAATGTGTATTAATAAAAATATGTGTGAGAAGTTTCTAAGTGACGAGGTCAAGCCTGTTTTAATCTTAGCCATTGATTAGAGATTAGATCATGACTGTTGATTCATCAACAGGAAAAGTATAAGAGGAGGCTTGAGGGTCAGTTGGAGACATACCAAGAGATCAAAGAGTTCGATTTTTCTGGGGTGTGGTTTGCTGACAAAGTTGTGCTAAGTGATTTGAGTTGTTGTGAGAGGGGTAGTTCGGCAGAGGGACTTCAGTCCAAGGCCAAGAATACATAACAGAGAGGTAGAGCAACAGTAGGAGAGACAACACAACTCCAGAGAGGGTGACGCAGAAGCTAGAGGGGCTGACGCAGACCCTTAGAGTCAGCGCTGGGGATTTCTGTGGGGTAGAGAGAGCAACAATTCAGCATATCGACTTTTGAGCAAGAGAGGCTCATTGGGAGGGTGACGCAGCTCCTAGAGGAGGTGACGCAGTTCTATCTCAGAGCTTGGAGCAGCCATTGATGCCCAGCACCAGGAACAACAATTGTCATCTGTGGGGTTTGGTCATCTAGTTGCTGGAATTGTTAAAATATCTATCCCCGGATAGAGGTACTTCTACCAGGTTTATTCTCTGTTGGGTGAGCCAGATTTGGTACCCTAGTTGTATTCAAAATTCTGTTTAATAATATAAACCCTCTATATACTGCATGGGTTTTCCCGAATTGGGTTTTTCTGGGGACAATTGTCCAAAAATAACGGTGTCCCTTGTGTGATTGTCTTAGTTTATTTCAGTTCACGATATGTATGTATGTGTAGGCTGCAATAGTGTTTTCATCGTTATTTAAGTAATTAAGTAACTTGTTAAATGTAAAGAACAAGTAGGAGATGATAAACCAGTGATTGCAGTAGGATTTTTGATGTGTGATTCAGAAATTCTCACAACAACTTGGAGATCCATCCTCTACGGGTTATCTAATAGTTATGAAGTTGCAATGTACATCAAATGTTTGGTACACTTGTGGAAAATTGGATTCTTGGCAAGTTTGATCACCCCTTGATTGTGATCGAGCTGGGATGTTGGCTTTTTTTGCTACATCCACATATTTGAAAGAATCATCCTAAGCCACGTTGCCTTACATGCCCTTTTCACTACTCCTTGATATTCTTCTTTTCTTGATGAAAGGGCTATTGCATGTTGCTTCTTGTTGGTTCATGCGATTGCACCCATGCCAAGGATGAAAACATATTCATAAGTGAATTTTCTATCATTGATAGAACCTGCTCAATTCTATGTAACAAGGTTCATCAAACTTTAACCTCGAGGTTCGAATTTTAGCGAACCTTGAAAAAATTTTGAGGTTCGATGAACCTCATCAAACCTCGTAGCCATTGACCAAGTCCATAGATCAAAACTCATAACTGCACGTCAAAACTCAGACTTGTAATTAATCATTGTGGTTTCCATGTCTGTGAAAGCATTTTTGATGTTTAATGATGTTGATTTCTTACTATTTTATCCTATAATTCATTATATATATATATATAGACGATCCTAATGGTGAACCTCATCAAAAAATTCGAACTCAAGCCGAACCTAATCATTGTTAAACCTGAACTCGAACCCGAACCACTTGACATTGGTTCAATTTGGATCTATATACCCACACATCTCAGGGTCTTTTCTTTTACTATAAAGAATACCAAAAACAACTATCCCTTTCACATATCTCAACACTTGCTTTGCTGTAATATAAATTATAATGCTCTACCTTTGGTGCTGTCATGAATCTAAAAATGAAGCTAACAACAAAACTTGAATTAGGTCTAGCGGTTCTAATATATATCAAGCTACCCACTAGTTGTTTGTCTTGACCCATTAGCTGCCTTAGAGGTCGAAAGTTTCAACACTTTCTCCATAGATGTATACGAGATTTTACTTTCTCATTCTGAACCTGTCAAGCAAACTCCTGGAAGATTTTGTCTGTGAGACAAAAATACTGCTACTTGTTTGCCAAACTTCTACACCTAGACAATAGTGTAGGGGGCTTATATCATTCATGTGAAAAGTTTTGCTCATATTGGACTTAATATGTTCTATAACACTTACCTCACTAGTAATAATGATATCATCTACATATATGACAAGAATGATGATATCATTGGCAACTCTTTTGTCATACATATGGGAATCTTAGGGACTCTGCTAGAATACTTGGTCCCTCAACTGTACGTCAATCTTGTTGTACAATGTCTTGAGTGCCTGCTTTAGACCATATAGAGCTTTCTTTACTTTGCAAACTAGATTATCCTTTCTTCAAACTTGAAAACCCTATGGTCGATACATGTAGACCTCTTCTTGTAAATCTCCATTCAAGAAGGCACTCTTCATCTCTATTTGAGGTGGCTTCTAGCCAAACTATGCTGCCATGGCTAGTACATGTTGGATGGTGCTCTTCTTTGTTGTAGGATCAAAGGTATCCTCATAGTCAATGCCTTCTCACTAAGATAACTCTTTTGTGACCAACTATGCTTTGTACTTGTCAAGCATCGTCTACCTTGTACTTGAACTTGTACACACATTTGTAGTTAATGGTTTTTTTTTCTAGTGGAAGAGCTGTAAGGTCCCAAGTATGGATTGTCATCAAACTTTCATGTTAAGTTGCCATGGCCTTTACCAATTCAAGTCTCCCTTTCACTTCCTCAAAAAATTGTGGCTTATAGATTTCTTGAACATTGACCATTGAAACAAAGTTGATCATATTTGGTTCCTATTTACTTTTTTCTTTTCGATGATCATCCCTTGATCATTTCACCTATCTAAACATCTTCAATGGTGTTGTGCCACCACTTGGGTTTCTTACTAGGATCCTCTTCATCCCCACTCATATCTGTGTCACTTGAATGCTTATTTTGGCTACTTGCATCGAAAGTACTTGCTTGCAAGATTCCTTATGTTGAGAATCTTCCCCCCAATCACCCCTTTAGGTGGAGCCTAAAGCTTGACACCTAAATCCTTAGCCACCACTAGTTGCTCTTTAATTTTGAACTCGAGAGAAGCGTTGAAATGTCCAACTTTCTCATCAACAACATCATGTCTACTAAAGCTTACCTTATTGGTGTCAATATCATCCAACCTGTAGGCTTTGTGATTGTCATTGTACCTTGTTCTCATCATTTTTTTACTCTTTGGATCTAACTTGGTTCTCTTTTCATCTGGAATCCCAGTGTAGGCAATAGAACCAAAGACTTTGTGATGGCTGGCTTTGGGATTTCTTTAGACCATGTTTCCTCTAGAGTCTTATGTTTCAATGTCATGGTTGGAGGTCTATTTAGCAAGTATACTATTGTGAACATTGCCTCAATCCAAATGTTATTTGGAACACATTTGTTCTATTGGCCAACTCTATGATAAACTTGAACATTTTCTGTGGAGTGTAAGTGTAGTGAATTGTCTTTTGATACCATGTTCAACACTAAATTTGTTGAATTCTTTGGAATAGAATTCACCACTACTATCAGACCTAAGAGAGGTAATGTGGGAACCTGACTCTTTTGGTACTAAACTCTAGACTTTAGAAATTCAGTAATGTTAATTTTAGATAACAATGCTATGTTCTATGCTTTAGCACAATTCACTTCAATGTTCCTTTAGCAGCCCAATGGCAATTATTTCCAGTAGCAATCACATTAACTTAATCACATTGATAGTAAATGCAGATAGAACATAATAACATGTATAGAAGACAAGCCAAGACAAGAGGGCACAAGATTTGGTGGATGCTAGGGAAAAACCCCAATGTGGGGAAAACCCTTTGATCAAATCTTCTTATTATTATTCAATAGATCAGAAAAGAGAGAGAGTAGAAATATCAGTTTACTTGCCCAAAACAGCCCTGTCAAAATCAGCAGTCAACTGCAGCCCTAACCAGAAAGTCAACGCTAGTCAAATCAGCACCTAAATGTCCTCCAAGCAGCTTAATCAACAGTAGTGCAATTCGGCCTTCAAAGAGAGTCAAAGTCAGCCCAAAACAGTTTGGTCCAACCCCGTCAAAAGAGAGAGAAACACTGCTGTAATTTCTGCAGTCAAATCTGAAGTCAACTCTAGTCAAACTGTCCCAAACACCCCGATTTATGTGCCAATAAATGCAGCCTCAAAAGATCAAAATTCTGCCCTGAAAACCGAAGTCAACAAAGTTCGAATGAGCCTTGGTCAACGCTGGTTTGTTCCTCTGAAATTCGGCATGTTTTGTCCCAAGTAAATTTGGCCTCCTGCCATGTGCGAAGAAGAGAGTGGCTGTCCTCAAGCTGTATGAACCAATCAAGAGAGAGAGATGTATGGTGTGATGAGTGATGTCCAAATGGGAAGAGAGGTCACTCCTATTTATATAATTTATTGAGGGTGTGGAGATACATCGGGCTTCTTGAGCCTACATTTGATTGAGGCCGACCTTGACAATTTGTGCATGAGAGAATAAATTCAAAATTCCACTCCTGCTTGTCCAAATGAGATGATATTTATTTCAAAATTGGACTTCTCGAAAAGAGCAATCCAATGCAATAATCATCTCCATCATATGAGCTGTCCTAAGGTGGAATTTGGCCCTAGTTGGAAATTTAACACTTACTCTTAACTAGGGAGAATTCCCCTTGCCAATCCATCCTGTCATCATCATGCCATTCTGTCATCACTGCTTTGCTTTGTTGAACCATGAAGTAATAATGAAGAAGTTAATGAGAGTGAGTCACAAGATCATACCACTCTCCACTGACAAAAGTCAAACCTTGATCCTAGTTCAAGTTGTTGAACACCATGCATCCTAGTCATAGGGAGTGCGGCAGTACACGATGCGTCCATTCATAGTGCTATGGTCCCTAACCACTTTTCCCAACTCATTGGCAGATGAGAGGTACTTCCCATGAGTTACGGACTCCATGGGTAGGATGTGTGCTGGGGCATCGACAGGAGAAGGTGAACCACTCATCCTTCTCATATGCCATAGGAGAAGGTGAACCACTCATCCTATGCATATGACAATTGTAGGGGAAGGTGAACCACTCACCCTACATACATGTGTTTGCAATCATAGGGGAAGGTGAACCACACACCCTACACACTTGTCAACCATCACGGGGTATCATAGGGGAAGGTGAACCACTCACCCTGTATCTAGCGCACCACTAGGGGAAGGTGAACCATTCACCCTATGATCGCTCATAGCTCCAAGAAGTACCCCAAGCCCCAGGAGCTACTAAAGCTTAGTGCCCAACTCATACAGGACCCTGGGGTCGTTCCACGACTCCAAGTCTCTCTCAGAAGGTTAAGAATTTGACCTTCCCCAAAGGCTTCGTGAGAATGTTTGCGACCTGCTCATCCGTCCTGATGTGTTGGGACTTGGAACCTTATTGCTCCCCATTGTACCATATCTCGAATAAAGTGGTACCTGATATCAATGTGCTTGGAGCGGTCGTGGAACACAGGATTCACAGATAGGCGAATCCCACGCTGGTTGTCGTAGAAGATCACAATGGTATCTAACATGTGCTCAAATAGCTCACTGAAGAGTTTCCTCAACCAAACAGCTTCACAATAGGCCATACTTGCAGCAATGTATTTGGCCTCGGCGATGCTTAAAGCAACCGATTTCTGCTTCTTTCTCATCCAAGATATAGAAGCAGAACCCACAGAGAAGCAACACCCAGACGTGCTCTCATGATCCGCCACACTGCTAGCCCAGTCAGCATCTGAATATCCATGTAGCCTCAAGTTCCCGACAATGTATCTCAGACCATAGTGGATTATGCCCTAGAGATACCTCAAGAGATTCTTAGCAGCAATGCAATGAATGTGATGAGGCTCGACCATAAATTGATTCAACGTGTTCACAACAAAGCATATATCAGGACGAGAGTTTACCAAGAACATCAGGGCTCCCACAAGTTAACAATACTTAGAAGGGTTCGCTAATTCGGGCCCAATAGCACTTCCACATAGCTTCTTAAAGTTGAGTTTCATCGGAGTAGATACGGATTTACAATCCACCATCCCACATCTCTCAAGGAGCTTCACAATGTATTTTTCTTGAGAAAGGAAAATCTCACTTGGCTTTTTCCAAACCTCCAGTCCTAGGAAGTAGTGCATCAGTCCTAGGTCCATCTCGAACTCGAAAGCCAACTCCCTCTTGCATTGATGAATGAGAGGGTCATCACCTGTCAGAAAGAGATCATCCACGTACAGGACCATAATGAGAGGTTTGTCCTTTTCCACCTTGAAGTATAGGTTCAGGTGAGCATTACTCCTTGTAAATTCCAACTTCATAAGATAGCTATCAATCCTCTCATTGCTTCAACCGATAGATGGATTTCTTCAACCTACATACATGTGTCTTACGATTTTGAACTTCAAACCCCTCGGGTTGTTCTACAAAGACTTTCTCTTTAAGCGAGTCATGCAAGAAAGGCAGTTTTGACATCCAATTGGTGAAGGCTCCATCCTTGCGAGGTAGCAAGGGCTATGATCGAATAGATCGTGGTATATCGAGCAACCAATGCGAATATCTCATCATAGTCTACTCCTTCCTTTTGAGAGAAGCCTTGAGCAACGAATCTAGCCTTGAACTTTTCATCCCTTCCATCAACTCTATGTTTGATTTTGTAGAGCCATTTTGAAGTGACCATTGACTTGTCCTTGGGTCTAGGAACCACATCCTAGACATCATTCTTCATGATTGATTCATACTGTTCTTTCATCGTATCCTCCAAACTTGGTGTTTCATGACTTCTTCAAATGTACATGGCTCATATTGTACAAGGGTACTCATGGCAGCTAAGTACCCTTGATACCTTTTCGGCTTCTTGCTTTCACAAAATGTCCCCCTCGGTGCAATGTGTTTCTCAGCATCTTCAAGAGTATCTTTGAGCCACAAAGGTCTTTTTCTTGAAGTAGAGGGCTCACTAGGAGGTGGATTAATGGGATCTAGTGGACCTTCCACATCGGGCATCAGGTCATCAGACGGAGGTTCATCTTGCTTTCCTGCATCATTATCATCATAATTGTCCTTCCTAGGGATAGGAAAATCTCAGACTTTTCTAAGGGCAAAATCTTCATCGAAAGTGACATCATGATTTATTTCCACTTCCCTTTGTCCAGGCACATAGAGTCTATATGCTTTCGAAGTTTCACTATAGCCCACAAAGGTTCCTTTCGTCCCAGATGCATCTAGCTTGTTTCTTTTCTCTTCTGGCACATGCAAATATACGGGACAACCAAAAATTCTAAAATGGAAAACATCAGGTTTCTTACCGGTAAAAACTTCTTCGGGTGTCTTGAAGTCCAATGCTTGATTTGGGCATCCATTTTGAACATACACAACGGTGTTGGCAGGTTCTCCCGATAAGAACTTCGGTAGACCTTGATCATGAAGCATGGCATGAGTGGCTTCTATGATAGATTTGTTTTTCCTTTCGGGAACTCCATTTTGCTCACGAGTATATATAGTAGTGGTCTCCCTCTTAATCCCAACTTCTCTACAATAGTCAATGAATTCATTTGACTCATATTCGGTCCTTAATATTTTGATCTTCTTCCCTGTTTGATTCTCGACCAAGGCTTTGAAAGAGCGAAACCATTTGAACACCTTGCCCTTCTTCTTTAAGAAATAGATCCATGTTTTGCGAAATAAGTCATCCACAAAAATTGCATGGTACAAATATCCACCCAAAGATGTTACGGGCAACATACCTGATAGATCAGAATGGACCAATTGAAGAATATCGATAGTTTGACTTTGACTTGAGGGGAATGGTGCCCTTCTATGTTTTCTAGTTGCACAACCCTAACACACACCTTCATGAGCTAATTTGAATTCAGGCATACCTGTGACCATCTTCCTTACATCAGGTAAGGCTTTGTAATGAAGTTGAGCAAATCTCCGGTGCCATAATTCAAATTAAAGAGAAGTATCACAAGTCATTGCTCCCAACAGACTTCGACTTCCTCCAACCTGATAGAGACCTTCAATCCCGAATCCAAGAATGAATGCATCTCTTGGGTTCCTTTGCCAAACACAAACCTTCCCATCAATGAATGTCACCTTGAAACCTTTGTCTTCAATCGCAGAATTAGAGACCATGTTCTTTTTTAGATTAGGTACATACAATACTTCTTGTAATGAAGAGTTCGACCTTGATTTAAGTGAAGAGTAACAACCCCAATTCCTTTCACGGGATAAGTGGCATTATCCCCAAGTATAATCTCCATATTCGTCTTCTTTTCAATCAAGTTTGAGAGAGCCTCTTTGTACTCAGTGAAGTGCCTTAAGGCACTACTATCAATCAACCAATGATCCAATGTATCTGGAGGAGAGGTGGTGGTGAGGGCAGAAATAAGATATAATTCTTTTTTCTTTACAACATTAACTTCTTCATACTTGGAGTTTCTGAACTTCTTGGGAGGACAACCATTTCCATTTCGAGCAGTGGGAGCATTCCTTTTTCCTTTGTTTTTGAACCTGTTGTTCCTTTGATTGTCGTTCCCTTTGAAGTTGTTGTTATTGTTGTCATCATTTGTTGGAGTATCTTTCTTGTGAGGACACTCTGTAGCGAAGTGGCCAAACCTATTGCAATTGAAGCATCTTCCTTTTCGTCCTTCTTTGAATCCCAGCTTGAACCCTTGACCTTGTCTTCTTGGACCAGCATTGTTCTTCCTCTTAGCATGAGCGAAGAAGGCGATAGGATTGTTTCCATTTGAGGGCTTGTCTCTTTTCATCATCCTTATTTCTTCTTGAGTGCATCTAGCCAATAATTCATCAAATCTTGGAATCCTGTCATTGTTGAGGATGGTAGTGTTGAACACATCCCATTCTCTTGTAAGGCCTCCAAGTTCAATAAGAGTGAGCTTCCTGTCACCAATGAATTCCCCAATAGATAGGAGATCATTCTTGATATCGGTAATCCTCATGAAGTAGGATTGAATGGATTCTTCTCTATCCATCTTGATGTCTTTCAACTTGTTCTTAAGAAAGAGAATTTAATTTGCATTATTTACTTTGAACATCCCAACCAACTTGTCATACATCTTCTTAGATGTTTCCAAATCAAAAATATAGGAAACCAAAGGCTTGTAAATAGAATCAACAATAATTTTCTTAGCTTTAACCTCACCTTTCTTGAACTTTGTTTGTGCAGCTGCGGGTGCATTTTAAGGAGGCTCCACTACTCTTCCTTTGACATAGTCCATGGCATCATTTTCTTCCAAAGTCAAATCTAGAGACATCTTCCATGCATGATAGTCGGATTTGTCCTTAAGCTTGCCCTTGGATTTGAAGTAAGATGTAGTTGTCATTGGGATTAGTTCCAAGTTTTAGTCCAACAACTTCTTTCAGTGATTGCTTTTCTTCACTCTTGCTTGGGCTTTGTATTCACCTGAGCTCTGATCCCATGTTAATTTTAGATAACAATGGTATGTTCTATGCTTTAGCACAATTTACTTCAATGTTCCTTTCGCAGTCCAATGACAATTCTTTCTAGTAGCAATCACATTAACTTAATCACATTGACAGTAAATGCAGATAGAACATAAAAACATGTATAGAAGACAAGCCAAGACAAGAGGGCACAAGATTTGGCAGATGCTAGGGAAAAACCCCAATGTGGGGAAAACCCTTTGAACAAATCTTCTTATTATTATTTAGTAGATCAACAGAGAGAGAGTACAAATATCAAATTTACTTGCCCAAAACAACTTTGTCAAAATCAACAGTCAACAACAGTCAACTATAGCCCTAACCAGAAAGTCAACGCTGGTCAAATCAACACCTAAATGTCCTCTAAGCAACTCAGTCAACTGCAGTCCAATTCGACCTTCAAGGAGAGTCAAAGTCAACCCAAAATAGTTTGGTCAAACCCAGTCTGCAATTCTGAGAAGTACTGTGGACAAGCTGTGAAGGTTGAACAAGGTGTCGCTGAAGGAGTTAAAGGTCACCACTCAGTGAGTGGAGACTTGATAGGCAACCCTTTAATGAAGAGTTGTACTGAAATACAATGAAACCAAGATAAGTTGCTAAGCTTATACAGTAGAGAAGGGCTAGTTGCATGTGTTATAGATGGAGGTAAGATCACAAAGCAGCTTTAAATTCCTCTTGGCTAAGCATTTGGTCAAAGAGAGTTCAGGCCATCCAGACTATGCAGAGGAGAGCAATTGATAATTTCAAAATCTTTCAAGTATATATATATATTATAAGCTTACAAGTTGGTATTATAGATGGAAGAGAGTTCTTAACAAAGGCAAGAGGCCTTAGAAACTTGTAGGGATATTATCTCAACTAAATTTTTCAATACTCAAAAATCTTGTGTGACTCTCCAATCATGCTGGAACATCATTCACATTCCCTGAATGCAACGATAGATGAGAAGTATTGTTAACTTTAGGATAACAATGGTATTTTCTATGCTTAGAGCAATTTTACTTCAATATATTTATTAGCCCAATATTAAAAGCCAGTTTAGCAACCACATCAACATGATAGTAAAATGCAGATAGAACATAAACAATAACAGTGGAAGACTAGCCAAGACAAGAGGACACAAGATATGGCACCAACCAGGGACAAACCCCAATGTGGGGAAACCCATGATCAATTATTCTTATAATTCTTCAAAAATTCAACAAAGAGTGAGAGTACAATGTGTAATATTCACTTGCCCAATTACAGTGAAAATCCGATCAGTCGAATAGCATAAACAGAAAGCCCTAACCAGAAAGTCAATGCTTGTCAACAGGGCATAATTCTTCAATTCAGCTCGGTCAAATCCAATGAACTTCAGCCTCCAACAGCAAGTCTAATCAGCCCAAAACTGGTCTGAAAAAGTCTTGTCAAACTTGGTCAACAAAGGTCAACGCTGCAGCTAGCCCTAGCACAGTCAATGTTGGTCAAACAAGAGACAAAGCTGCCTCGAATTTTGTGTCTAGAACTACGGCCTACTCAAACAGAAATCCTCCACCCAAAACCGCACCAAAACAGGTCAATGCTTGGTCAACATAGTAAAAAACAGCCTTTGCAATTTTCGGTCAAATCTGGTAATTGCTTGGAACAAAGGGGAGAAGCTTCAGATTTTCATACCCAGTATATGAAGGAGAGAGAAGATGTGAGTGAGTGAAGTGTCCAAAATGAGGAGGCAACATGTATTTATAGGCAAACGTTGAGGATGAATAGACGTGACTATTGGGCTTCTGAGCCTAAATGAGTTTGGTGGTCGACCTTGACAATTTGTCCATAATCAAAATAAATTCATAATTTCACTTGTACATGTCAGAATGGGATGATCTTTAGACCAATATAACACCTCTCGGAGAGAGGAATCCAAGAAAAATATGAGTTGCCTCATATGAGTTGTCCATTGTGAAGTTTGGCTCTAGTTGCGAAATTTAACACTCCCTCTCAACTAGGGAGAACTTCACTTGCAAAACTATCTGACAATCTGTACCATCACTATCTTTGCTTTGCTCTGTTGAACAATGAAGAAAGAAGAAATGATCGAGAATGTATCATATAATTCTCCACTGGCGCGAAGTCAGTCTTCAATAATAGAGAGTATGTCATACCACTCTTAACTGACCTGAACTCAGTTTCCATTGATCGTAAGTCAATATCAACATCCTAGCATAGGGAGTATGGTGGTACGCGATGCGTCCATCGGTAGTACTATGGTCCTATCCTCATTTCCTTGCTCATTGGCCAGATGAAAGGTACTTCCCATGAGTCCCGAATTGCATGGGTAGGATGTGCCGATAGGAGAAGGTGAACCACTCATCCTGCTCATAAGCTATGTGAGAAGGTGAACCACTCATCCTGCTCATATGCCATATGAGAAGGTGAACCACTCATCTTATGCATATACCACCATGGGGTATCACAAGGGAAGGTGAACCACTCACCCTGTACATCACGCACCATTAGGGGAAGGTGAACCACTCACCCTATGGTAGCTCATCACTCCAAGAAGTACCCCAACCCCCCCGGAGCTCCCAGAGCTCAACATCCATCTCATACGGGACCCTCATAAGAGGGTCTCTCCATGACTCCAAGTCGTTCAGGGAAGGTTAAGAATTTGACCTTCCCTAGGGGCTTCGTAAGAATATCATCAACCTGATCATCAGTCCCAATGTGTTGGAGCCTTATTGCTCCCCGTTGTACCATATCTCGGATAAAGTGGTACCGGATATCAATATGCTTGGAGCGGTCATGAAACATGGGATTCTTAGAAAGACGAATCCCACTTTGGTTGTCGCAGAAGATCACAGTGGTATCTAGCACATGTCCAAACAACTACTAAAGAGTTTCCTCAACCAAACAACTTCACAGGAGGCCATACTAGCAACAATATATTCGGCCTCAACGATGCTTAAAGCAACCAATTTTTGCTTCTTGCTCATCCAGGATATCGAAGCAGAACCTAGAGAGAAGCAACATCCATATGTGCTCTTACGCTCCACCACACTGCTAGCCCAGTCAACATCAGAATAACCATGGAGCCTCACATTCTCAACAGTGTATCTCAGTCCATAGATGATTGTGCCCCGAAGATATCTCGAAAGATTCTTGGCAACAATCCAATTTATGTGATGAGGCTTGACCATAAACTGACTTAATGTATTCATTGCAAAGCATATGTCTGGACGGGAGTTCACCAAGAACATCAGGCCCCCCATGAGTTGACGATACATAGAAGGATTTCCTAAATCGGTCCCAACAACATTTTTGCATAACTTCTTGAAGTTAAGTTCCATCGGAGTAGTCACAGACTTGCAATCCACCATCCCAAATCTTTCAAGTATCTTCACAATATATTTTCCATGAGAAGGGAAAATCTCACCTGGCTTTTGCTAGACCTCTAACCCTAGAAGTAGTGCATCAGTCCTAGGTCCTTCATCTTGAATTTTGATGCCAACTCCCTCTTACATTGATGAGTAGGAGGGTCTGCACTTGTCAGAAAGAGACGTCCACACAAAGTAGCAAGATGAGAGGTCTATCATTCTCAACCTTAAAGTAAAGGTTTGGATCAACTTCACTTCTTATAAATCCTAGCTTCATTAGATAGCTATCGATCCTCTCATACCAAGCCCAGGGTGCTTGCTTCAAACCATAGAGGGCTTTTTTCAACTTGCATACATGTGTTTGACGATCTTGAACTTCAAACCCCTCAGGTTGTTCTACATAGACATCCTCCTTAAGGGAACCATGCAAGAAGGCAGCCTTGACATCCATATGGTGAACGTTCCATCCTTGCGAGGCAGTAAGGGCTATAATCGAACGGATGGTGGTGTAGCGGGAAACCGGTGCAAGTATCTCATCATAATCTACATTTTCCTTTTGAGAGAAGCCTCAAGCAACGAATCTGGCCTTGAAATTTTCAGCACTTCCATCAGCTCCATGCTTGATCTTGAAGAGCCATTTTGAGGTGACAACGGATTTGTCCTTGGGTCTAGGGACCACACCCCAGACATCATTCTTCATAATCGACTCATACTCTTCATTCATTTCATCCTTCCAAACTTGGTGTTTGGCAGCTTCTTTGAATGTGCAAGGCTCAGGTTGCACAATGGTGCTCATTGTAGTTAAGTACCCTTGGTACCTATTCGGCTTGCTTTTATAAAATGTCCCCCTTGGTGCAACATGTCTGTCGACATGTTTGAGAGTCTCCCTAAGCCATGAGGGTCTCCTTTTCGAGGAGGAGGGCTCATGAGTGGGTGGATCAATGGGATCCATTGGTCCTTCAACGTTAGGCATCTGCTCATCTTGCGGTTCTCCTTGCTTTCCAGAATCTGCTTCTTTGTCCTTCCTTGGAAGAGGAAGGTTACTAATCTTTCCAAGGGTTACATCCTCATCAAAAGTGACATCATGACTTATCTCCACTTCTATTTGACCAGGCACATAGATTTTATATGTCATAGAAGTTTCACTGTAGCCCACAAATGTTCCTGTCTTCCCAGAAGCATCCAATTTGCTTCTCTTTTCTTTCGACACTTGAAAATACGCGGGGCTACCAAAAATTCTAAAATGAGAAACATCAGGTTTCTTATCGGTGAAAACTTCTTCAGGAGTTTTGGTAGTCCAACGCTTAATGAGGGCACCTATTTTGAACAAACACGACATTATTTGCAGCTTCGGTCCATAAGAACTTCGAAAGGCTTTGATCATGAAGCATGGCACCAGTGGCTTCTACGATAGAACGGTTCTTCCTTTCAGCAACACCATTTTGCTTAGGAGTATATGCGGTAGTAGTCTCCCTCTTAATGCCAACTTCTGTACAATAATATTTGAACTCATTTGATTCGTATTCGGTTCCATTAGCGGTCCTCAATATTTTGATCTTCTTCCCGGTTTGATTTTCGACCAAAGCTTTGAAAAACGGAACCATGAGAATACTTCGTTCTTCTTCTTCAAGAAATATATCTAAGTCTTGCGAGAGAAATCATCCAAAAGATGGCTTAATATAAATATCCTCCCAATGAATTCATGGGCATTGCACCAGATAGACCAGAATGAATCAATTGCAATATGTCAGTAGTCTTGCTATCACTTGAGGGGTGGTCCCCTTGTATGCTTTCCCTCGGCACACCACAAACTCCTTCATGTTATACCTTAAATTCAGGCCTTATAATGTAGATGAGCAAACCTCCGGTGCCATAATTCGGATTGAAGTGATGTGTCGCAGGACATAGCTCCCAATGGACTTCCTCCAACTTGATATAGGCTATCAACCTTGAAGCCAAGTGTAAATGCATCTTTGAAATTTTTATTCCACACATGTACCTTTCCATCGATGAATGCCACCTTGAATCCTTTGTCCTCCATCGCCGAGATATATACCAGGTTCTTCTTTATATCGGGTACATATAGTACTTCTTGTAGATGAATGGTATTACCGTGATTCAATTGAAGAATAACATTCCCAACTCCCTTCATGAGATAGGTGGCATTGTCTCCAAGGATAATTTCTAAATTTGTATTTGTTTCAATCAGATTTGAAAGAGCTTCCTTATACCCGGTGAAGTGCCTTGAGGCACCACTAACAATCTACCAATTTCCCAAAGTGTCCGGAGGAGATGTAGTAGAAAGGGTAGATATAAGATAGAATTCTTTTTGCTTGTTATCAACAACATTAGATTCATCATACCTGGTGTTTCTTGATCTTTTGGGAGGGCGACCATTTCCTTGATGAGAAGCGGGAGCATTCCTTTTTCCTTGGTTGTTGAATCTGCCATTCCTTTGATTGTTGTTGCCCCTAAAATTGTTGTGGTTGTTGTTGTCATCATCCTGAGGTGATCCCTTCTATTAGGACACTCCCTAGCATAGTGGCCAAACCTGTTACAAATGAAGCATCTTCCCTTCCTTCCATCTTTGAATCTCGGTCTTCCTTGACATTGCTTCTTTGAACCTACATTGTTCTTCTTTTAGCATGAGCGGAGAATGCAGTAGGTTCATTCCTATTTGAAGGCATGTCTCTCTCCATAATGCTTGTTTCTTCTTGAGTACATCTAGTCAACAATTCATCAAAACCTGGAATCTTGTCATTGTTGAGGATAGTAGTGTTGAACACATGCCATTCACGAGGGAGACCTCCAAGGGCAATGAGAGTGAGCTCCCTATCAGCAATAACTTCTCCAATTGAAAGAAAATCATTTTTGATCTCGGTAATCCTCATGAAGTAGGATTGGATATCTTCACCTTTTCCCTTCTTTATGTCCTTCAACTTGTTTTTGAGAAAGAGGACTTGGTTTGCATTGCTAACTTTGAACATGCCAACCAACCTGTCATACATCTCCTTAGATGTGTTCAGATCGGAGATGTATGCAACCAAATGCTTGTTAATAGAATCCTTGATGATCTTCTTAGCTTTGACTTCACCCTTCTTGTATTTTGTCTTAGCAACAACCGGTACATTAGGAAGTTCTGAAATCTTTCCCTGCACATAATCCATCACATCTTGCTCTTCTAATGTCAAATCAAAAGATATCTTCCATGCATGATAATCAGACTTATCATGAAGCTTATCATCAGACTTGAAGTAGAATGTTGAAGTCATTGAATCTTGTCTTTGATTAGTGATTGCTCCTCTTGGTGATTGCTGTTCTCACTCTTGCTTGGGCTTTGTCTTCAACTCAGCTCTGATACCATGTTAATTTTAGGATAACAATGGTATGTTCTATGCTTAGAACAATTTTACTTCAATTTCTTTATTAGCCCAATATCAAAATCCAGTTTAGCAATCACATCAACATGATAGTAAAATGCAGATAGAACATAAACAATAATAGTAGAAGACTAGCCAAGACAAGAGGACACAAGATATGGTACCAGCCAGGGACAAACTCCAATGTGAGGAAACCCTTGATCAATTCTTCTTATGATTCTTCAAAAGTTCAGCGGAGAGAGAGAGAGAGTACAATGTATAATATTCACTTGCTCAATTAAAGTGAAAATCTGATCAGTCAAATAGCAGAAACAGAAAGCCGTAACCAGAAAGTCAATGCTGGTCAACAGGGAAGAATTCTTCCTCAATTCAGCTCGGTCAAATCCAGTCAACTTTGGCCTCCAGCAGCAAGTCTAATCAGCCCAAAAACAATCTGAAAAAGTCCAGTCAAACCTGGTCAACGCTGCAGCCAGCCCTAGTACAGTCAACGCTGGTCAAATAGGAGTCAAAGCTGCCTCGGATTTTGTGTCCAGAACTGCAGCCTGCTCAAACAGAAATCCTCCACCCAAAACCGCACCAAAACAGGTCAATGCTTGGTCAACATAGTCAAAAACAGCCTCTGTAATTTTCGGTCAAATCTGGTAAATGCTTGGAACAAAAAACCCTTCCTTCCCTCTGCACGTGTGGAGAGAAGCTTCAGATTTTCGTACCCAGTCAATGAAGGAGAGAGAAGATGTGAGTGAGTGAAGTGTCCAAAATGAGGAGGCATCATGTATTTATAGGCAAACATTGAGGATGAATAGACGTGACTATTGGGCTGCTGAGCCTACATGAGTTTGTTGGCCGACCTTGACAATTTGTCCATAATCAAAAGAAATTCATAATTTGACTTGTACATGTCATAATGGGATGATCTTTAGATCAATTCTACACCTCTCGCAGAGAGGAATCCAAGAAAAATATGAGCTGCCTCATATGAGTTGTCCAATGTGAAGTTTGGCCCTAGTTGCCAAATTTAACAAGTATCCAGAGTCCCAGACACCTTATCCAGAATTTTGTAAAAATTTGACATAGCTGTATTGACATCCATATTCTGGTATCTTAGAAAGAAATACAAATTTAACTCTTGTCCACCTAGTGCAGGCATGATCCCTTTGCTGCTTAATATATGTTTGGTTTATAGTTGTGTTTTGTGGGCAAGCTGGCCCAGGCCATTGATAAATTTGTGATGTTCATGAGTATTGGGGACAGCCATTTGAGCTAATCCCTTGGGTTATTAGGCTAAAGTGCCATATATGTACATATTTTGATAATTTTAATTGTTAAAGGAAAATCGTATTTTTCACAAATATTTTGATCCCCAATTTCAGATTATTAGGCTTGACTAACATCAGTCGTTTGATGATTGAGACCTGCCTTGTAAATCTCTCAGCTTCATCATAAATGGCCTATGTGTTTTCGAGGATGTTGAAACTTGAACTAGTTAGTGAAGTTGATGTCTAGTTCAGATACTTATATAAACCCTGAACCACTGTTTTGGATGTCTCTGGTTACCATTCACTTAACAGTAGAAAATATGAGTTTACTTGAGACATATTGTAATATTTGGAAGAGCTGGAAATAACTACAGTGATGAAATAAAATTTTTGTCTCCAAAGTTGTGATATGCATTGAGTGTCCACAAGTTGATAATATGATTTACCCTGCAAATGTTTCATTATACTGCAACAACCTCTGCATGATGATCCGAGGTTTCTTGATGTCTAACATCTAATGCTGGTTGCTGCTAATGCAGTATTCACCTTTTGAATGGGGCTGTTCTATGGCTACTGTATTGCAGTGATATACATTTAACTGGCTATGAGTACGAACTTGCCAATCACTTATAAGTTATTAGTCTATACTACAGTTCTTATGTATTATGAAAATCTGTTATTCCTGTAATCAGTTTTAAATGATATGCTAAAATAGATGTTCTTTTGTAACATTTTGATTCTTTTGAAACAGATCGTTCATTTAAGGTATATGGTGACATGCTCTAATATCCGTTATAGTAACATGTTATTGGCTAAGAAGATTTTCTCATTTTGCATAGAATGTATTCTTCTCTTTTGTTTAAACATTACTTTTTCAGCTGTCAGACAATGGTTGATGTTGAAAGTCAAATTATGCATTCAAAAAGTGTCTTGGCATTTTGGCTTTAGATTTTTCTTACTTCACAATTTGCTACTGTGTTTTGTTGATTACTTTTTGTGGATGGGTTAAAACAGATTGCCAGAGAGGTCCTTGATGCTGCTGCCAGAGCTGTCAGGCCAGGAATAACCACAGATGAAATTGATGAAGTGGTCCATGAGGCAACTATTGCTGCCGGTGGGTGAATTATATTGTCTTCTAATGTTGGATTTATTGAGTTACGTCAAGAGAGTCAGCTGGATACAGTGCAATAACAAAACAATCAAATGGCATTTCTATCTATAAAATCTTCTTCTGTTATTCAGAAGTTATTATATATGGCATATGCTTTCTCCTTGGAAAAAAATCATAATTTCCTTCAATAAGGAAGAAATCTACATTCTGCAGATGCTTTACACATTTCGTGATTCCTCTTAAGGAATCTCATATCTGAAATTCAAAAAGTTTCATGGCTTAAGCCATATAACAGTCCAGTAGATTACATCGAAAAACATCCTTCTAGGGATCCAAAAATAGTCTCCTATCATATATAAGGATCTTATCATATAAACGTCCATATAACCAAAATACCTGCAAAGCAGAAATGCCAAATGTAGTCTGATATTCCTCAACAAATGAACATGTCCATATCCAGAATCAATAGTACTGAAACAACAAATGGAAGAGCTGCCATCAGTGCCACCCCATCAACAGATAAAAAACTAGAGTGTGAAATATTTAGAGGATTTGTCGTCTTTAATCTCCTGGACATGCCAAACTGTTAAATTATGGTATGTTCTATGCTTAGAGCAATTTATTTCAATTTTCACAGTTAGCTCAATATCTTTTCCAGATTAGCAATCACATTAGCATTAAAATAAACTGCAGATAGAACATAAACATAAATTGCAGAAAACAAGCCAAGACAAGAGGACACAAGATGTGGCGCTAGCCAGGGACAAACCCCAATGTGGGGAATCCCTTGATCAATTCTTCTTCTATGTTTTTCAATAGTTCAGCAGAGAGAGATAGTACATTTACAACAGAAGTCAACACATTGACTTTCTATATCTACATGAGATCAGTTGAAGACATGCTGCTTCAACTGATTCTCCAAGGTGACTGCTTCACCTATCATAGTGTTGCATCTCGTACTCATGTTGCACCCGTCACTGTGCTGCATTTAGTCACTGAGCTGCTCCCATCACTATGCTGCTCCCATCACCATGCTGCACCTCGTCATCATGCTGCACCTCACTACCATGCCCATCATGCTGCATCATTCATCATCATGCTATCTCCATTATGTTGTACTACATCATCTCAGTGCTGCACCCAAATATCACTGAGCTGTTCTCAACATCATTGATGTCACCTACATCATGTTAGTCCTTGATACAGTCAACAACTCAAAGACTGCAGCGATCCAAGAGAGGTTCCAGCACTGCCACTGATTAGTGCAACCCTTAAAGTTCTATGCTGCTGGCTATGGCCTGTGCCTAGCTCAGCAGCAAGATAGGTCTACACACAGCACCCAAATATCTTGACCCTTGAACAACTTATCCTTGAGGCTGCATCACTGTCAAATCCATGCTGTCTAAGCTCCTTATATGACTGCACCTAGTCACTGTGATTCTATACCCAAGTCTGTAATATATACCGAGACTGTAACATCGTGTGTGTCTTTTCTTAGGACTGCACATAGGTGCCCTTATTCAAGCCTGTATTGAGCCTTCTTACACAGTGTTAGGGCCTGTCTTTCAGGCCTCCATTATATAGTCATAAGTCCTCCTATTCTCTGCGGCTAGGGCATAATATGAGCCTCCTAAATCAACATCTAGATGACAGTCATAGACCTGCATTTTTTGTCTTATCCTTGCTGTGATTCTATGACCGTATTTAGGGCAGCGTTAGAGCTGTGTTCTTTCCAGCGTATGAAAGGAATAAGGCCAGCAGATAAGGCCTGCGTTTAACCTCCTTCCATGACTGTGTTAGGGACAGCGAAGTCCCTCTTCTTGCTGTGTATAGAACAACGTATGGAGTTTACGTTATGCCTTGTGATAAGTTGTGCATATAGGACTGTGGTTAGGGCTTTTGTGGATCTCCCTTTAGCTGTGTTCATGACTGCGTTAGGTGCCACTTCTTGTTGCATAAAAATCCTCATTGATTGCGGCCTAGGGCACCCTTAAATGGCGTGGCTAGAAGCCTTCTCTAGTTGCTCCTTAGATTTGCCTAGAGCTTTCTCTTTTCACTGCGTCTAGATGTTCCTCGTTTAACTGCGTCTAGGGCATCCTCCTTACTGCGGCTAGGGCATCATCCTTACTGCGGCTAGGGCATCATAAGACTTAGGCCAGCGTATACTTTTAGCATCTCTCCTCCCACCAAAACCCAAAGACATGTGGAGAGGAAGAGATCACAAGAAGAGTGTATTTCTAAATGACTTGAAGGCCTCCTCCTTTTATAGTAAAACGTTGAGCACAAGTGGGGTATATTTGGTTGCTGGCCGACCTTGACGAATTGTCCCGTAACACAAATAAATTCATATCTCCATGAATACTTATCAGAATTGGATGATCTTTAAATCAATCCTACACCTCTCGATGAGAGGGATCCAAGAAAAATATCGACTTCCATTAATAAGATGACCCACATGGAGTTTGGCCCTAGTTGCCAATTTTAACATTCCTTCTCAGCTAGGGAGAACTCCATCCGCTGATCCATATGTCCGATTGTACAATCTCTGCCATCAGTGCCCAACACTGCTCTGTTGAGCTCTGCTTTGCTGAACCATGAAGAAGAAGAATTGTTCGAGAATGTCTCATACCATTCTCCACTGATCCGAAGTCAATTTCATCTGAAGAGAGTGTCACATCACTCTTACCGAACCGAAGTCAATTTTATTGATCCCATATCAATATCACAAGAGAGTGTCTCAAACCACTCATACTAATCCCGGATCAGTTTCATTGATCCCAAATCAATGGAGGTCATCCTAGCATAGGGAGTACGGTAGATACAACGATGCGTTCATCGATAGTACTACTACTATGGTCCCTATCCTCATTTTCCTGCTCATTGATCAGATGAGAGGTACTTCCCATGAGTCCCACACGACATGGGTAGGATGCCTCGACAGGAGAACTAATCATCCTGTCCATAGGGGAACGAATCATCCTGTCCACTGGATGCGATGGAGAACTAATCATCCTGGCCTACAGGAGAACTAATCATCCTGTTCCACAATCGCCACGGAGAACGAATCTTCTTGGTCCACAGGAAAACTAATCATCCTGTTCCACCGTTGTCACGGGGTGTCACAGGGGAAGGTTGAACTTTTTACCCTATACATAGTGCACCACCAGGGGATGGTGAGTTGCCCTGTGGTCACATGTTGCTCCAGTAGGTAACCCAAGCCCACCAGAGCTCCCAGAGCTCAATGTATGCAACATGCAGGACCCTTTTACAAAGGTCTCTCAACGACTCCAAATTGTTCGAGAAATTCACAGATTTGATCTTTCCCCGAGGCTTTGACAAAGTGTATGTGACATGTACATCAATCTCAATGCGATGGAGATTCCTCGCTCATCGACTTACCATATCCCAGATAAGGTAGTATTTGATGTCTATCTGTTGGAGCAATCATTGAATACGGGATTTCTCAATAATCGAATCCCCCCTGGTTATCACAAAGAATCATAGTGGTATTCATCATATGTACAAACAACTCACTTAAGAGCTTCCTCAACCAGGCAGCTTCATACGAGATCATACTTGTAGCTATGTATTTGGTCTCGACGGTGCTTATAGCGACCTACTTTTGCTTCCTGCTCATCCATGATATTGAAGTAGAACCCAGAGAGAACCAGCACTGAAATGTGCTCTAGTGATCCTCAACATTGCCTGCCCAGTCAGCATTCAAATAATCATGCAGTTTCATATTTCTTGCAGTGTATCTCAATCCATGAGAGATTGATCCCCGAAGATATCTCAGAAGATTCTTGGCACCAATCCAGTGAGGCGCAACCAAATATGAGCTCACCATGCTAACTGCGAAACATATGTCCGGACGGAAGTTCACCAAGAACATCAACGCGAATGAGTTTATGAAACTCAGAGGCATTTCCCAAACCTAGTCCGACATCACTACCATATAACTTCTAAAAGCTAAGATCCTCGAGGTAGTCACAGGCTTGCAGTTTATCATTCCACATCTGGAATCCAACTCCCTCTTACTTCTGCAAATGAGAGGGTCTGCACCTGTCAGAAATAGGTCGTCCTCACATGGTGCCGGTATGAGAGTTCTATTATCCACAACCTTCGGGTAATGGTTTGGATTGGTTTCACTCCTGGTGAGTCTCAGCTTCATCAGACAGCTATCAATCTCTCATACTACGCCCGGGGTGTTTTGCTTCAATCCATAGAGGGCTTTCTTCCACCTATATACATGAGATTCCCGATCATGAATCTCAAACTCCTCGGGTTGTTCCAAACCTGTGGACTTGCTACATGAGGAGAATGGTCCCCTTATAAGATTTTTCTTCGGTACATCTCAGACATGTACCTACATGCTCTTCTTGAATTCAGGCATACCTATCACCATCTGACTCACATTGTGTAGGGCCCCAAAGGTAGACCTCCAGTGATATAGATGCGATATGTCAATTGACATGATCCCCAATGGACCATCCTGCAACTTGATGCAAATTGCCGACCCTGAAACCATGAGAAAAAGCATCTTTGAAAATTCTATTTTTTTTTTAACATGTACCTTTCCATCGATGAATGCCACCCTGAAACCTTTGACTTCCATTGCTGAAATGGACACCAGGTTCTTCTTGCGATCAGGTACATAAAAGAGATTATTGTAAATGAATAGAGTTACCCTCATTCAATTGAGGGGCAACATTCCCTACACCCTTTCCGGGATAGGTGGCATCGACTGCAAATATAATCCCACGGTTGTTTCCGTCTCTATCAAATTAAAGAGTGCACCCTTCTATTCAATGAAGTGCCTGGGGTTCTTTGCTTTCTTTGAAGAGTCGACCATTTCCTTGATGACCTGCATTACCTGTCATTCCTTTGATCATTGAAGATGTCCTTGGAATGATTGTTATCTTCATCAAGAGATGTGTCTCTGCCATTCGGACAATCCTTTGCATAGTGGCCGAACTTATTACAACCAAGGCATCTGCCTTTCCTTCCACCCTTAGATCAGGACTTCCCATTGAGGTGATCTTTAGGTAGGCCATTAGAAACTTCTGTTGCGCCATTCTAATAATATTCTCTGCTTCGACTTCACCCTTGGTGATTTTGAAGAGGGATGAGGAATCCACTGATCCTTTTGTCCTTTCCCAACTATCTTAGGTGATTGCTCTTTCACTTTTGCTTGGGCATTGTCTTCACCTCAGCTCTGATACCATGTTAAATTATGGTATGTTCTATGCTTAGAGCAATTTATTTCAATTTTCACAGTTAGCTCAATATCTTTTCCAGATTAGCAATCACATCAGCATTAAAGTAAACTGCAGATAGAACATAAACATAAATCGCAGAAGACAAGCCAAGACAAGAGGACAGAAGATGTGGCGCTAGCCAAGGACATACCCCAATGTGGGGAAACCCTTGATCAATTCTTCTATGTTTGTCAATAGTTCAGCAAAGAGAGAGATAGTACATTTACAACAGAAGTCAACACATTGACTTTCTATATCTACATGAGATCAATTGAAGACATGCTGCTTCATCTGATTCTCCAAGGTGACTGCTTCACCTATCATAGTGTTGCATCTCGTACTCATGTTGCACCCGTCACTCTGCTGCATCTAGTCACTGAGCTGCTCCCATCACTATGCTGCTCCGATCGCCATGCTGCACCTCATCATCATGCTGCACGTCACTACCATGCCCATCATGCCGCATCATTCATCATCACGCTGCATCGTTCATCATCATGCTGTCTCCATCATGTTGTACTTCATCGTCTCGGTGTTGCACCCAAATATCACTGAGCTGTTCTCAACATCATTGGTGTCACCTACATCATGTTAGTCCTTGATACAGTCAACAACTCAAAGACTGTAGTGATCCAAGAGAGGTTCCAGCACTGCCACTGATTAGTGCAGCCCTTAAATTTCTATGCTGCTAGCTCTCGCCTGCGGCCTAGCTTAGCAGCAAGATAGGCTTACACACAACACCCAAATATCTTGACCCTTGAACAACTTATCCTTGAGGCTGCACCACTATCAAATCCATGCTGTCTAAGCTCCTTCTATGACTGCACCTAGTCACCATGATTCTATACCCAAGTCTGTAGTATATACCGAGATTGTAACAGCGTGTGTGTCTTTTCTTAGGATTGTACATAGGTGCCCTTATTCAAGCCTGTATTGAGCCTCCTTACACAGTGTTAGGGCTTGTCTTTTAGGCCTCCATTATATAGTCATGAGTCCTATTCTCTGCGGCTAGGGCATAATATGACCCTCCTAAATCAACGTCTAGATGACAGTCATAGACCTATGTTTTTTTTGTCCAATCCTTGCTGTGATTCTATGACCGTATTTAGGGCAACGTTAGAGCTGTGTTCTTTCCAGCGTATGAGAGGAATAAGGCTAGCAGATAAGGCCTGCGTTTAACCTCCTTCCATGACTGTGTTAGGGACAACGAATTCCCTCTTCTTGTTGCGTATAGAACAGCATATGGGGTTTACGTTATGCCTTGTGATAAGCTGTGTATAGAGGACTGCGGTTATGGCTTTTGTGGATCTCCCTTTAGCTGTGTTAATGACTGCGTTAGGTTCCTCTTCTTGCTACATAAAAATCCTCATTGACTGCGGCCTAGGGCACCCTTAAATGGTGTGGCTAGAAGCCTTCTCTAGTTGCTCCTTAGATTTGTGTAGAGATTTCTCTTTTGACTACGTCTAAATGTTCCTCGTTTAACTGCGGCTAGGGCATCATCCTTACTGCGGCTAGGGCATCATAAGACTTACGCATCATATTCATGCAGTTCCTTACACTCCAGCCTCCGAGTATAAATTCTGTGGAACGAACAAAGATCGTTCTTCAAGTTAAATATTCGAGAAGACTTGATGTAGATCTCCGTTGAGGATACAAGAATATATATTAAATGTTTTGAATAAGAATGATGTTACAATTGAGAGTGAGGGACTTGCTTAAATACTAGGTAGGTGCCTCTTCATGGAAAGTCATGTCCCATTTAGACATGCCCTCATCAACACAAATTACTAATTAACTAATCATTATTACAATTATCATCATTATTTATATTTAATATATTTTATTCATAACATTGCCTTCCCCTTCAAAAAGATTTCTCCTCAAAGCTTGCTGATGAAAAGGCTTGATCTCTTTTTGTTTCGAATGTCTTCTCGTTTCACAACTGTCATCTTTGTTGATACAAGTTGATATGATTCTCTATGTGATAAACAAAAATGTCGCGCTGTGAAGGGATCAGACCATCCTAAATTAATCTTTTGTGGAATCTTGCGGTGATTGGAAACTTGTGATGAATTGTTATCACATGAGTGGTTGCACTGACATTAGTATTTTTCGAAACATCAGTTTGTTGTTTTTGTTTTAAATACATAGCTTGATTGAGTTGTCTACTCTCGTGATTCAAATGTCAATAAGGAATTCTAGTGTTTTGATTTTCCCTTATCTTGTTTGTGTTGTTTTCTTGATTTATTTGAAGTACCTGATTTCCTTTAGTTATGGAAGTTGAATGGTTAATTTCTGGATCTTCACTTGAATCTTTTGTTGCTAGAACAACAACTTTTGAGTACATCTTTACTTCAACTAGTTTGTCCTTTTCTTGAGTTGTGATTTTGATTGAATCAATATTTGTTGTTTTCTTGTCAACTTGAATTTCTACATTTGATGCTTCCTTCTCGAAAAGTTGTTGTACCTTGTTTTCTAATGCCTTCTTGTCCTTCTTAAGCTTTTTAATTTGCTTCAGTAATTTTTCATTATGGTCTTTAAGCCGAGAAACTTCTTCATTTTTGTTAGTGCTGATCTTGTCAATTTTTCTTTGCATATTTTGTAGGACTTTTTTACCTTCTTGAAAAATCTTCTAGTGTTACTGAATTTGGCTCCAGTATAACATCCTAGAGTGTTATTTTCTTCTTCTTGTAGAAAAATGTTAAAAACTTCTTTTTCGTATTTAAGATGAATGATCCTAGAGTTTCCATTTAGGGTGAACCCAAAATAATGTCACCTTGATTTCTCCATAGGGTTTGAATTGAGAATTGCGATGTAAATGTATAATCCTCAATGTTTAACTGTAAATTTGTTATGTCATATTTTTTGTTGCCAAAACAGACTAATCTTTCGATTATATTTGACTCCGGAATCACTGATTGGTTTGCGATTTTAGGCGTTATATAATTTTTATCTTCGGCAGGTGAGATAGCAATAATGACATCTTTTCTTGCAATAGACCTTTTAATTCTAAATAGCATTGAAGCATAATTACTTGAAGTTTATGGAAATCTTCCTTCCTTCAATTTCGAATTAGATGCCATTTTGCTTGCCAAGATGAACTCCGTCAATGATACTTTGATTATAAACTTTATATATTCTTTGTATGAGATAACCCTTGCTTGGAAATATAACAAGGTCTTTTTTTATTTATCTTTTTAATTTTAGTTTATTATATTAATATATATATATATATATATAAACTTTATATATATATAAAATTATATAAACATAACACAAAGGATGATGATTGGAGAAAAATGCGGAATCGAAGTAGATGGTCAACGAGGAAAATGGGGGGGAACAAGGCGAATATGCCGATGGTTTGATCAGGAAAATGATAGATCGACGATAGTGGTAGAGGTTGGTCCTATATAATGGAAACGATGAAAACAACACGGGGAACGACTACGAATTGACGGTTGGTCAAAGGTCGTGTTGGAAGTTGTGGCGTTTGGTGTCTTCAGATTGAACCGTGATTGGTCTACGATGGAAACAATAGGAATGGAGTGTAGGCGAGGTGGAATGAGTGGAAGACACGAAAAGAACAATGACTAGGGGCAGGATGAATAAGAAGATGACAAGAACAAATGACCAGTTGGATTGGGTCGAAAAGCGGCGATGGCGGGTCAGGTGCGGTAGAGAATTTTGATCGCGGTGCAGTAGGGAATATGAGGGCAACCGATGAGTTATAGAGAGAGCGCACAAGTTGAGTAGACATAGTGTAATGAGCATAAGTGACATCGACAATAGCATAACAATGATTGTTTGCGGACCGAAGACTGTGGTTTCACAACGACAGGGACTAGTTCTAATGGCAGCAAGACTGTGATCGTGGCTTGGAAAGGCAGAACAACGGATTGTGCAGGTGGTAGATAATGGTTTTGTAGTGTCTTGTTTAGCGGCAACTCGCGACTAGTTGAGGAAACTGACGACAACGGCCACTCGAAAGAAAATGCAGCTTAAGCCACCAGGTTCGTGTTCGTGTTCGAGTTCGGTGACCTTTAAATTAGAATAAAGTTCGACACCTAAAATTTTGCCAATAAAGTTCGACATAAAATTCAACATACAGAAATTTGAAAAAAAAATGTATATATATAAAAAAATCAATTTAAAGTCAAATTCAAAGTCCATAATGCACATTGCAAACACATAAGATTATTTCTCAAACATTTAAATCATTTCCACATAATTTTATAAACCATGAAAGCGAGTGCCAATAAAGAACCAACTTCCAGACGTAGTAAACAAGGTGAGAAATTCATCATAGACATTGGCACCCATATCAAATTCAACAAAACCATGGGCCATATCAGATTTCATATATTGAAAAAGAATTTGATAAAAAAGTATTCAAAATATATAAACTCGAAAGTTTAAAGTAGCTTGGCAGTTTTAGAAAATTGTTCATGCAAAAAGTAAACTAGAAATCTAAAACAGGAACACAAGTTTTATTCTTGATGTTCTTGTGGCCCACTTGTTATATCAAAAAGTTCTATATCATCAAGAGTAGTAGGAGCTGTGAATCACTCAATTCCCTGTTAATGTCACTATCAATGTAAAAATCAGCTTCATCCATTGATGCATTTGTAATAGGATCGATCCACGGAGTAGAGGAATTGGATGACTCTTTAGCCACATTTTTCAAAGCCAACTGCAAGTTACTACGAACATAAACAAGATCTTCTAATCTTCCAGATAACAATCTATTTCTTCTCTTGGAATGGATGTGGTCAAAGGAACTCTAATTCCTTTCACATGCTGATGCACTTGATCCTTGGCTTAAGATGCAAATTGCAAGATTTTGCAATTCTGGTGCCCCTGAACCATAAAATTCCCACCATACTGCGGGATCACTTCTGCTCCTATCATACTTTGCTAATTGTGTTCCAAATAACCCTTCTTCTAACCTGTATGCCCTCCACTAACTTTTGACCAAACCCGCAATTTCGGGATCTGGATTTACCTTCTCAATAGCCTGGATAAGTCATTCATGACTTCTTCATCCCTATGTCTTGATAACCCAAACAATCTAGGGTCCAAATAGCATGCTGCTGCATGTAATGGACTATGCATCATCTTCCATCTTTGATCAATTAAATCCCTGATCTCCTGGTAATCAACTTCCACATTATTAAAAGCACTCGCAATGGTCTCTTTGCAATGATCAATGCTTTCATAAACAAAACCCATACAAGGTTTGTCACCATCAACCATGCGGAGCAAATTAACAATTGGGCCACATATTTTTAAAAGCTTGTTTGCATTTTCCCAAAAGCCATGTTTGAACACTATTTGTTCCACATTTTTCCCCTTAGTTTCTTTTGAAAGGGTAGATCTTTCCCACTCAGTATTGCAAAAAACAGCGCTTAGGCTTGCTTTTTCCTCAACAACTCTTTTCAGAGTAATATAAAAAGTGGCAAACCTTGTATCACAAGGCCTCAACAACTCTTTTGATGCATTCTTCCTATATATGCTCAAAGTGAGACGATGGTTGATGATGAAGTTTACAATTGTTTTGGCTCTTCGGATTGTCTCATTTACCCAAGTAAATTTGGCTAAGTCATGCAATATTAAATCGAAGCAGTGAGCTGCACAAGGCGTCCAATAAATGTGACTATACTTTTCCATAATCAACGTCCTTGCACCAACACAATTTGATGCATTATCTATAATAACATGGACCACATTTTTCTCCCCAACCTCTTGAATTGCTTCATCCAAAATTCCAAAAATAAATTCTGATGTCTTCACTCGATCCATTGCATTTATTGCCTTCAAGAAAAGTACCCCTTGAGGACTATAAACAAGCACATTGATCAATGGGCGATGACACAAATCTGACCAACCATCACTCAAAATTGTGCAACCTGATTCCTGTAAGCTTCCAAGACTCTTTAATCTGAACCAACTTTCCTATCACTCTGTCTTTTGGTTTCTTTAGCAAAGTTGTCCTTAAAGCTTCAGATCTAGGAGGAACATAGCCCTTCCCAAAATCAATGGCCTTTTTAATTACATTTTTAAAATATGGACTTCTTGCCACATTAAAGGGAATTGCACATGCATAAAAGAACTCTGCAACAACATCATCAACTTCTTGACTCCCAACAGGTTTCCAGAATTGATTTAATGTTTTGGTTCCACCTATTTTTACTTGAGTAGAACTTGATCGACCAATGGTTGAGATTGAATTAATGGTGTTGGAGGAAGACATAGCAATCTCCCTCGTAATTCGCTGCCTCTTATTTTCCCTTTTGTCCTTTTCAATCTTTGAAGTGAAATAATCTTTCTCCATTGTGGTTTTTTGTTCATCAGAGATATTAATGCAACCTTCAACACCACCTCCACTTTCATTGCCAATACTGAGAAGGTGATCCACTGCTCTAGTTAAAGAGCCAGTGAATTGATGTCTACACAACTAACACAAAAGATTTTTCCTCTCTTTTTGACAAAATTCTGTGCTGCAACAGTTGATTTTGGGGGTGCCATTGAAATTTGAAGGTTTTGAACTTTTGATTGTTGAAGACTGAGGTGAAGGCTTGAAGCCTGAAATGTCTACATTTTTTTTTTTAATTTACATTTTAATTAGTTTTATATTTTTTGCAGAATGAAATTATGAAAGTATAATTTATAAAATAAATTTAAAGAGTTTGGATCTCTTAGGCTGTGTAGACACTATTTAAAGAAACTACTAAATTGTAATTTGTGACTTACTGATAAATTGTATTTAACTGATAAAAAATGTGTATTTTAATTTTTGACTTACCTGGCGTTGGAGTCTGGACAGTGCGGCTTGTTGAAGGTTGCTTGAAGGCGGCTCATTGCTTTGTCAATGGTCATGACTCACGAGAGGGCTGAGGCTGTGTTACTGTGTATGCGTGCAGGCTGTAGCCTCTCTATCAGTGGTCATGAGAGGGCTGAGATGTGTATGCGTGCAGGGGAGGGTCGAGCTGTTTATACACAAAAACAAAACAAATACACATTTGTGTATGCGTGCAGGAGAGGGTCGAGCTGTGTATGCGTGCACGAGGCCGAGCTGTGTATGCGTCGTGCTATGTATGCATCGAGCTGTGTATGCGTAGAGTTGTGTAACAAATTTCAAAACTTGCGGAGAGCGACGCCGCTGTGCCTGTCATTGTATTTTGGTTTTATGAAATAACAAATGTCGAAACTCGTGGACATTGTAGCCTGTCACTGTGTTTTGAGTTGTGTAATAAAACAAAACCAATCCCACGACATACATAAACAATGATTTTTTTTAAACAACGAAAAAACAAAACCCTAACTAACACGGGCCCGCATAAAATTTCATTTTTTTAAAACCGGGAAAAAACAAAACTCAACAAACTCAATTGTGAATTTAATGGCAAAATTCATGAAGTTCGGCGATCAAGTTTGGGGTTCAAGTTCGACATTTTGTTCGGCGAACCTGATCGAACAAATTCAAATTCGGTTGAAGTTTGGCGAATTTCGAATCTCTAGGATTAAATTCGCCGAACCTGGTGACTTAGAATGTAGCGGGCAGTGCTTAGCACATGCGGCTAAAGACAATGACGACTGAACGAAACTAGCGACGATGTTTGAACAGGGTTGCCTCGTTTTGGCTCTGCGTGTACGGAGGCAATGACCTGTAGAGGCAGTGACGACAATCGGAGATCGATAGTCTCTTCACGACATTAACAGTGTTGTGTCAGTGGTGCACGACTATTGTAAGGGGTTTTAACGACGACTGCAACGATGGCTATGGTGGCGTAATGATGGTTGCAACGATGGCTATGGTGGCGTGACGACATCTGCAACGATGGCTATGGTGGCATATGGTGATCAATTTTTGAGGAGGAAGGCGGGCAAGATGCAACAACCAGGTAAGGTAAGTTGTTGACCATCCTTTTTAATATATTTTTATATCAATTGTTTTTTACCCTTTTATTTTTTTAATTTTTTAATTTTTTTAATATGATTTTTTTTTTCTAATATATAATATATATATTATTTTTAATAACATTTTTTTAAATTTTTTTATGGCCAAGGGTGGAGAAACTCCAAAAGCTTGTAGCAAAACGCTTCAACAACAACAAAGTTGATGAATTTCAATGGTCAAGGACCTGGATCAGACTGGCTTTGTGCAGCGGTGAGTGTCCAGAGGATCGAACTGTTCTGATAACAAGTGGAACGAACAAAGTTCATTCTTCAGGTTAAATACTCCAGAAGACTTGGAATATGTAGATCTCCATTGAGGATACAAGAATATATATTAAATGTTTTGAATAAGAATCATGTTACAAATGAGAGTGAGGGCCCTACTTAAATACTAGGCAGGTTCCTCTTCATGTAAAGTCATGTCCCATTTAGACATGTTTCTTCAACACTAATTACTAATTAACTAATCATTATTATAATTATCATCATTATTTATATTTAATATATTTTATTTATAACATTTTGTTGTAAAGATTTTTATACCAAATCAATTCGTCTTCAACATCATTGATCCTAACATGGCTTGATCTAAGTTTAGCAACGTAATTCTCTCAGATCACCTCTTCTCTTCCCATTAGATGAAGATTGCCAACGGATTTCCATTCCTGCTTCCAGATTGTTGCAAGTTTTGGGGAAGGTACCTGTCTTACAAAGAAATTGCATTTACATTGTGGGCCTTTATTAGATTTTGAGGCAGCTTGAAACCCTCCCCACAACCAACCCAATGATCTTCACCAATACACACTCATTCCCATTCCTGATCTTCCACACAAACCAATTCCCTATCAAAGGAAAGGCTAGAACTATAACCTTCGAAATAATAGACAAATTATGATATTTTTTGTAAAGATTTATGGTCTTGCCAGTGTATCAGGCTCTATGTATTTATAAGTAACAACATGACACGAAGGACCTTTACATGAGATTAGCCTTCAAACACATCTGGCAGCTAATTTTTTTTCAAACAAATTAATATTCTTAAATCTCACCCCCAACTCTTTTGGTGCAACAACAACATGCCATTTGACGAAAGGAATTCCCTTTTTTCTCTCTACGCTCTGTCTACAAAAATCTAGAACAAATTCTTCTTATTTTCAAGCACCCTTTTAGGAATGGAAGCTAATGATATCCACTAGATTGGAATGGCTTCTAGTATTGATTTGTCTAAGGTAAGCCTCCCACCCCTAGATAACCACCCATTACACCACACAATTCACCTCTTTTCCACTTCTAAGCCACTAGCAATCATTCACCGCATAGACATTGGTTTTGAACTTTGAGGTGAAATCCTAAGT
Source organism: Pinus taeda (assembly GCA_000404065.3). Lineage (NCBI taxonomy): Eukaryota > Viridiplantae > Streptophyta > Pinopsida > Pinales > Pinaceae > Pinus > Pinus taeda. Next base: position 175,302 of record APFE031365056.1, read on the forward strand.
ACTTAAAACCAATGTTGTGAAAATCGCGATTTAATGAAAAAATCGTGATTTTTTCACCTTGCCGATCAAATCGTGATTTTTATACGAAAAAATCGCCTAAATTTTTTTTGCCAATTTTTACTGAAAAAATCGCGATTTTTTAAGAAAAAATCGTGGTGGGTCGTAGATGGTTTAGATATTAAAAAAAATGAAAAAAAAATGAAAAAAAAAAGAATATTTTTGTACCAAACGATTTTTTCCCGATTTTTTCCGATTTTTCTCGATTTTTCTGATTTTTTTCCGATTTGTTCCCCGCGCCGATTTAATCCCGATCGCGATTTTCACAACATTGCTTAAAACCATTCTGAAGATCAATCTACGAAGAAGGAAACAACTAAATGAAAAAACCTAACATTATCCTCATTTACCACAGAGAAAGAAATAGATGATTTACTTAGATTAACTTGGCTTCTTTTAGCAACACAATTATCAATAGAGGTCGAAAATCTCTTCTATGTTTTAGTTAACTTTAGAGCATCTCTTCTCCACCTATGACAAATTAAGGGAATTTCATCAACAATAGAAGGTGAGACAAGAACAAAGATCTTCCTAATTTAATTCCTTTTATTGATCTAGTCCTCCTTGCCTCATGAAATGCCTTGCTGATATCCTTTGTTACCAATTACAATAAGGAATGGAAGTGGGGATAAAGGGCACCCCTATCTTGCTTGAAAAACCTTGGGGCTAAAAAACAATGCGTACACAAAACCCCAAGTCGATCAACATCAGTCTCAAGTACAACCAATTAACTTGATCATATGCCTTGGATAAGTCCAATTTCAACACCATAGATGGTAATTTCTTAGTCTTAATAGAGTGAAGACTCTCACTAGCTACACCAATCACCTCATGAATTTGTTTCATTGTCAATAACCTAAATTGCTCTGTTGAGATAGATATAGATAACAACTTTTTCACCCACGAGATAATTATCTTGGCTATAATCTTATATATGTAATTGTACACTGATATGGGTGTATACTTCTCAAATGACCTAGGGTTATCTTTCTTTGGGATGAGGACAATGGATGTAGAATTAAAGTTAGTTGTCATCTTTCTAGATAATCTTGATAATGTAGAATTTGTTTCTAGAAAGAAACAAATTGTCCACCCATTTGGACTAGGGCTTATGTCCTTTTGGACACTGTGCATTACCTTTGAAGCTCATCCTTTGATGCTTATTTGAAGAACCTTGCATTATCCTATTCTTCCACAAATCTTGGAAAAAAATGAACTCATTTTTACCACCTTAGCTATAGTAACCTTAATCTCTTCCTTAGAAATGCCCTCAAATTGGTTTGTCCCAAGTTGAGCAATATCCCCAAAAGTTTCAGCTACATAACCATTGTTCTTCTCTATCACCCAAATAGAATTCACATTTTTTCTATGATTTGTGTATTGATGAAAAAACTTAGAACTCTCATGCCCTTTTGAAAGCGATAAAAGCCCTACTCTTAAGCCACCGAAATTCCCCCTATTTGCTAGTAGCTTGCTTCTCTTCTTCTCGAAAGGCTTCACATGAGCTTTAAAAGCTTCATTAGGATAACCTGCTAACTCTCCATTATATAGGGACTCCAACTAACATTCCATAGAAACAATTTCTTGATCATCCTTAATTCTCTTTTGATGAGCTCACTCTGTTGTTGCTTGTTTGATATGCTTTAGTTATGCTTCAAATTGTATACATGATGATTCTCTTAGCGATGTTTTAAAAGGAACCCACTTCCCCTTAATGCGATTGATAAAACCCTCTTCCAACCATGTTGTATTGAACTTAAAATGTCTGGGGGATTTTGTCCTTGCCTTTGCCATTTCTAGAAAATTTAGCATATAGTTAGAATCTCTCCCCACACATATCCTTCTCTTAACTTAAAGTGATCACGCTCAATAGAGTCAACCAACAGGATCCTATCAAGTCTTTTAGCAAGTTTATTAGCCCCTAATCTATTATTCTCCATGTGGAGGATAGTTTAATAGGTCCCACATCTAGTAGACCCACATCTTTCCAATTTCATCAAAAACTAGTCTGACAAGGGATTTGGAAGGGCAACAAAGTCCCATACTTGATTCTAAAGACATAATTAGAGCATTTTGAAAAACTCCTCTTTCTTCCTGCAAGTAAACCCCTAGAATGACCCACAAAATCAATTGAGATAGCTAATACCCCAAAAGATTCCCCAATTCACCAGTAAATTTGGATCCTTCACTGATGGTTCCTTGAAGCAATATCCCTCATCCAGAAGCCTTTCTGGTGTTTTTTTTTAAGGTGCTGTCAGCCCTTGAATATTCAACGACATACAAATCTTGACCCACCCTCCTCAAGGGCTTGGTATACTCTAATGACCCCCATAAATGAGTTCTATTTTCATAACTTAATTTCCTTCTTTTATGCAAAATCATCATTTTATGCAAAATCAAAAGAGGGGAGTCAGATTACCCTTTTCTTTAGAAGCTAATATTTTGTGAAGAGTATCCTCCTTGTCACCCGGACTTTACATGAACCCTCCATGCCTATTTACAATAACACTTGCTTTGGAGGTGACAAGGGAGTCTCGACATTTGATTGCTCTACTTCATCAATCACTTAAGGAACATCACATGCTCCATTTGTTGGCATATTCTCCCTCTTTTTCTGCCATAGAATTTTGTCCACTTCCTTGAGAATCACACTGGACCCACGACTTTTGAGCCTTCACTTTGATTCTTTAACCCACGTCTTCTCATTGAATTTTAACTCACAATCCAGAGCTAAATGGTCATAGTTATGGCACCTAGTGCAGTGAAAGCGCACACCAACATAATTGAAACCCTGAATATGAGTGAGAAAGCCCTTTCCTAATACAATCTCCTTAGCTAAGCCCTCATATAGGTCCATATCCACCAACATTTGAGCTATCAACAAGGCATTAGAGTCCAACAATCTCATATTAACTTGAGTAGATAACTGTAGAAGAACCTAAGGAATTATTGATGTCCTTAAAAAGTTTAGATGTCTAGAAGTCTTAAGGAGAACAGGGAGTTTTACCCACACTGGATTAATATTGTTTTGTTTTAGCTTTGCATCGAAGATATGGCTCCTCCTTTTTGATAGATAAAGGTGAAGAACCCCACTTATAGTGGGCATTTAGAATCTTATCTGCATCCATTACAGATGGAAATATAAATTCTCCCAATCAATGTGCATCCACTTTTTCAAAGAATCTTGCATATGACTCTATCATGGAATCTATAATGTTCTTAAACAAGAATCTAAGTGATAAACCAATTAAACAAACAATGCAACAGTGGAAAATTAAAAACATTTAACAAACACCCATGAAACATTGTAATACTTGAATTGCTGAGCCATATATTATGAAATATGAAAGCATGAGTACAATATATAAATGGAATAGTGCACTTGGGCTTGTCTCAAGTACAAGTTGGACGAAACCTAGGTGGTAGAATAGCTGGAAAGATGGTTGCTTAGTTGCTGCTCTACTATGCTCTGCGTTGTCCTAGTAAACTGTTGATCTGCTGATTTCAGCTTGCTGGAAAGTGCCCAAAAACTGCCCAGAAAATTATGCCGATTTAACCTTTAGACTCCTTGGACAAAACCCAGAAAAACCCAGAAAGGAATTTTTCGGATTTTGACTTTGGATTTTGGGCCTCTTGGGTGCTACTCTCCTGCTACATTTGCTGACTTTCGGCCTGCTGGGAAGTGCCCAAAAACTGCACAAAAAATTCTGCCCTTTTAGCCTTAGACTTCTTGGACAAAACCCAAAAAAACCCAGAAGGGAATTTCTCTGATTTTGACTTTGGATTTTCGGCCTCTTGGGAGCTACTCTCCGGCTACATCTGCTGACTTTCGTCCTACTGGAAAGTGCCCAAAAACTGCCCGAAAATTCTGCCCTTGTAGGCTTAGATTCCTTGGACAAAACCTAGAAAAATGCAGAAGGGAATTTCTCTGATTTTGACTTTGGATTTTCGGCCTCTTGGGAGCTGCTCTCTACCTACTGTTGTCAAATTCAATTTGCAGGAAATAGCCTGCAAATCCACCTGAAAACACCCTTCAAACGTTGCTTTTCCCCTGTACTATCCGATCCCTTGCTTCCCGGATGGACCTTGGCCCTAATGGCTGCTCAATCAAGCCCCATGAATTTGCTGTTGGAGGCCACTATGCAGTCTCTTTGCCCAGAAATGTATACCGCCGCGTGTACTGGCTAGGTGGCTGCAAAACACTGATAAAGTACCCTCAGTCCTCCACCTTCCTTGCTCTCGAAAACTCCCAGCAAGTGAGGGACCTCTTAGCTGGCTAAATCAACCTCTGCGTATTTCTGGCTGCCCAGAAAACATGCAGTCCCTTCCTCTGCATGGCTGGTTGAGCTGTGAATCACTGATGGAAAATCCTCCAATCTCTGTGGAATAACTTCCTTGGGGCGGGCACGGATGGTCCCCCGAAGTAGAGGTTGAATCTTCCTTGTGGAAGATTCGTGGCTAAATAGCCGGTAGACTTGCTAAGCAGCAGAGCGTACAAGAGTGAGTTTGTTTGTCAAATATTCAAAATGAGAACAAAATGGGAGCTGATCTCTCTTTATCACTCCTTGGCCCCCCTTAGCCTCATTTGGGCCCCTGCATCCACCCATTCGATTTTCCCTCCAAGCATATCGAACGGCTAATTCGAATTCCTATGTGGGTGGCCCCCACATTCCAATAGCAGCTAAATAAATTCGATTTAGCCCCTAAGTTCCTAAGTCGAAAGTGTGGGGCCCTCTTCCTTAGTAAAAATGGTGCAAAATTGTGTAGCAACAACCTGTTACTAATGTGTTTGAGAAGGGACATGACAAAATATCCCAAACGAAAGCCTGAGTGGATATATCTTCCACCTGATGCATTTTGACATAATGTCTGTGAACTAGTTTCACCTGGTTCTTTTTTTGCTTCGCACACCACTTCCCACACTTGCTCAAAACCTCTCTATCAACTCCCCTCTTCTGAGCTGCACCCACACCACCATATTTGAAAACTCACCTCCTGAATCTTGCACAGGGCCGCCTCCTAATTGCCAATCCCAATCAGCCAACACACATACTCCTGATCTTGAGGACCAACTTCACCACCTACCTATGGCAAGGAGCTAATTAAAATATCTACTACATGTAGACTAGATCTATCCTCAGAGGACTCACCTTTCACAGTGCCCATAGGATGGAGCAAATGCCAATCTGAAAGGGTCTCTTGGACCTTCTAGATCGGGACAGGCTCATCATGACCTTTGTAAATTGCATTAAGGCATATTTACCACCCCAATAATGTCAAGCTGGAGGAATTGTACCATAGTCGATCTACTAATGTTCACAACTTTGTCAGTGTCTTGAAACTCATGCCTCTTGCCTGACTTGCTCATATCCCTCTGACATAACTGTCCTTTACCGTTGGATGTAATAGCTTGGCCACTTAGAGAAGATTTTGACTTTTACAAGTGGGTCGTCAGAGTAATCAAGTTTGTTATCATACGTTGTTAGAGCAGCCCTGGTATGACCTTCTTCCACCTGCAAAATTTTGGGTTATAGCAAGACGTTAAATATTCAAATTGTACAATTTCCAGTTCATTAGTTGTCTTAACACATTTACCTGCTTTACTATATATCTTATTTAATTTACTATTGCTTTTGCAGGTGGATATCCATCCCCATTAAACTATCACTTCTTTCCAAAGTCTTGCTGCACGTGAGTATCAGATTTGGGTTGTTTGTGCTCTTATTCCCTTTGTTCTTTGTGCATTGGGCTTTAGCTTTGTTGGATCTTTGGATTTTGATGGTTGTCACTCTTTCAGAAACTTTATGGTGATATTGATTTTCTGTTTTACAATGTGTGTGTGATCTGATTTATTTCTTATAAAGTGTGCTGTTGGATGTGCAGATCTGTTAATGAGGTTATCTGCCATGGCATCCCAGATGCCAGGTACAGTTTTTAGAATGTATCCATGTTTGAATTGTGTATATGTTTCCATGTTTACATATTATTAGTGTTTTTATATGCACTTTTAGCTTGTGCTTGTGTGTTTTGCAAAGCTTCTGCTTTGCTAGTAATTATTGTGGAAAGAGTTCACTATATTTTGAGTCCAAATTTAGCATAAAGGATAGTGTGTATGGGACTCAGGAGATGGACTCTAACTAGGAGGATAGAGGCAAGGGCTCAAATATAATTATGAAAAGGTATTTCCTAGGTTTAATAATTCAATTCCTACATAAGCATGGCCATGTGGAGGAAGTTTTTTATATCTCTGCCAACATTTCCTTGGTAGATGCCAACATTTAATAAAGTTTGTAAAGTCAGTTTCAGATTACTATAGATTGTTTGACATGATTTTATTTTGTGAAAGTCCTGTGGCCTGCATATGCTCTTTATATGAGGAGATCATTTGATTCGTCATTTATTGCAGGTTTGCCTGCACATAGGCACATTTAGTGTGATACTTCACTAATGAAATGGTTACAAATTAGTTGGGTTTAATTGCCTATCGAGGGAGTATAAACTTAGAACCATATTTGACTACCTAATACTGAATAGTCAAAGGGTCTCTATAAAATATATGTACCTTTCGCAGTTGTCAATTTGAGACATGCCATCTAATTTTATTGACTGTAGGAGATTGGAGGAAGGTGATATTGTGAATGTGGATGTAACTGTCTATTACAATGGTGTCCATGGTGAGATATTGCATTTTCTTGCATGCCTATATATGCTATTATATCCAAGTTAGATTATGGCTTATGAATGTTGACAACATTCTTAAATCCATATCTTGTGAACTAATGTGCAGGCGATCTGAATGAGACTTTTTTCGTTGGAAAAGTTGATGATGCTTCTCAACATCTTGTTCGGTCTACATATGAGTGTTTGGAGAAAGCGATAGCTATAGGTATTTATCCATTAGCTCACTATGTAATATTCATGAGGGACCCATATATATTAGAATGATGGCAGTTTTTTACTTATTATGTACTTTTGTAGTTTATTTCATGATTTCTTTATGGTAGGGCATTGTTATGACTAAATATTTAATGGTTTCTGACTTTGAAGTAGCCTTGGTATTGCCACATCGCTACTGTTGTTGGCTGTAATATCTAGACTGCTTGATCTGCTTTGTTCACTTGTAGACATCAATGATATTTTCTTATCTGATCCATTAATTTGTCAGAACCATCAATATGTTTTGTGTGCCACCATGAAGAGAACAAGGACTATTATGTAATTTTAGTGGTCTCTGTGTTATAGTTAGATGGACTGTGAGTGACTTTTGTGTCATTATTTTCTGAGACTGATACAATAGTAGGGGGTCTTCTTTTCTCTTTGTCTGAGCCCTTTAGTGAATTTCAAATTCCTTTGTTGTAATTTTTGTTCTTTAATCATAAACTGTGAAACGATTTTATTGATGAGGGCTGTTGTCTTGTAGGTTGCAGACTACCAAGAATCAAGTGTAGACATGAACACAGGAAAGGAAATATAATTATATTAATGTCCACAAATGATTAAAATAGGTCGATGTGATTCAAAAGAGCAGCGAGTAATGGAAACAATAGGAGTGTGTAATGAATCTCCTAATCAACCATTCAAACAGAACGTACACAAGATATTGAGTAACCACGGAACGTTAAAGTAGGCAATATAAGATGGAACCCAAGGAGAGAAACCATGGAAAATAAATTTCAAAACAGTTGTGTAGAAATAAGAAAATAGAACAAACGGCTTCCTTTAACATGGTGGGGAGACCCAAGCTTCAATGTGCCCTAACGTTGGAACAAAGGGAGCATGTGGACCCTATGCAAAGTTTTCTCTTCCATATGGCATTGTGAGGGTGAATATCACAAAATGGAACCGAGCAAAATACATATCGAAACCAAAAATCATAAATATTGACGCTGTAAATGTCCTCTAAAGACCAAAAATAATCACACTATATTCTGCCATCAAATCTGACTACATAATCATCTAAATCTAGATCCTCTACATTCTTTGCATGGGTGTGTTTGTTCCAACACCAATGTCCGTACTTTGTGACAGCTGAATTATTGCAAATCTTCTAGAATAAGCCCATCCATGATTAGGTTAAATCCTCTGCGATAGCTGCAAGGATTCTGTTTTTAGTTTTAGATTTAGATTTTTTAGAGGGATGGGAATGAACTGATACGAAACTGGTCAAATTGATCGATTTTCATCGGTTCTCGACAAAGACGGTGCAAACTATTTTGAATCATTGGTTTACATGGAAACCTACAAACCTATGTCACTTGACACATCCCCCCTGGTGGCTCGTATCCTTCGTGTTGGACACGATACGATGATGAAACCTGCCCAACATAAATCTGACTCGTGTCGGAGATGGGGCATGTGCCAAAATCGTGTCCCAATTTTGTGAGATGTGTCCTCAGAAAAGGGACCATGCACATTGCGAAAAGCTGTTTTTGAGTCGATTTTGCTCATTGTTGTTTGCTGTTTTGGAGCTGTACGAGTGTGTGAGCAACTAACAAAGGAGGAAGATGAGTTTTGGAGGAGATTCAAGGTGCAGGTAAATGGATTTCCCTTTCAATTTTTTTAGTTTTGCTACAACAGTCTGCCAATTCACTTTTGTTTACATGCACAACCTTACAAAAATCCATTTTTCTTTATATTCACAACAATCATGGCTCAATGAAGGGCAGCAGGAAAGGGGCAAAAGAAGGGGAGGATTACCTCTATTGATAATGCCCCCCTCTTTCAATTTCATTAGGGTCTGCCAGTATTCCATCTGTTGGAAGTGGGGCTGCAACAATAGCTTCAAATGTTGAGAGAAACATCATTTTAGCGAGACAGCAGGCTCAAGAACTGAAATATCCCTTGTGGAAGTATGCTACAAGACATTGAGGGCTAGGGAGCAAGTTAAATAGAGGAGGCGATGTTCTTTGGACACACAACTCTTTCAACCATCAATTCAAGAGCACGTATTTTTATGTGAAAGGGCATTTGTTGGGCACATATTGTGGAATTGGAGTATGTATAAGGGTGAGTTCATGTAATAGGAAAGAACTAGAAAGAGAGGCCAATGTTGGTCTGGCAATGGTGGTTGCAACATCTAAGAAAAACAAGAATGGGGATCCCCTTGTATTCTTGAGGAAAAACAATTATCCCTTTGGGAGTTCTAGTGGGAGTGCAGGTCAAGTGGCAAAAATGAGGGCACTTGATCCAATGGACAAGATATTTTAGCAAGAGAGGTGAGAAGAGATTGATCTTACTGTTGCCTTTTTTTTCCTATCTCAACTTCATATCATTTAATATTACATGATCACCTTTATTTCTTGAGATGTGTCAAGCTCTAGCTTAAGGGGCTTCACTGCAGTATGTGTCTCGTGGTTTAGAGAAGCTTAGAACCACATTGTTGGTTAAGGCAAAGGAGGTGGATAAAGTTCTTGAGGTATGCTACAAGACATTGAGGGTAGGGAACAAGTTAAAGAGAGGAGGCAATGTTCTTTGGACACACAACTGTTGCAACCATCAATTCAAGAGCACCTATTTTTGTGTGAAAGGGCATTTGTTGGGCACATATTGTGGAATTGGAGTATGTATAAGAGTGAGTTCATGTAACAGGAAAGATCTTGAAAGGGAGGCCAATGTTGGTCTGGCAATGGTGGCCGCAACATCTAAGAAAAGCAAGAATGAGGATACCCTTGCATTCTTGAGGAAAAACAATTATCCATTTGGGAGTTCTAGTGGGGGTGTAGGTCAAGCGGCAAAAATGAGGGCATTTGATCCAATGGACAAGATATTTTAGCAAGAGAGTCGAGAAGAGATTGATCTTATCGTTGCCTTTTTTTTCCTATCTCAACTTCATATCATTTAATATTGCATGATCACCTTTATTTATTCAGATGCGTCAAGCTCTAGCTTAAGGGGCTTCACTGGGGTATGTGCTTCTTGGTTTAGAGAAGCTTAGAACCACATTGTTGGTTAAGGAAAAGGAGGTGGATAAAATGCTTGAGCCTTTTAAATCAACATGGCCAACATCTGGGGTTAGTATTCTTTCTGATGGATGGACAAATGCAACATGGCACTGTTATGAATATAATTCATAACAAGTGACATAAATAAAATTAATGCAAATATTAAATAATCAAATATTAGTTATGTTAAACAGTCATTAATTTAAGTGAAAAGGCATGTCTAAAAGACATGCCCAGTCACGAAAGGGCACCTGCTTAAGTATACATAGGCGGGTCCTAATTGTAAACAATCATCACTTATACATTTTATATTAATAAATTATTATTATTAAATACATCTTGTGTATTTTTATATGGTTTAGCAATAGTGTTGACTCTTGAGTAGGCATTGATCAAATTGGAGATTAATGAGCCAGTGATAGACCCTGCCACTTTTGATGATGGTGATACTCTTGAGGGGTCATCCTCCACACCAGCATATGCAGAGATTACATAGGATACAAAGGAGGATGCAAAAGAGAGCAATGGTGGTAGTGATGTTGTTTTTGATGTTGAGAAACTTAGTATGCACTCCTTCATGTGAGCTTTGTGTTTAAAGAAGGAAGGAACAAAGATCTACCCCACACAGATAAAAAAAGTTAAAGAGTGAGCTTGCCTATGATCTATTTTGTAGGTGCATTTACTGTAATTAATGCACCACACTTTGCAGTTATTGGACTCTTTACTTGTGGTCCTAGTGGTCATTACAATTATTTATTATTCACTTGTTGTGGGTTATTATAACCAACATTGGTGGGTAGTGTGTAGGTTTGTGGTCCCTTGTTTTATGGGTTTGGTTGAGACTAATCTCAATTACACTCCTGCATATTTACACTTTTCTTTAGTTGTAAATGATCGTATGAGCTTTTCTTATTTCTTTTATTGGTATCAAGAATATTTGCCAAATTTCATGTTTTGGGTTGTTCATGTGTTCATTGTGTGTTTTAATTTCCTTATAAACCTAGCACATGACAATCCGTTGACCTAGCAGATTATATATCTACTAAATGAATTGCACAACTAGATTCTTAACTTAAATCAACAAAAGCAAAAACATAACCAATCTCACAAAAAAATTGAAACAACAGATTTTGTCCAATCAAATTAGTTCATCATAAATTGATTTAGAACCTACTTGAGCTCCCATCCTTGGATAATGGTCCAATTGAGAAAATACAAATACAACAATTGTACTTGATCCCGCTAATCAAGCCTTGGCTAATTTGGATCCCCTCGCTGCCCCCTTTCCTTGGGCCAAACACACTAAAGTATTACACCCCTCTTTGAGATGCCACTCTCAATCTTGTGTTGTTATGTGGTGTGTCTTCTCCTTTCCCTTAGCCTTGCTTTCGTAACATTTCGTCGATCTAAATCCCTAACCTTAATCTCCAAAGAAATTGACGGCTGAGATTAGATCTCACTTCACTTGAGATCAAGGGTTGAGATTAAAACATAATGGCTAAAGTATTTTACTTTACTTTTTTAAACGTTTCTTTAGCTCAATAATCCAACACAATAATTATGTTCATTTTCTAAGTTAGACTTAGGCTAAGTTAAAAATGCAACTTGCTCACATTAGAGCAAGTGTCGAAGGATGTTAGGATATTCCGACATAGGAAATAATTAAGTACAACTTTGTCTAGTGTATAGTTAGGTAAAGTGTGTTTCTTTAGTATGTACTTTTTGTAACTTACAATCCGACGGTCACGATATGTTCTAGACATGAAGTGAATTGGCGGTTCATTCTCTCCTCGGTATTACCGACGCTTGATCCATGGCTTAATACCTGATTGGTCCATGATCTTTATTTAAAGAGCATGGAGGGTCATTTGTTTCATGAGAGAAGCTTATGTAAATTTTCTTTCAATAAATTGTCTGAGGTGGCTGTGTTGGCTCAGGCTGTGGTCTGTTTCCCTCTTTTGAGGGTTTTAACCACGTTAAGAATACTGGTGTACCGATTTGTGATCTGTTTGTGAGCAGTGTCCTTTGGTGTTCTATCTAAGGAACTTACCCTGTAAAATTCCTACGAATGAGACTTTGGGCGACTTCTGCATGTCTAGACACTTAGGCCTATGCAGAAGTACCCACCTGAGCTACAAACATCAACAGTGTGATTCTTGGAGGCTCTGCTTCCCTAATAGTTGTAGCCATTCTAAACTGTTGCATGGTATTGAAGCTATGGAATGGGTTTGCTGACTCTGCCCAATCATGACTGCTTGTGTTGAAGCTCTCTGTGGAGATCAAATTATTTTGACCCATCTTATGGGGACATGAAGAGTTGCTGATTGCTGAATTTTGTTTTGAAAAAAGTATGATTTGAACTTCAGCTTGATTACATGGCATTTCAGGTTTGGTATTTTGCACATTTGATCTTATGCATATTATTTCAGGTTTGGTATTTTGCACATTTGATCTTATGCACATTATTGTTTGTTTTATATCAAGGGTTTCAAAGCAAACTAGGGTTTTCTGCCATTGAGTTGTTACAATATTTTTTTTGCCCTATAATCTATGCATGTTTTCTTTAGGGATGAAGATTTTCAGTGTTTTTTTAGCTATTTGTTTAAGCTAAAACACTGATTTTTTCTATGTCCTTTTCCTAATTTTCTCTTTGATGAATTTTGATGTTGTTTTGTTGTTACATGATCTATATTATAGACAAAGATTCAAATTTTGCAAGAAACTTGAACATTTACAAACTATTGATATATCTTGATTCATACATGATAGAAATTCAAGCATACAACTAGTTACTAGTTATAGATCAATGTTGATCAATTGACAATCATACAATTAGACCCATAAATTGTAGTTTTGTCATTGATGTGGGTGGCATCTCAACTCGATCATCATCATAAATAAGAGCATTCTTTAATTTCTCTTAAATCAATACTTTTTCCTCAATATTATCCTCCTTTGGATTGTTGTTACAGCTTTTCTAGATTTTATCGATCTTTGACTCCTCACAGTAATGAGACACCAATCACATGTTGTAATGCACATCAATGAAGCTTTTTGACCGGTTCACATTCGATTTGTGTGTTTTGACATTATGGATGAAACTGTAGGTGCTCCAACCCCTTTGTACGGAAAAAATTCTTACCACCAATGAGAGCGATTGTCCTACCAAATGTTGTAGCTGTTGGGCAACATACCATCCGAGAGAAGTTGGCTTCCCTTGATCTCTATAGGTATGGTTGGTCCCAAAGGCACCATTGTTATTGTTTTAGTGGTTTGGTTGGCTCTTTATGGTATCACGCTCCTCATTAGGGACTGATTTGTCTAATGCATGCATATAACTAGCTTGAACCTTTGGATATTGGCGTGGTTTTCTCGTCACCCCACTACTCGGTGTTGGTGGTAAAAGCCATGATATATGATAGTATTTTAGTATAAGCACATATGCTAAGGTATGTAGTTGAATATGTAGCACTTCCTATTGTTTTTCCACCTCTATATGAATATGATTATACAATTTTACATCTCCATGCTGAAAACTATCCTTAATATTGCCTAGCATGGTGTCCATTTGCTCATACACCTCCCCAATGTTTGATTGATCTAAATATGCAAATCAAATCATGTTATAAATTGGTTTGGGGAATTGCAAAACATACCTAATCTATAAACAAAAATGATTGTCAAGAATAGTCTCCTTTGCATGTTTCAATCTTTGGGTTGATTGTTATCTATCATCAGTATTGGTTCCCTAATTTCCTCATTCTTGAGTAGGGGCCCAAAAACTTTTCCCTAAGAGGTTGATGTAGTAGAAAGAAAAGAAAAATGATGAGCCATAATGGTAAAATGGAAAATATTGGCTAGAATAATTGCATGGAAAAAAGCCAAGCTTGAGCTCTACCCTCCTCATTAGCCCCCAACTACTTCTAGGCAAATGCATGAGCAAAGCCAAAATAAAAGGAACTTTGATATCATCTTTGAAGGGTAATTCATGCATAAATAAAGCTTGTAGCCCAAGCTATGCAATGAAAAAGAAAATCATTAAAGAAAAAAGCACTTAAGAGGGATGGTTAAAATAGGTTGAGAAAAGGGGTAACTTAGGTCCCACGATTGCTCTCTCTTCACATTATAGTGCTAAAAAATGACAGTATTTCATAACAGGCATATAATGGTGGCATCCTCCATGAAGTAGACCCCCACCATACTGTTGAGAAATCTAGGGTAGCTAGATTAGGTGATTTCTCTTGCTTTGATAACTGCTTGTGATGTAGTTTTACTTAACTTGATTAGCTTCCTCTTACACTTGATTATTATTATTAGTGTTCTTTATCATCAAACAACTACCAAACAATAAAATCAAAGAGAAAATAGGTCACAAGATGCAGGCGGTCAGCCAGGGCCAAAACGACTCTAATTGAGAGGAAAATCCGCAAGAATTCTTCTCTTCTTATAGAACTTCAATTGATTAATTCCAAGACCTATGACCCTTGACCAAGAACCTCCAAGATCAAGTCAAACCTTGATTCCATCAACTTTGGCAATTTCGACTTGCCCAACAGATTCTTCTGGATATTCAACTTGCCCAACACATTCTTCTGCAACTTCTATATGCCTAGCAAACTCTTCGGCAACTTCGACCTGCCCAACAAATTCTTCTGCAAGTTCAACCTACCCAACAAATTCTTTTGTCCAACAAATTCTTCTACCCAACAAATTCTTCTTCCTAGCAAATGGAGAAACCCTAACATGAGAGGGAGAGAGGCCCAAAAACTTCGATCTAGTTCTTCTCCTTCCTTTTTTCCCTTCCTCCAGCTTCTATCTTGAGAAGATCGAACTTGCTTGAGTGAGAGTGTGTCTTCTAAATGAGGCCGAGGTCTTCTTTATATAGGCTTCACATAGGATTGAACTGCTTTCTTTAGGCCGACTAAAAGTTTCCTTAGGCTGACTTGATCTTTGTGCCATGACGAGGTCTTGGAGGGTCTTTTGACTTTATTATGACTAAATAAATTTTTCTTTACAATATGTAACATGCCCAAATGGGTCATTCATACATGACAATGACTCAATGACTTAATAATAAACCTAGAAGCACTCAATGGGTGCTTTACCTATAAAATAAATTCTCTTGAGCATGAAACCCATGCCTCAAGAATAATAAATTTATTTTCTTCCCATTAAATACATAAAATCATAATTACACATGTCATTATGAAGATCGAACCTAGTGACATATTTCAACACATGCCATTGTTCACTTGCACTTGCTAATTGATGGGTTGAGTCAGGAACTGTTCCTCCCATATTTAAGCATGGTAACTTGTTTACAATCTCTAAGCGAGAAAGGCATTTGAAGGTGATGCTTGTGTGAAGTTCACTTGTGGCTTTTGCATTAAATATGGTCCACTGTGATACTTTTATGGTTTCTCTATCTGTGATGATTATCTCACTTGATTTTGAGGGTATATTTCAGATTTCTTCTCTCATGTATAGTTGTTATCTCTTGAGGGATTAATTGAGACTTATCCAACACATCAAAGAGCACGTTTGATGACCAACCCCACTTGTTGACCCTTTAGGGCACCATAATTAGGACGTTGACCATTTTGAGAAGAGTGTTGAGTTTGGGATTGATATAGCATTGATGATGACCACCTCTTCTCCCTCTAGAGGCTAAAACACTACTCATTGAAGCTAGGATGTTGCCAAGAAAGATAATGTACTGTAGAGACCACAATGTTGAATTTTTTGTAGCTATGGTTGGTATTCAAGTTG
Organism: Pinus taeda; assembly: GCA_000404065.3. Taxonomy (NCBI): domain Eukaryota; kingdom Viridiplantae; phylum Streptophyta; class Pinopsida; order Pinales; family Pinaceae; genus Pinus; species Pinus taeda. The sequence goes on from APFE031365056.1 coordinate 191,069, forward strand.
GCCCTAAAAAGAAAATGAAAAGAAGAAAATAAAAAATAAAAAATTGAATTTATTTTGCCTCCAAAAAGTCAAGTTGACTCCTCCAAAAGGTCAAGTCTGTCCAACATGTAGGCACACCAATTCAGGCTCATTTTTATGACTATATATACCCTAGTTTTAAAAACCGGTTCGGTAGAAACGAAAATTGGTCAAAACGACTGGTTAGCTTCCTAAGATATCAAACTGGTTCATTAAATCCGATTGGTCGGTTGGTCAAGATCGACTAGGTACCAAATCAACTGATTTGGGTACCAAACTGGCCAGTTCAACGGGTTTGGTACTTGACTGACCGTTTTTTGTAAAATACCAGTTAGTTAGAAAGCCACATGGTTGGGCATGTTCATGAGACTCCCAAGTGGTTTTTTTAGCAAACCATGGTAGGTTCCCTTCTAAACCTGCCCCCCTAAGCTTATAAAAAGATGCATATGCTCCTATTTGCCTCACACATTTGATTTCTAGTGTTTGTGTGCATATGAGAGCTTGGACATTTCTACAATAACATTGAGTTTTGCAGCAACAACATGTTTGGAGGTTCTTTGTGATCCTGGAGCTAGTTTGGAGCTGTTTAGTGGAGTTGGAGGTGTTGATCCCAATGCAAATCTGGTAGTTGAACCAAGCACTGAAGGATGTGAATCAACAAGACCAAGCATGGCACATGGTGACTCATGAAGGAAGCAATAGTCGTGTAGCTCGACGAACTCATGCTTCTAGTTCTGTTAGGCCTAGTGTTGTTGCTCATGCTACTACTAGTAATGTTGTTGAGGTTGGAGAGGAGTTTAAGGAGTCCTCAAACTCTGAGCTAGATGATGTTTATGTAGCTCCCGTTGATGATCCCATGTGTAGTAGTGATGATGAGTTTGATGAGGATTGATATAGCATTAATGATGACAACCTCTTCTCCCTTAGAGGCTAAAACACTGCTCAGCGAAGCTATGAAGTTGCCAAGAAAGATAATGCACTGTAGAGACCATAGTGTTGGATTTTTTGTAGCTATGGTTGGTATTCAAGTTGGCCCTAAAAAGAAAATGAAAAGAAGAAAATTTAAAATTTAAAATTGAATTTATTTTGCCTCCAAAAAGTCAAGTTGACTCCTCCAAAAGGTCAAGTCTACCCAACATGTAGACACACCAATTCAGGCTCATTTTTATGACTATATATACCCCAGTTTTAAGAACCGGTTCGGTAGAAACGACAATTGGTCAAAATGACCGGTTAACTCCCTAAGATATCGAATTGGTCCATTAAATCTGATTGGTCACTTGGTCAAGATCGACTGGGTACCAAATCCACTGATTTTGGTACCAAACTGACCAGTTCAGCTGGATTGGTACTTGACCGGCCAATTTTTGTAAAATGCCAGTGAGTTAGGAGGCCACATGGTTGGGCATGTTCATGGGACTCCCAGGTGGTTTTTTTAGCAAACCATGGTAGGTTCCCTTCTAAACCTGCCACCTTAAGCTTTTAAAAAGATGCCTATGCTCCTATTTGCCTGATTTCTAGTGTTTGTGTGCATATGAGAGCTTGGACATTTCTACAATAACATTGAGTTTTGCAGCAACATGTTTGGAGGTTCTTTGTGATCTTGGAGCTAGTTTGGCACTGTTTAGTGGAGTTGGAGGTGTTGATCCCAATGCAAATTTGGTAGTTGAACCAAGAATTGAAGGATGCGAATCAAGAAGACCAAGCATGGCACATGGTGACTCATGAAGGAAGCAATAGTCGTGCAGCTCAACGAACTCGTGCTTCTAGTTCTGTTAGGCCTAGTGTTATTGCTTATGCTACTACTAGTACGGTTGTTGAGGTTGGAGAGGAGTTTAAGGAGTGTCCTCAAACTCTGAGCTAGATGATGTTTATCTAGCTCCTGTTGATGATCCCATGTGTAGTAGTGATGATGAGTTTGACAAGTGATCATGTCGATAAGTGATTTTAGTAGGCTAGTCACCATTTATTTTCCTCCATGGACATTAATTTGGATCACTCAATGGACAATATATTCTTTTGTTTATCCATATGAAGGGGAGAGAGACATACTAGACCGAAGTTTGACCTCCCATCTAATCTATTTTCTGTTGACTTCACACATGTGGGCAGAGGATTGAAATTCTGGGCAATAAGATGAGTTTTGGGTAGCAAATTGAAGTTTTGTGTAGAAGGCTGAAATTCTGAGTAGTAGGCCTGAATTCTGAGGAAGGTGCAGGAGGCTGAAATTTTAGGAGGCCGAAATTTACCAGTTGTTCAAAAGGCTGAAATTTCTCAATTTGACTAGGCTTGACCTGGGCTTATTTACTGGACAATTTGACTTTATTTTCCTGAAAATATCAAATTGTATCTCTTGTAGAATTGAATAATTTCTCTGAGAAAAGGTTGTTGGGTTTTTCCCTAGTTAGGGTTTTCCTAGGGTAAAATTTTGTAAATTTGTCTCTTGTGTTTGGTTGTCTCTTATGATCCTATTGTCATTATTGTTTCTAATGTTGAGATCTATGTAATTACTTAATAATGAGTGTGAACACGAAGGATTAAATTAATAAATCACTGGAAGTAATTATCAGATTAGGTTGTCTTGAAAATCAACACACAGGTTGCCCCCAAACTAGCCCTGCACCTTCTTAATGGATGTTGCCATGTTCCTAGACCAATTTGATGATGATAATGATGACTTAAGATTCCTCAGGAAGGGATAGTTGACCTTTCTTTATGATGATGTCATTCCCTAGCTTTGTGACGTCGCCGTCATGAGGCCTAGACTAATGATGCGAGATTAGTTTATGGTGATATCTTGATGAGGAGGCTTTTGCTGGATGATTGGACACCTTGTTGATAAGGAGATGGCTTTGAGTGAGGAGCGCTTATGTGACCCATCCTTGGCATCTTTTGATGGAGATATTCACTTTTAGAGAATGGCGTCACCCTTGGAGGCCTTTTTACTCACACGTGTGTGTTAAAAAAAGGTTAATTGTTATGTTTTATAATTGAGAGGGCTATCTTTTAGGTTGCCTTGTGGCCTATATAACTTGTAAACCTTAGCTATTGTTTGCTCTAAATCGACTTGGTTGCCCTTGATTTAGGAGGATCATTGTCACACACACTAATTTATTTCTCTTGTGAGAGAGTGTGCACTAAAGGATAATGGATCACTAAAGGATAATGAATTATCTTGGGGATAATAAAATTTCTTGAAGGATATTCCTTTGGATTGATGAAGTGATGCAATGGTGAATTGTGTTATTTTTATTATGAGTATCTTCTTCCATTCTGCAATGTTGTAGATTTGTGATTTCTGTGAAGTTTTCATGATATGTTGAATATTTCATGGCTCTAAAATCACCTTTGCAAGATTTGTCACCCAATATCCATCAAGGAAACTTAGAACAACATTCCTTGACCTTGTATCTCCTATTAATTGAAAATTGCTAGGGTTTGATTGAGAGGCTTCCTCCTTACTCACTCCAACCAAGGTTTTGTACCTTTGACCTCACCCCTTGTTTGACATCATATACCTATGATTGGTAAGGCACTAGTCCCTATGTGTCAATCTTATAAAATTTTTATCTTTTCCTTTTTCATGGTAAACTAGGGTTAGGTCTTGTATCTCTTAAATTGAATAAAGAAAAATAATATTTTTGTGCATTTTCAGTTATAATTCTAGGATTTATGTCTAGGGTTTCATAGTTGTTTTGTGCACTTCAGTTGTTGAAAATTTGTTTTGATCTTTTCCCTTGTTTACCCTTTTAATAGCCTTTGATAGTTTATTGTTTGTCATTATTTGTGGGTTATTTTTATTATTGCTGTCATAGATTTTGCATGTTGTAAATTGCCTTTATTTTAAAGCCCTATTTATAATGACAATCATTTAATTTTTTTTTTCTATATAATACTACCTAAGCACCCATTGGGGATTTGAACCAGTCACCTATCACAAGGAGTGCCTTAAGAGTACACCCATTCACCATCAATCCAAAGCCCCATGGGCCACAATCGTTTAATTAAGGTAGCATGTGTTTGGAATTTATTTGAGCATCTCTAGGACTTATCTTGGCCCTCTAGACTTCGGCATAGGTTCTTTGAACTTGCTACCTCGTTTCACTCGAAGCCCTACCTTAATGAATATATTTCCAGGGCATCTAATTAGCAGGTTTATTAGAGGGTATCTAACCAGAGAGTCCTTGGGTTACTTAATCTTCAAGAATTGTTGGGGAAGACTCCCTTGTGGGAATAGTATCCATCCACATAATAGTAGGGCAACAACCACTAAGGTGACAATAGTGGCTAATCTCATTGTTGCCCTTATCTTGGATTGCCTAGTGAGGTTTTTGCACTAGGTTGCCAGATTTTGTGGTAACAGTTACTGTGGCCAACTCTAAGTCAAGAGCCTTACACAAGCCCTCTTGCAAAGACAAAGAGGGAGTAAACAACCCTTCACCTTAGAAAGTACACATTAAGGGAACTTGGGAATTTGCAACACTCGCTAATCAACTAGATGTTGAACCTTATTTGAGCTAGAACAATGGTTTGCAGTGTTGTATATCATTGGTAGAGACCTTCATGCACTCGTGGGAAATACATAAGAGCATGTTGCGATCATGTGAAGACATGGTGGAAACCTTATAGACACCCTTTCTTTTGATCATTAGACATTTGGATGGAAGAGTCAATTATAGCTTTGTCGACTACTTTCTTTAGTTTGGTGGTGGTGTAGATTTGATCAGCTATGTCCAAAGATGCCAAGTTTGTTGGGTAGAGTAGAGTGTTCCTATTCAACAATATTTCCTTAAATTTGTGCACACCTTACAACCATTGTTGATGAATTGGTATTGGCATGTAAACATCTAGTAGCATACATGTAATTAGGTGGAACTATGCAAAAAGTTCTGCCATACTTTTTGACTCTCGGTTGAAGGAACCAGATTTGGTGAAGTCTTGCAGTGCATTCAATATTTCTTGTAGATAACTCACATATAGTGTCTAGTCATTGCTTTTTTTAAACTTGTAATAACGTCTAACCATAGGTTTTGCAGAGGAAGGTTTTGTTGAGGAAGTACCCATAAAGGATACTTATGCAAGAAATGTTCCCATAGATAACTTTTGCATGGATGTTGCTTTTTGTTTGAAAATATGGAGACTTGAAACTTATAAATGATTTTCCTTATCTTGATAATTATTTGTGATGTTAGTTGGTCTTTAATTACTTCTTTAGTTTTGTTCATCAAGTAATTACCAAAACAATAAAGGTCACAAGAGACATAGTATACAAGATATAGGCTCCAAGCCAGGGAGAAACCCCTCCAAGGGGAAAACCTAGAGAGAAATGCTTCTCTTCTTATAGAATCTTCTTCCAAAACCCAAATACCAAAGCCAACAAATCCTCCAAGCCCCAAGTCAGCCCCCCATCAAGATCTTTTCCAAGACAACTTCCAAAATTTTGATACTATAACTTCGACCCTTGCAATAAAATTTCGGCCCTGCAATTTTGGCCTTCTGCAACTACTTCAAAATTTTGGCTTCTTGCAACAAGCAGCTTCACAAACCCTAGCAAGATAAGAGAAAAGAGAATCTTTGGAAAACTTTGACTTCTGCTCCTCTTCTTCTTCCTCTAGCTACTCTTTCTCCTTTGCTATTGTAGATCAAACTTGTGCTTGAGTGAGTGACCAAATGAGGTCGAGTTCCCTTGTATTTATAGCCTTTCCTGAGGGTCGAGTAGGCCTCCTTTAGGCCGACTTGATCTTTCTCTTGGGCTGACTTGGTCTAGGGCTTAAACATGGCTTTTTCTTGACAAAATAAATGTTTTTCTTTATTACAATGAGTCCAAATGGGACTATGACACATGACTAGTAATATTCTTTATCCTAAAAAGACCTAGAAAACCTAAAAGCACGAAGAACATGCTTTTGAGTCAAACTTGAGTATGAAATCCATACTCCAAAAATAAAATAATGTCTTTTTCTTTCTTTATAAAGAATATACAATGTCATGATTACAATTAGGTCACTATGAAGACCGAACCTATTTACAATTTTCAACACTCCTTAACTAGGGAAGTTTTCATAATTTGTCACTTGGTACAATGAATCTTAATCTTGAAGCATTCTCATAAGAAGAGTCGTATTGATAAGCCATCTTTGTCAAGCATCTTTTTCATAACGAACACTGTCCTTGAAGGCCTTAACTAGAGAAGCTCACCTTTACTTATTGAGCTGCCACACTACCTCTTAAGGCACATACCCCATCCGAATGTCCACAAGGTATCTCCTTTTAGGACTATTCTTATGTTGTATTCCGAAACCTGGATCCTCAAAGAATATCGGTCCCCTTCGACTACTCTTATCTTGGTTGCCCTATGTCATTCTCAAAGAGCATTGGTCAACAACTTCTTTTCCTGGATTCTTTAATCCATAAGAAGTTCCAATTTAGATGCTTATCGAATCCTCTAGACTCCATTCTTTCTTTATGGCCTTCACTAAGACTTGCCGTTGTTAGTCCTAGTCTAGTGCATGACACATAAAGACAAGAAGTATCCAATATTACTCTCTCTCAATTAGGGAAGAGATATCAACCAAACTAAGCTTATCTCTTAAATACTCAAGCTTCTTATTTGGTAATGCTACCTGTTCATCAGTAGGTAGTGCAACAACATGACCCCTCTTGTACCAAACTCCTGATGATGTGGTACTTGTTGTTTATATGCTTCACTGTAGAGTGAAACACTAGGTCCTTTGTTAATCTGGTACAACTCTCATTGTCACAGTGTATATGAGTAGGGTTGAGTGGTTCTGCAAACAAGTTTGATAATAACTTCCTGAGCTAAACTGCTTCCCGACAGACTTCGCTTGTAGCAACATATTCTGCTTCAACACTGCTCAAAGAAACTGTATCTTGCTTTCAAGTTTTTACTCATTTATGAAACCATGGCAGAACATCCTCCAATTGTGCTTCGTCCATTTGTCTCACTGCCTCCCCAATTTGAATCTGTATATGCCACAAGTTGGATTTCATTCCCTGTATACCAGAGGCAGTGATGTATAGTTCCACATAAACACCTGAGGATATGCTTACTGCAATCCGATGATCATGTTTTGGCTCCATTTGAAACTGACTGAGGACATTTACTGCAAAACAAATGTCTAGTCTAGTGTTTACTAAATACATCAAGGACCCAATCAATTGTCTGTAGCATGTAGGATCCACTGGACTGGATTTTAAACTACTCAACTTCTTTAAATTGGTAACCGTAGGAGTCATAATAGGCTTGCAATCCATCGTGCCAAACTTTTGTAGAATCTTGATCACATATTTACCTTGACCAAGATATATCTGACTTGCCTTTTGCCAGATTTCCAGTGCCTAATAATAATGCATAATCCCAAGATCCTTCATTTCAACGTGGTTGCTAACTGCTTCTTGCATTCCTGAATATGATGCTCTACTCCCGTAGTAAGTAGATCACCCACATACAAAAGGATGATAACCAGTTCTCCTTGAGCCACCTTGACGTATAGGTTTGGATCTGCAAAACTCTTGGTAAAACCAAGTCCTAATAGGTATGCATCCATTCTTGCATACCAAGCCCCAGGTGCTTTTTTTAAGCCATATAGGGATTTCTTCAACTTGTAGACATGGGTCTCCCTCTGATTTATTTCAAATCCTTGAGGCTACTCAATGTAGACCTCCTCATCAATATGTCCCATTCAGGAAAGTTGTCTTGACATCCATTTGATGGATGTTCAATCCCATAGCAGCGACCAACGAAACAAGCGATCTTATTGTTGTATACGTAGCGGTGGGAGCAAAGGTTTCCTCATAATCAATCCCTTCTTTCTGTGAGAAGCCTCTTGCTACAAACCTGGCTTTGTATTTATCGATGCTCCCATTTGCAACATGCTTTATCTTGTAAATTCATTTTGAAGTGGCAGTAGATTTGTCACTTGGCCTAGGGACAATTTCCCAAACGTCGTTCTTCATGATTGACTGGTATTCTTCCTGCATAGCACTCCTACACTATTGATGTTTAGCTGCATCTTCATAGGAGGAAGGTTTCACTTCAATAAGATTTGTCATGTATGCAACATACCCTGAATACCTTTTCGGTCTTTTACTTTCTCTGGAGGTCCCTAATGTCGTATGTCCTTCTGCATCTTGAAGAGTAGTTTTCAACCAACTAAATAGGCCTCTTCTGATTTTCTGGAATGATTACTTGTTGTATAGGCTCACAAGGACCTTCAACATTTTCTTGAGTAGATGTTTTCTCTTGACCATCATTGTCCTTAGAGATATCCTCAAAAATAGGTATCTCTTCTTCATCAGAGTCAGCCGAGACATTATTTAATTCCTTTTAAGCTATGCTGTCATCAAAGATGACGTCCCTGCTTACTTCAATTTGGCGATCCTCCTTAATATAGATTCTATAGGCCTTTGTTGAAGCACTATACCCGAAAAAAGATGCCCTTTAGACTGGTAGGATCTAACTTCTTTCTATTGTCCTTAGGTATATGAATATACACAAGACACCCAAATATTCGAAGATGATCCACACTTGGATTGTTTCTTGTAAATGCTTCTTGTGGTGTCATATTGTTGAGAATTATGTGAGGACTTTTGTTCTGCAAGTAAACAATTGTCATGCATGCCTCTCCCCATAAGAATTGAGGGAGATCTTGATCATGTGGCATAGCCTTGACACATTCCTCAATAGTTTTGTGCTTCCTTTTTGCCACACCATTTTGTTCGTGATTAAATGGAACAATGAGCTCCCTCCTAATCCCTGCTTCCTTGTAGAAAGCTATTAGTTCTTTTGAGGTGTATTCTCCACCATTATCTGACCTCAAAGTCTTGACCTTTCTCTCGATTAAATTCTCCACTTCATTCTTGAACTCCTAAAACTTTTCAAATACCTCATCCTTATTCTTTGGAGGTATAACCAAGTCTTCCTTGAGAAATCGTCAATGAAGGTTACATAACACTGATGCCCACTAAGAGACTTGATTGCCATTGGTCCACATACATCTGAGTGTATTAGATCTAAAACTTTCTTAGATCTTATATAACTCCTTGTAAATGGTTTATTTACATTCCTGCCTAGATCACATCCCCTACAGGTTCCTTCATGTTCCTCCTTCAATTTGGGGATGTCATTGACAATTTGACTTAGAGATGGAAAAATTTTGTAATGAAGGTGTCCATACCTTCTATGCCATAGTTCGAAAGGACTCACATCCAAGTGGACTAGGGCTTGAGATAAAGGTGTAAAGAGTCTATATAATGTCCCTTCATGGGTCCCAATCACCTTAACTTCATTCAGTGTTACTTTGGAGCGAGAGCGAAAATGGGTACGGGAGCAACATTTTCAAAAGCTCTCGGTTTGGGAGCGAATCTTGGAGCAATTTTTATATAATATATATATTTTTTATATTTTGATACATATATGTCAACAAAAACATGTAGAATGATGAATAGATATAAAAAAACATAGATTGATCATTGAACATTGTAACATCAATCATCTAGAAGTTATAATTTCTTCATCAACCATGTCCACAAGTTAGTAACATACAACATATTGAGTCTCGTGAATCATGATTCATCAATCTTAAAGTTTCAACTTCAAGCTTTCAAAATTGAAAATTCAATATATAACATTTATCATCATTGATTACCAAAGTTATACTTGTAAGCTAAGTTTAACCATTACAAGAAATAATATCTAACATGAAATGAAATGTTATAAAATGAATTTTGAAATGAAATGAAACAACTTTCACGAAGCATCATATTCATAATTCAGAATCATTACCAATGAGTTATAATTGCCAACTTCAAACTTAAATTGTCATAGTCATATATTGTTTATAAAAAATATCATTATGATATGAAAGAGTCAAGACTCAACAATTATGAAAACTAATAGAAACTAGAAAAGACAAGTAAACTGTAAATCTATTATCTACTACTTCGTGTGGCCCTTGCCACGAGAAGTGTCTGATGTATGAGCAGGGCGTGGTGGTCTTCTAGGAGTTTCCTCCCGCACAGACTGATGACCAGAACCAGAAGACACATGCCCTCCACGTGAGGGTGTAGATGGAGGCGACAACAACAAAGGAATAATAATAATTCTAATTTATATTATAATAAATTATATTAACAATTTTAAATACTAATTATTATATTAGAAAAAAAATAAAAATATAAAATTATTAAATGAAATTGGCCGACCTCTCATCAAAGGAAATTAGTGACAGCCGACCTTCATCTTAATTTTCTGTCCTCTTTACTATTTATCTCTCAAATCAGCTCTTTTTCTATCAAGCATTCAATTGGTCCTGATGATGGATCCCGGTTGGGATTCGAAATGTTGGCAAAAAATGGTTCTTACTGTGGATTCTCCGGTAACTAAGTCAAAAGGAACAAGACTCGGAACTCGAGCACTGCTACTGGATGGTGGAGGTGGCATGGTTGTTACTTCATCTTCCTCTCTTATAAGTTCTGCTTCCAGTTCTTCAAGATGTATAGTGTCGTCCTCCAAATTATCATCCTCTGGGTGGTTGTCCCAAATTTTATATGTTGGATCCTCATAAGCCCGATATCACAGTAATGACTCAACAACCTCAAGTTGTAGTGCACATAAACCAAGCTTTCTGCTCGGTTTTCATTGAGTATGTTTCTTTTCACATTATGTATGAAGCTGTAGGTGCTCCAACACCTTTGCAGAAGAAGTATTTACAACTTGTGAGAGAACTTTTTTGGCCAATTTTGGCAAAGGGCCTTGCCCTGTGAGAGCATCAAATCTGTCTCTATCTTCCATTGCATGAAAGTTACCAAACAAACCAGTGCAACTGAAGTATCTGCCTATTTCAAGACGCACACTAGCACCTTCCTCCTTGTCAGGTATCAACTTTTCTAATACTTGCATATATCCTGTAGATACCTCTTCATCTATATGGGGTTTGACCCTAACCCCACCCCCTGGTGCAGGTTGGCCCAACTAAGATATAGAGTAGTATTTTGGCGTAAGGATATACGCCAAGCAATGTAGTGGAACATTAAGTTTATCCCACTGTATACACACACAATTCTGAATCAGTTTATACAAGTTGGTATCATTGTTATGAACAATATCTTTTATTTGCCCCAACATGGTATCCATTTGCTCATACATCTCGCCAATCACTGGTTTATCTGTATCTGTAAACTGAATCATGTGATATACGGGCTTGGTGAAATCCAATACTTGCTTCACACATGCCCAAAACATACCATCAAGAGCGGCCTCCTCCACCTGTTCAAAACCTTGCCCGTCAGCTGCATTTGTAGCCCTTTCCTTTAATATCTCCCCGTGTGGACTTGATACCATGCTAGCCAATTACTCTCTTACCTTCAAAAGGCGCCTGAAGGTGAGGTAATAGGTACCAAATCTAGTCCTCGCAATCTTCAACAACTCCAATCTCGAGTGACTGCGGAAAAGGCCATGGGTATAGCTATGATTTGTAATAAATTTTATTATTTGTTTGCCTCTCTTGTACAAATCACGAATCCATTTGTATTGTTCGTTTTTGTTCTTAACAATATCATGCATCAAAAGGTTCATTGTGTGAACCAAACACCCAAACCAAAATATGTTGGGGTGATTTATCCTCAATAATTGCTCCCGCTGCCTTACAATTAGGAGCATTATCAGTGATGACTTGGATGACATTGTATGGCCCAATACGCTCAATTGTTTCAAGTAATGGTTCTGCAATGTTGATGCCGATCTTGAACTTGTCTGAGTAATCATATGTTGAAAGAAAGATGGCACCACTAACAGACACAGCAAGAACATTTATCAATGGCTTGCCTTTTACATTTGTTCATCCATCAGATAAAATGGACACCACATGGTCAATCCAAGAACTTGTCATTCTATTCAAAGAATGTGATATTTTTTCTTTTTCATGATCAAGTGCAACAGTTCTTGCCATGTCATACCCAGGGCTCTTGTATCCTTCAGGGGCATCATTTATGGTAGAAACCATTTTGTGCCAATAAGGTGAGTGAAGAACATTGAATGGTATCCCACATGCATAGAGAAACCTGTAAACTTTTGAATCCACATCATTTCTACACCCTTCATCAAGGAAATCTGATATGCTTCTACGCCTTAAACCTACCATTTTGTGCCAATAAGGTGAGTGAAGAACATTGAATGGTATCCCACATGCATAGAGAAACCTGTAAACTTTTGAATCCACATCATTTCTACACCCTTCATCAAGGAAATCTGATATGCTTCTACGCCTTAAACCTGGTGACCCTGTGCCTCCATATCCACTGCCTTGGGAAGACGCTGAAGGAGTTCTTTGTGCATGTGATTGTGAGCTTGGTTCAAAGAAACCCTTTTATTTTATAGATTTATATTGGGCTTCCTCCTCTTCCCTTATGTATTTGGCTCTATCTGTTGTTGACACACCTGAACAAGTTTTGGTTCCTATTTGTTTATCTCCATCCCATGGCCTTTTCCCGCAGAGGTGCTTTCTGGCATGGGTGTATGAACCTGTGTAATTATTGTTGCAATGGGGGCAATGAAATTTAGTGGTTCCACCCCCTTTTCCTTCTTCAGGTATATTAACATATTTCCACAATGGAGTTTGGTCTTGTTTAGTTTTTTGAGTTGACTCATGTTCACTCTTCTTCAGCTCCTCCTCACTGGGGTTTTCATCAAATCCACTATGACCCCCTTCTTCATCCCCTTCTTCATTTTCAACCCTCCTTTTTCTACTCTCCAACACCATAATAACCAAAAATTGAACCAAGAAGAAGAAAATGCCAAGAAATATAACCATGATGTTTGAATCTGCAAAAAAATGGAATGGGAGAAATTTTATTATTTATTTATTTAGTAATGAACATTAAAAAAAAAGTTGCTAGAATAGAGCCTACCTCTTTGGCCTCCAATCTCCCCTCCTTGTTTGCTCTTGCTCCTTGCACCTTGCTCCTTGGCACTTGCTCTCTCCTTGCACCTTGCTCCTTGCTCTCACTCTCACTTGTTCTCTCTTGCCCCTCAATCTTTCTTGCTCCTCACCCTCCCTTGCCTCACTCTCACTTGCTTTCTCCTACCCCTCAACCTCTCTTTCTCCTCACCCTCTCTTACTCTCCTCTTGCTCTCACTTTCACTCTCTTCTAAAATAATGAAATTGATTGGAGGGAGGGTTTATTTATATTCCCTCTGGTCCTCCCTTTCCTCCCTTCCCTCCCTTTTTCCCCCAAAACCGGGGACTTTTTATTTTATTTTCCGACGTGATTTTTGTTTGTTTGTTTTTTGTTTGTTTGTTTTGTTTTTTGTTTGTTTGTTTGTTTTTTTTTTTAATTGGTTTATTTGTTCTTTAAATTAATGCGCGAATTTTTTCCACCATACGGGAGCGTATTTTATAGCCCGGGAGCAGTCGGGAGTGATCGCTGCCTGACTGCTCTCGGGCTATAAAAAACGCTCCCGTCGCTCCCGGAGTGACGGGAGCGATCGCTCCCTAATTCGCTCTAGAAATAGGCGGGGAGTGGAATTTTTTTTACGGGAGCGTGCTCTCGACCCGCTCCCGAGTCGCTCCTACCTGGAGCGCGGATTGGGAGGGTGATTTGGGGGGGGCCTCCCCCGCAACACTGACTTCCTTAATACTAGAGCCCTCACCCCAAAACAAAACCTTGTCATCAACAAAAGCAATTCTATTACCCTTATCCTCTAGACAAGAAATGGAAAGTAAGTTTTTCTTCAAACCTGGAACATATAAAATGTTGTTGACGTGAATGCTTCCACTAGACTTGAGCTCCAATGAAGTAGATCCAATGCCTTTCACTGGATAGCTCTTGTTGTTTCCAAGTCAACGTTGCACGAAGCGGGGACGTTTTTTGGAAGCGAGGACGCGGAAGCGTCATTTTCCAAAAATCTAGGAAGCGAAGTGTCTGCTATATATATATATATTTTTTTTTTTTTTTAATTTTTTTGCATTTATACTCAAAACAAACATCCCAAATAGCAAATTAGTTGTAGAAGACATGAAAACATGCATATTTTTGCATAAATCAAGATAGATATAACATCCATTGTACATTAATGATTAATTATTCGAGCATCAACCATTTAGATGCATCAACCACATAGAATCTAGATTCTTCTCCTCTTGTCTAGCCTTTGCCTCTACCTCGATTGTCTAGGGATATTAGTCAACATTGCCCAATTTTGATCAAACTACCCAATTCAAGACTTAAAATATGGTAGAAAAAGCTCAACATGCTTGATTGATGATTTTGACTTGATTGAAAGGTAATTTTTTGCTAAGGGCGTGCGTGACAAAGGAGTTCAACAATTAACACCACCAACACTAGGGTACATATAGGGCTTGGTGCTCTTGATTAAATGCTAATCGCATGCCTTCATACTTGATATAATCTAATGAAATGCCACAATCCCATTGATCTTGAATTCCTGAAAACTATTAAGTCTGCTGAATTTTGAATAGGATATGAAATTCTATTTTCTCCATATGAAGTCCATTGAGGCTGGAACCACTCTCAAACATCCTGAGTCATTTCATAGTAATGTTAAAAATTTAAGTAAAAGGATGAAAATGAAAAATAAAGGAGAATGTCACTTTTACTTTAAGAATTTAACATTACCATGAGGGAGCATCTGCTATATTTATATTTTATTTTGCCTTCATTCGTCACGCTAACCCAAGGTGGACCCACCTCCAACAAGCAAACTCACCTAAAATAAAAAAAAAAAAAATTGAAAAAAAAAACAATTTTTGGTGGACCCCAACAAGCAAACTCACCTAAAATTAAAAAAAAAATTGAAAAAAAAAACAATTTTCTAAATTCTTTTCCGGAAGCTTTTCTGGAAGCGTACGGGAAGCGTACACTTCCTCCTCCGAAGCGCCACGCTTTTGACACCCGAAGCGTCGTACGAAGCGCGCTTCGGCGCTTCCGTACCACGCTTATGAATTTCCAAGAAGCGGCAAAAAATTCAGAAGCGACGCTTCCGAATTTCGGAAGTGCGCTTCCGACCAAGCTTCCTAGGTGCTTCCGTACGGGACGCGCTTCAGGGCTTGGAACCGTGGGGGGGTGGGGGCGCTTCGTGCAACATTGGGCCATCTAAAATCATCTTCTAGTGGTTGGCCCTTAAGTGTCTGTCAATCTCCCTCTATGGACCCCAATTTTCATTTTGGGGCACAAAAGTGGTCTCATGGGTCTCCGGGTGGTCAAAATGCCTGTCTCTACACCAATGCCGAGGGCTCTCAAGGTGGTGCTAGCGCTCCCATGTCTCAAGGTGTGAGACCATCCTCCTCTAGGCCCTAGATCAATTGCCAATCCCTCATGAAGTGCTAATTTGATTGGGGGCATGCTGGCTCAAGGTGGATCGTCCCATAAAAGTCATCAATGTAGGGCAAAGTGTTGGAACATTGTGGGCATTGGAGTTACCCATGGATATGTGCGATGCTTTGCTACAACATGGAGACCCATGGCTCTCAACGCCTCACTTGTGTGTGTCAATATGCTCCTTTTAAGGATTTGAGCCCCAGTTAAGTTGCCCAAGGCATGCTGTGAAACCACCTAACAATTACACAATATCTGGTGCTAGCATCTACATCATCAAGAACATTTAATAATTTTTGCGTCTAAGTGGACCAAGCTTGTAAGTAATGGGCAATTTGACACTTCAAACTGTTGAGAAATCAATGTTAGTAGAATTAGGGTTAGATTTCTCTGCCTTGATAATTACTTGTGAATTATGTTGGCTTCTTTTATTTCCTTATTATATTATCTTTCATCAATCAATTACCAAATTATGTGTATATCAAGATCATAAGAACAAGAGACACAAAGTGTAGGCACTCTGCCAGGGCAAAACCCCTATCTAGGGGAAAACCCAATCAAACTTTGTCCTTCGGTAGTTAAGACGATATAATCCAAGACTCTTCAACGTAGAGACGAAACTCCTCCAACCACCAAGTTAGCCCTTCCTTCTAGCAACTTCGATCTAGATCTTTGACCTTGCAGCAACAACACTTAGACCCAACAAATCCAAAACTTCAACCTTCCCAGCAGCAGAACTTCGACCCAGCACATTCAGAATTTCGATCTTCCCAGCAGAACTTCGATCCAACAAATAGCCTAATAACTTTGCATAAAAGAGAGAGAGATAGAGCCCAAAAAACTTTGACTTGCAAATCTTCCTTCTTCTCCTTTAACTTCACACTTTTTTTGCACTTCCTTGATGTGTATCAAACTTGTTGAGTTGATGTCCAAATAGATCAAACTGCTCTTGTATATATAGAGCCTCTTTTGCGGGTCGAATTGTCCTCTTGTAGGCCGACTTCATCAGGCAAGGGCTGACTTGGTGTGGAGGTGACAAATTACATTTTTGACTCAATAATAATTCTTTTTACATGATTCAAAAGCCCAAGAAGGGTCTCATTAAATGGACAATGACTCTAATGACTTAGCATAAAACCTATAAGTCCTCAATGGGGATTTTGACCTATAAAATGATGACCCAAGCATGAAACCCATGCTTTTGTTGGAATTTCTAAGTTTAACCGGTTAGAAATTCTTCTTATACTATCTGATTTATTTCTTCCTACTTGTTCAATTACTTAATAAGTTATTTACTGTGTAAATACTGAAAATAAATACAAGTACAGTATCAACATCTACAGATCATCAACTGAAAGTAAACAAGCACACAAGTGACACCGTTATTTTTGGACTAATTTCCTCGGAAAAACCCAATGCGGGAAACCCGGTGCAGCTATTCAGAGGGTTTTATTATTATGCAGTTTTCAGAATACAACTAGGGTGCTAGAAATGGCTCACCCAACAGAGAATGCCCTTGGCAGTATTACCTCTCCTCGAAGACAGATATTGCAGCTAATTAATCACCGAATGAACGATCCCACATCAACAATTGTTGCTTCTGCTGCTCTGCGTCACTCTGATAGGGACTGTGTCACCCTATCCAGCTCTCCACCTCCAATCTATCCCACGAAAATCTCCCAGTGCTGCCTCTAGGGCCTGCGTCAGCCTCTCTGGCCCAGCGTCAGCCTATCTGGTCTAGCGTTAGCCTCTCGGGGCTCTGTGTCAGCCTCTGGAGCCTCTGCGTCAGCCTTTGGAGCCTCTGCATCTCACACGCTGGCTCTCTCTAGCTCTGCGCAACTCCTGGCTGCCTTTGCGTGGCCTCTCGTTGCCTTTATGTTGCCTCTAGATGGCTCTGCGTCAACCTCTCTTGACTTTTGCGTTGATCCTCCGGGGACTAACTTTGCCTCTCTGCTATGTATTCACTGCCCCTTAGCTGCAACTTAGATCACTCACTCGATTTCCTTAGCAAACCCTGCCCCAGAAAATCGAATTCTTGATCTCTCTTGGTGTGTCCTCCAACTGACTCTCAAGCCTCTTCTTATACTTTTCTTGTTGGTCCATCAACGACCGAGATTAAATCTCTAATCAACGGCTAAGATTAGATTTGGCTTGATCCATGACTTTGGACCCTTCTAACCTAGTTTTATATTAATACCCATTAATATTTTATTTTTCCTAAGTTTAGACTTAGGAACTCCA
>APFE031365056.1:209043-227978 GCA_000404065.3 Pinus taeda
TTTTTTATTCTTTGACTCAAATATAGATATGAAGACCGAACCTAGTTACATTCTTCAACACTCCCTCTTAACTAGGGAGGTATTCATTATTTACACACGTATATACAAGTACAAGGAAGATCTCAAAACACAAGAACTATGAAGAACTTAGGCACACATGATGCCACACATTAGATTCCTGACCGGGGCAATCTATCCGGGTGGGACTAAGATGGACTAAAGCTTTCAACCTCTCTAGGTACCATTAGGCTTATTTGCTAACCATCAAGGTAGGGAACTAGGTGTGTAATGTAAGGTTAGAGCTCTATGACCAATGCAACCCTCCCTACTTTGGGAATTAGACATCAACACATATGCCGGCTTGATGTCCTCCCAGGAATTTTGTATCACACAAAATGCCTCCTCAAGTCTCTTCCAAACACTTTTTGTTAACGAAATCAGTGATATCAATCAAACCAAGCATACTTCTCAAATATTCAAACTTCTTATTAGGAAGAGACTTTGTTAACACAACAACCACATGTTCGTCGGTCGGAACATACTGTAGCTTCACGATCCCATCTTGTACCAAACTTCTAATATAGTGGTACTTATTTTTGATATCCTTCGTCCTTGCATGGAACACAGGATCTTCAAACATCTTATTGCTGCTTTGATTATCACAATTTATCACAGTAGGACTTAGAGGTTTCTCAAACAAATCTGATAGAAGTTTCCTCAACCATACAACCTCCTTTCCTGCGTCACATCCAACCACATACTTAGCTTCAACACTACTTAAAGCAACATCATCTTGCTTTCTACTCATCCATGAAATCATCGCAGATACCAAACTAAAACATCCACCAAGAGTGTTTCTTCCATCAGTCTCACTGCAACCCCAATCAGAATCTGT
Source organism: Pinus taeda (assembly GCA_000404065.3). NCBI lineage: Eukaryota > Viridiplantae > Streptophyta > Pinopsida > Pinales > Pinaceae > Pinus > Pinus taeda. The sequence goes on from APFE031365056.1 coordinate 209,939, forward strand.
AAACCTATCATCTTGACTTCCTTGCTATCATACTTTAAGCAGTGATTAATAGTACCACGTAGATATCTTAATATATGCTTGGTAGCTATCCAATGATCATGACGAGGCTCCAACTGAAATTGACTAACAATGTTCACAAGAAAACATATATCCGATCTAGTGTTTACCAGATACAATAGAGAACTCACCAGCTTTCGATAGGTGGTGGGATCTACGAGACTTGAATCAGAGCTTCTCAACTTCTTGAGATTGGTGATCATGGGAGTAGTCATGGGCTTGGAATCCATCATATCGAATTTCTGCAACAACTTAATTATATACTTTCCTTGCCCCAAATATACCTCCCCAGGTTTCTGCCATACTTCCAAACCTAGGTAATAATGTATCAGTCCTAGATCCTTCATCTCAAACTCGATTGCCAACATCTTCTTATATTCTTGTATCGTTCGCTCTACACCTGTAATAAATAGATCATCCATATATGGTAGAATAATGACTGGCTCATTATCCACAACCTTGATATAGAGATTTGGATCAACAAAACTTTTGACGAACCCGATTCTTAGAAGGTATGCATCCATTCTTGCATGCCATGCCCTAGGAGCTTGCTTCAAACCATATAGGGCCTTCTCGAGTCTACAAACATGAGTGTCTTTGCCATTTATTTCAAAGCCTTCAGGTTGTTCAATGTATACTTCTTCATCGATGGTTCCATTCAGAAATGTTGTTTTTACATCCATTTGAGGGATATTCCATCCCATTGTTGCAACCAACGAAACTAAAGATCTTATAGTAGTATATCTTGCGGTAGGTGCGAAGGTTTCTTCATAGTTTATGCTTTCCTTTTGAGAGAAACCCCTTGCAACGAATCTAGCTTTGTACTTGTCTATGCTTCCATCAACATCATGCTTGATCTTGTAGATCCATTTAGAAGTAACAACCGATTTGTCACTTGGTCTAGGAACGATTTCCCAAACCCCATTCTTCAAGATGGATTGATATTCTTCCTGCATAGCCTTCTTCCATACTTCTTGATGAGCAACTTCCTCAAATGTAGTTGGTTTGGCTTCTATTAGTTTTGTCATGTATGCAACATATCCATAATATCTTTTTGGTCTTTTGCTTTCTCTAAAAGTTCCTTTCGCAGCTCCATGTCCTTCGACATCTTCAAGAGTAGCTTTTAACCAATTTGGCCACTTCCTTGTGTCGGGTATGATCACAGGTTGAATCGGCTCACTTGGTCCTTCTTCTTCTTCTTCTTCTTCTTGATTTGTAGTAGGATTGTCGTGATGCTTCTTCTTCGAATAGTGGTATGTCTTCGTCATCAGAATCTATAGGAATATTTTTGGATCTTTTTTAGGCATGATTTTCATCAAATATAACGTCCCTGCTTACTTCGATAAATCTTCCTTCCTTGATGTAGATTCTATATGCCTTTGAAGAAAGACTGTAGCCAACAAAAATCCCTTTAATGCTTGTAGAATCTAGCTTCTTTTGTTTGTCCTTTGGAACGTGGATATAGGCGGGACATCCAAAGATTCGAAGATGGTCCACGTATGGCTTCCTTTCTGTAAATGCTTTTTCGTGTATCATATTATCGAGGATTCTACGAGGACTTCTATTTTGTATGTATACAACGATCATTGCTGCTTCTCCCCATAGAAATTTTGATATATCTTGATAAAAAATCATTGTTCGTATACATTCTTCAAGTGTTCTATTTTTCCTTTCTGCAACTCCATTTTGTTCGAGATTGTAGGGAACAATAAGCTCCCTTTTAATTCGTGCTTCTTTGCAATATGAAATTATTTCTTTTGAAGTGTATTCTTGACCATTATCGGATCTCAAAGTTTTTATTCTTCTTTCGGTTAAGGTCTCTACTTCAAACCTAAATTCCTTGAACTTTTCAAATACTTCATCCTTTGATTTGAGTAGATAGAGCCATGTCTTTCTAGAGTGATCATCAATGAAGGTTGCATAATAAAGATGACCTCCAAGTGATTTGTCAGACATAGGCGCACACACATCTGAATGAATGAGGTCCAATATTTCTTTAGACCTTGTTTCATTGCTTGTAAATGGTTTCCTTGTATTCTTTCCCAAGGCACATCCCTTGCATATTCCTTCACGATCTTTTTTGATATTGGGAATGCCATTTACCAATTTATTGAGAGAGAGAATAACCTTATAACGTAAATGCTGTCCATATCTTCTATGCCATAGTTCAATGGGATTGATTTCCATGTGAACTAGGGCTTGAGGAGATGGTGTTATGAATCTATATAGACTTCCTTCAAGTATTCCAATAACACTAGCTTTATTAATGCTTGAATCTTTAGCCCAAGCCAAAACTTTTCCATTTACAAAAGCAGTTCTATCACCTTTATCTTCTAAGCAAGAAATTGAAAGTAAATTCTTTTTCAAACCTGGAACATAAAGTATATTGTTGAGATGTAGCTTTGCTCAATTGTCCAGCTTCAAAGAAGTTGATCCCAGGCCTTTAACAACATAGCTTTTGTTGTTTCCTAATTCCACTGCATGAGAAGATTGTTCCTTTGATAGAGTGCGAAGTTGTTTGATATCTCCTGTCATGTGTCTTGATGCTCCACTGTCAATAATCCATGCATTGTCATCATTGAGTGAGCCTGTGAGTGCAACCAAAAACCCTTTGCTTTTGACCTTGTTGAATAAGTTGTAGATGATTTTTTTGATCCAGCTTCCTGCAATATTGAATCCCATTTTCAAGTATCTTATTATAGAGGGAGTAGTCTTTTCTTTCAAGCCAATAGAGTGATCTCCAATTTTCCTTGACATTAGCTTTGATACCATGTTGAGAAATCAATGCTAGTAGAATTATGGTTAGATTTCTCTTCCTTGATAATTACTTGTAAATTATGTTGGCTTCTTTTATTTATTTATTATATTATCTTTGATCAAGAAATTATCAAATTATGTGTATATGAAGATCATAAGAACAAGAGACACAAGATGTAGGCACTCTACTAGGGCAAAACCCCTATCTAGGGGAAATCCCAGTCAAACTTCTTCCTTCAGTAGTTAAGACGAGATAATCCAAGACTTGCCAACCTAGACACAAACCTTCTCCGACCACCAAATCAACGCTTCCTTCCAACAACTTTGATCTAGATCTTCGACCTTGCAACAGCAACAATTCAACGCAGCAAATCTAGGACTTCAGCCTTCCCCGCAGTAGAACTTCGACCCAACACATTCAAAATTTCGATCTTCCCAGCAGAACTTTGATCCAACAAATAGCCCAGTAACTTCGCATAAAAGAGAGAGATAGATAGCCCAGAAACTTCAACTTGCAATTCTTCCTTCTTCTCCTTGAACTTCACACTTTTTCTGCACTTCCTTGATTTGTATCGAACTTGTTGAGTTGATGTACAAATAGATCGAACTGCTCTTGTATATATTGCCTCTTCTTTGAGTCGAATTGTCCTCTTATAGGCCGACTTCATTAGGTAAGGGCCGACTTGGTGTGGAGGTGACAAATTACATTTTTGACTCAATAATAATTCTTTTTACACGATTCAAAAGCCCAAAAAGGGTCTCATTAAATGGACAAGGACTCTAATGACTCAGTATAAAACCTAGAAGTCCTCAATGGGGACTTTGACCTATAAAATGATGACCCAAACATGAAACCCATGCTTTAATAAGTCATTGTAATAATAATACAAATTTCTTTTCTTTTCATTCTTTGACTCAAATATAGATATGAAGAGTGAACCTAGTTGCATTCTTCAACACAAACGAGGATTCCTTTCCAAAATCAAGGCTTTGAACTCGAAATAGTGTTACCTCCCTAGGTAGGGGTGGCTAATAGACCACCCTATTAGGTGTTTCTAGCCCCTAAGGGGAAATGATATGTCCTAGATCCACCCTTCAATTGATAGGTGTCATGTGAATAATGGTGGAACAGAGGGGAGAAGATTTCATGGCCAAGTGCCATGATCAAAGGTGTTGAGAAATCTAGGGCATTAGGATTAAGTGATTTTTCTTGTAATGATAACTGCTTGTGAATGTTTTTTACTTGTTTAGATTATGTTCTTCTCTTGACTACCAAATCATAAACAATAGGGAGACAAGAGACACAAAATGTAGGCAATCAACCAGGGCCAAAACCTCTCCAACTTGAGAGGAAAACCCAAACAAATTCTTCTTTTTATAGAAACTTCAAGTGGCGAATACCAAGACCAAGACCCTTGACACAACAACCTTTCCAAGACCAAGTCACAAGACCCTTCTTCACTGCTTCTTCTTCTTGCACAAGTCAAACTGCCTTCTTGCACTGTTAATCTCGGCTACTCTGAAATTTCTGCTCCTTTCCACAAACTTGCAATCTTCGACTTGTTTGTACCTTTGCAATTTCGCACGTGTGAGCTGATAGAGAGAAATTTGTGATGATTTTCTCCTTCACTTAGTTTGGAGACTTCTTCTTAAGGCTTCGGCTAGCAAGAATGATGATTGGTGACTTCCTCAAAGGTTTCTCTAGGGATTGTTATGACCCTACTGCAAAAACCCTAATTTCTGTCACATGTGTGAAGAGAAATTACCCAAAAACAATTTTGTACCTTTTTGTTCTTCTTGTTTTTCACTTCATTGCTTATGAGACTGCTCCTTGTGATTTTCACACTTCATCTTATTGCAGATTGCTTGACCAAATTGTCCTCCAAATGATGGTGAGTGGTCCTATATATAGTGGCCTGTCCATGTGATATGGGCCGACTTGACCTTGTGCCTAGGTCTACATGCCATTCTGGAATCATCTTAATTTCCTTTTGTAGGCCAACTTCAAGGGGTGCTTGTGACAAGCTCTTGGAGCGTTAATGACTCAAGCAAATTTTCTTTTTACAATGTATAACATGCGCAAAATGGGTCTTCATTTCTTGATATTGACTCACTAGACTTGATGATTTGATGACCAAACCTAATAGCTCACAATGGGAGCCTCAACTAAAAATAAAATTCCTTGAGCATGAAACCCATGACTCGAGCATTACAAAATATTTTTTTCTTTTTTCTTTTCATCAATTACATAAAATCATGATTACATGTCATTATGAAGACCGAACCTAGTCACATATTTCAACACTTCCTCTTAACTATGGAGTTATTCATAATCTATACAAGGTACTTGGACACTCTCAATCTGAAGAATTCTCATAAGAAGAGTCGGATTGGTAACCCATCTGAATAGCGTCAGATCATCCAACATTGTTTCATAGCAAGGCCTTGACTAACAACTCTATCAATCCTCAAGATTTAGAGCTCAATGCTGGCGAGACCAATGATGTATAGACACCCTCATCATTATCTCTCTCGGAACATACCCTACCCGGGTTCTCAGAGTGTGTTCTACCAAGACTATTCTTATTTTGGATTCCCAGTCCTTAAAGAATATTGGTCCTCTGTAGACTGCGACTACTCTTATCTTGGATTCCTTAACTCATCCTCAAAGAGTATCAGATGCCAGATGTTTACCCAATCCTCCATTTTGTTTTCCCAAGTGAAGACAAGAATGATGTGTCTATCTCTCCTCCTCAACTTAGGGAGACATGCCCATTCCACTAAAGGAATGTACCCAAGCTCCCTCTTAACTAGGGACTTTACTAAGCTCCCTCTTGACCAGGGACTTGCTTCCAGCAGCTCCTCAGTTGGAGATCATGGGTTGACTAGCTACTTGTAGAACTCCTTCCTTTGATGTCAAGAATTTCTTCTTTGTCATAGAGTCTACATCTTTCAAGACTTTTATGTAGGGCACAAACCATCCATCACTTTCATTCATGAGTCATCTCGGTCATGTCATCATTCCTTTCATCGGAAAGTGATCTATTAGTCCATATCTGGTCTTTATTCATGCCATGCTGCCGCTTTCATGCCATATCTCCTTAAGGATCTTTCATCTTGCTACATGGGCATCAGCTGCGAAAGACATCCACAGTTCTTCCCTTGGCAGCTCTGCATAAGCCCATTCAGATATTATTCAAAAATAAGAAATGAATATTAAATCAAAATTACCTTTGTGATGGTCTTTCATCATGACAACTTTCTGTTTGCATCAACATCCTGCATGCATATTGACACATCTCCAAAAGACGTATATTGTCATGGTACTGAAAAGCATAACTAGGTTCGGTCTTCATAATGACATGTAATTGTGATTTTATGTAAAAGATGTAAAGAAGAAAAAATAAAATTATTGTAATGCTTGCATCATGGGTTTCATGAGAAAGAGATTTTATTTTTAGTTAAGGCTTCGATTGTGAGACCTTAGGGGTATTGTCATCTAGTCATAAAAGTCTGAAGAGTCATTGTCATGTATTGAAGGCATGTTACACCTTGTAAGAAGTCAAAATTGTCTTTGTAAGTCACCCTCCAAGACCTTGTCACTAGCTCTCACTCAAGTCGGCCTGCAATAAAAGGGTAGTTCTAGAAAGGTGAAGTCGGCCTACTCCAAGGGATCATGTTGGCCTAACAATGATGAACCAACCACTATATATAGCAGTGATCAGCCTCATTTGGAGGACATCAATTCGGTGAAGCAAGTCTCTATCTCAAGTGTGCAAATCATCTTAGAAGGACCCTTAAAGCCAATGAAGGAAGAAGGAAGAATAGCGAAATAAGTGACATCGTTGGAGGATTGTTTTGGGCTAATTTTACCCTCACACGTGCTAAAGTTGCAGATCCGAAGTTGTCAAGAGGAGCTCGAAAGATTGTAGTCACAAAAGGTGATCTTGTTTGGGTGAAGTCTTTGCTAAAGGACGTTGAGTTAGAAAGAGAAGAGTCTCTCTCAAGGAGGAGACTATTTGAGAAACCAAAACAGATCTAGGGTTTCTGTTGTCAAGAAGGGGGACTGCAGACCTACAAGAAGAGGCCAAAATCCCGAAGGAAGCCAAGAAGAGGAAGAGGAAGAGCAACGTTGATCTAAGGGTGAAGAGGAGGCTTGTGACTTGTTCTTGGAAGGGCTCTAGTGTCAAGGTCTTTGTCATGGTCTTGGTATTCCTCAATTGAAGGTTCTATAAGACGAATTTGTTTGGGCTTTCCTCTCAAAGAGTGAGAGGTTTTGGACTTGATTGACAGCCTATACATTGTGTCTCTTTTCTCTTTATTGTTCATGAATTGGTAATTGTTTGATGAAAAAACATTATAATAACATAAGAAAGAGAAGATCATAATCAAGAAGCAAAAGACACAAGAAATTTTCATAATAGAGAAATCATGTATCTATTGATGCCCTAGATTTCTCAACACAAGGGTCTCTTTCTTTTTCAGACTTCATCAGTGTCTTCATATCTTTCATGGAGATATAATAGTCAAATCTTTCAAATCTTGGATGTTGATTGCTTTTCCATAGTTGCATATTTCATGATCTCTTTCTTTCTTTCTTCACACGTTTCCTTTCTAGGAACTTCCAATCAGAGTTCCTCCAATTTTTGTCAACCACCTCATATTTCATATGAGGACATATTTTGTTGATTTCATCTAGTCAATATGTGAACCATGCCTTCCTGCTACCTTTCAAAGGAGGAGATCCTTTCTTTTGATAATTCTCTCGAGATAAAGCACTTATCCATGTTACTTGCAACCATATGCCATGACTCTATTTTATCAAATACAAGCATACCTACCTCATTTTCCTTTAGGTCACCTAGACTTCCTTCAGTAGCTTCCTTGATAGAAAGAACTTCAATTCCTTGATCTGCTTCACTTATTTTGACATCATTCCACCATCCCATGAATTTCCACAAGTTGGAATTCTTGATGAAACACTTGCTTCTTTTTAATCGGTGAACCTTCCAATGAAGATTGCGACAGACGATTTTGAGTATCCTCGTTCAATAAATGTTTCCTTTCGACTGATGTATGGTGTGCTTTGTACTAGATGACTTTTCCCTTTTCTCACAAGTACCACTTATGCTTCTAATGAGGTTACTGAGAGCTATATCCTTCCATAGGTGACTGCCATAAACTTTTATTTTAGCAATCTTTCATGCTTCTCTTTGATGATGTCATGAGCTCTTGTTTTCAATGCTTCTATGATGCCATGATGCATCCTATCATGCTCCTTAGTGTCTCATGATGGCCATATCTTACAATAGAAATCTTGAAAAACAGAAACTTGAAAAGAACTAGGTGAGGAAGACTATCTCAATCATAGTAGAGATCTTTTACTTCCTCTTTCGTGGATTTCTTCTTTTTAGCTTCCTCCACTTCTTTGGTGATATGGGCTTCTTCTCTTCCTCTTTTGTTATGGTCTTTCTTGAGCTTGGGACAATCTCTCTTATAATGCCCATATTCTTGACATCCATAGCATTGAACCTTAGCCATATTCTTCTTCTTTTTTTGAGGACCATGCTACCCACCATTTTGTGGGTAATATACCTAGGAGATTTTTTTCTCCAAGATGGTCTTCAGATGGCAGCCAACAACCCTTTGTAGCCACTAGTTATCTCATTATGCCATTTCTCTGCTACCTGAGCTAGCCATGTAGTCCCTGGCCCATCTGCCATGATCGTATGTTTGAAGGTGGGCCTTCCAAATCTAAAGGTATGCCTTGTCATTTGGAAATGGAGCATTGGAGTTTGCTTATCATGGACATTGCTGGGCATGGATTAATGGGGGGATTCGGCGGAAAGAATGGGCTAGGTCTGTGCTTTTGTCTCGTAGACCCCTTTTAGGAATTAACCTTGGATTCTAGTCCCGTGGGATCTCTTTTACTGACCATTTGGTTCCAGGGATGGTATTTCATAGGAAACCCCGATTTTGGTTGCATTGTCCCGCTCCCTTATCCGCTTATATTGCCCGCTTTCCATTCATTATTACCTTGTTCATCATTTCTCCCGCCTGGGTCCACATTCTTCCATTGGGTCCACATGGGGTTAGCTTGCCCCTTCCCCTTGCCCACACCTTGGGTCATGGCCTGGAATGAAGGCCGGAGGTTGATGCAGTTGAAAAGAAAGATAAAAGCATATATGGCCACATTCAATAGGAAAATGTACCACAAAATGCAAAAGATAACCGCGACAAATACATTAAGCACGTGGGAAAAAGCCAATACATGAGCTCTACCCCATCATCATGGCCATCACCCTGGTTCCTACAAGTTTTATGAGCCTTCTTCATCATATAGGAGCGTATGATTGTCCCAACCCTTGGTGGGCGATGAACTGCCCCACTTTAAAAAGGGGAATTCACTGCTATATCTTATACATCGTGCTCTAACCCCTTAAGCCCCAAGCAGTTAATGAAAGAAAATCATAAAAAGGCAAAAGACTTAAAAATTAGGGTGGGAAAATCAAGGCCAGGGCACCTCATGTACCACCATTGCTCATTCCTATATATTATAAACCCAAGTGTGGGCTTCCCTCTTATTAGCTACCCTTGTACCCTAGCATGTGACCCATGGCTGCCCCTTCTCATCCCTCGCTTCATTCACCTATCTGTCACATGCCACCACCTTTTGAAGGATGTACCTTGACTATATTATCCCCTTTAGAAGCAAAAACCACCTAATAGGATTTATTGTTTAACCCCATTTGGAGTGCAGGAGACATTGGCACATCCCAAAGGCCATTATGAAGTCCCCATCTGTGGGCCATGATTAAGTAAGCTCGTTTACACGATTTCTCTAATGATTTATTGTACTAGAAGGCTAGGGGACACATTGGATCTTATGCAGGATTGCAGATGGTTTCCATCTTGGGTTTGCTCTCCCTGTATGGGGTTCTAATCCTCTAGAGGGCTACATTGGCACATGTAGGGTGAGCATTGAGAGCCATGGGCCTCCACAACAGCAGATTGCACTCCATGGATCCCTACAGCTGTTCAGAGATTGCTCGTGGTCCACTTATTGGACAAGGAGGATGCACTTGATCCATTATGCCTAGTTGGCCCGAGATCTACACCATACACTTGGCAGATGATCCAGGACTTGCACGATGATGCAACATCATCTACACAATCATCTTAGCCCTTGCATTCGATCTATAGGCATCTTCGATTTGTTTGGAGACCCATGAGGACACTCGTGTGCCCCCACATGTCATTTGAAGCACCACAGGTTATTACAAGGGGTCAACCCCTTGTCCACTGCTTTTGAGGGTCCTATTCTTCATTGTGGCACCCATGGATCTCATTAGGCTTCTTAGAGGGCCCTACAACATGCATAGATTATTATTTGACCTCTTGAGAGGCTTACTTGTTCATTTATGAGCTAGTTTGGTGGGCTTGTCACCAAAAGTTGAATTATTAGAACATTATTTTATTTTTGGGGCTTATGTAGGCCAAGGAGGCTAATTCGAACTCCTAAGTTGTGTATAAATACAAGTGAGATGAACTCATTTGATCATCATCACTTTGGTTTGGATCTCCTATCTCTTTTGAGATTTTCACACTTTTTCTAGAGGATGAATTGGAGCTTTTATGGATGAGTTTTGATGTGTGGATATTGGCCTATCTTCTCTTGGAGCTTCTCTATTGTCAATTGTGAATGGTTGGATATACTATGTTACATGTAAGTACATGCCTTTTAATTTTATTCTTGTTTACTTTTGTCATATACGTTGGACTGGGATTTTCCCTGTTCTAGGGCTAATTGCTGCATGCATTTACTGCTTAAAATTGTGGAATTTGTCTCTATTATATCATCTCTCAATGTACGGGCCATTTAATATGAGCGAAATCTCCTAGGGGTAATTCTATCAAAGAATTTGACCTTGATAAGCCATCCTTTCTGCACATCGAAGTATAAAAGTTGTAAGATTGCTTCTTCTTGACCTAGAAGGCTAGCGAAGTGACCCTGAGGCGTCCTTGATTGGGAACCAAGAAATCCTACTCATACTCATCATAGACTCCATTATCCCAAAGATTAAGGCACTGATCTACCAAGGGTGGTCACTAAAACTCATATTCTTTCACCTCCTTCTAGGTCTAGCCAAGTTGGGGTACCTAGGGCATCAATTTCTCGACAAGCTAGCCATCCAAAAAATTCGATCTCCTAGGGTCTCCTGCGCTGGCATTTTCGCAAGCTCTTCTCCAATTTTGAGGCCATTCCAATGATGGAGTTCGGATAAAATCCAAGCCCTAGCTCCGGGATCATACCTTGCCCTGCCATCCCCAAGGCTAGTACCTCATAGGATCAAAACAACATATTCAAATGAAGTTCTTTCTTTAATCCTTTCCCCCGCCTTGTCTAGGGTAAGAATATCATTGGTTGCTACATACTCTTCTCATACCCTAGACCAGGTCCACTTGGCCCCATGTGGTCCTGCTCCTTTGAAAAATCATTCTTCAAGAACCATCCGGGATACCAGTTCCAACAAGGATTTTAGGGATTGGGGAACTCCTTCACAAGTCTTATCCCATAAACCTAACCCTCAAATCCTCTCTTCCTTTCCCTAGAATACATAGTACCTTGCTTAGAAAGCAAGCAAGCTCCATCCTTCAAACTTGTCTGGGAAAAGGTTCATTTGAGTTACTCATATCTATTGACTATCATTCATTGGTGACTCCATATATATCGGGTCTCCTCCCATCGGTGAAAATCCATAAATCGAAGGGGGCCTTAGCTCAGGTGATAGTGGGCTAAGTCTCCATTTGTTGCCCTTGGCCTAGCATTTGCACTTTAGGGATCCCCCTTAGGTCCCCTGCTTGTTTGAGCGGTAACAAACCAAATTTCCCAAAATTTCCTTTTCTTTTTGTCATTGTAGCATATGCTTAAGTTTGCTCATTTGATCCTACATCAGTTTTTACCTTCAACCTGGTTTCTTCAATCTTGCATAGTGACCATAGATCCTTGAATGGAGTAGCTTCCTTCTTGTCAGAGATTATTTCTCCCAAACCTTGAAGTTGGTCCCTTATTTCAGATATTGTTAGGTCCCTTACTACTAGTGTAACCCCTTATTGTTATTAGTACAACCCCCTTATTATATTGTTGTGCCCATGTAGTTCCCATATTGTTATTATTGTGCCTCATAGAAGCCCACTATTGTTATTATTGTGCCCTTACATTATTATTGTTATGTCAGCTCTGATTATATTTATGACCCCTTAGACTCCTATATATAGAAAGGAGGTCTTGTCATTTGTGTCATCTAAGAAATTGTTCATTTGTGTAATGTAAAGGAGGTTGCCCCCTCGAAGAGGCTAAATTCTAAGGCGTTTATCTCTCTTTTCTATCTTTTGTGAGCTGGTTTCATAACATTTGGTATCAGAGCTTTGGATTCTAGGGTTTCGCTGCTCCAAACAGGTCATCGTGGCATTTTCGCTATAACTATTGTTCTGAGACGTTTCAGAAGCTAAAAACAAAACCCATTTGATACGAAATATCACTCAATATCGGGTCCGAATTTCAGATCTTTCCTCACTATATTTTAGGATATATGATCTGAGGAAGTTAGAGTTTTGGCAAGCTCCAGAATTTCATCTAAAACAGGTCATAGTGAAATTTTCACTATAACTGTTCCGCTACAAAGTTTCAGAACCTAAACAAAAAACCCATTTGAGAAGAAATTGGTCTGAACCCCGGGTCCGAATTTCAAAGCTTGTCTCGCTATAGTTTTAGATATATGATCTGGGGAATTTAGGGTTTCTGTAGGCTCATGAATTATATCCCAAACAGGTGACCTGGGGAGAATCGTCATAACTGTCTCTTGGAGCATCAAATTGAAATTTCGTAAGAAGTTACAGAACGAGGACAGGCTATAGTTTCTTGTGTATATTTTTCAGATCCGAAAGTCAAAATAATGACACGTGGAACTTCATACAAGTTCGCTCTTCTGAAAAGGTATATAATCAGGTCATCTTGGGAGATTGTGCATAACTCTTTCTTGGAGAATCCAATTTCAATTAGACTAGTGGCATTGGAAAGAGGACGCAAAGGGCTACGGTAGGTCATGATTTCAGTACTGGAAGATCCTAAGTTACAGAGTTACAGTCGTTTCAAGATCGAGATCCTAAAATCAAGAAAAGACGATATGAGGAAGTTTGATGGAAAGGATCCGGTAAATTGGATACTACAGATGGGGCAATATTTTGATCTACATGAGGTGAAACTGTTACAAAAGGTACGTATTGCATCTTCATATTTAGAACCGGATCAATTTTTATGGTATAAAGGGCTTTGTTCTCGTAAACAACTTGTTACGTGGTCAATTTTCATGGAGGAAATGATAGCACATTATGAAGATACAAAGAGAAACACCTTCTTTAACCAATTGATAAATCTAAAAAAAAAGTGTTCAATGGCAGAGCACATTGAGGACTTTCAAAAATTGAATATAAGGGTAAATGATATTCTAGATAAGCAAAGGATTGATATTTTCATAGGGACTTTAAAGGATAACATTCAACATGAGGTTCGTCTTTGGGAACTTAATTCATTGGAAAAGGCATTCAGGTTGGCAAGAAAAATTGAAAGTGAAATTATGGAAACATGGAATCCCACCACTCACGACTATAATTATGGAAGTGTTTTTTCTCCTAGCCTTCCACAACCTACAAGGTTTACACAACAACAATTGGAAGAAAAAAAAGAAAAAGAGCTTTGTTACAATTGTGATAGAAAATACACTAAAGGTCATAAGTGTGCTGAGAAGAAATTATTTTACGTAAATTATGAAGATCAGGAAGAAAAGGATCAAGAAACATCAAAAGAAGAGGATATACGCCATGAACCAACTCGAGAGAAAGAAGAAATGAATCTGACCATATCTTGTAAAGCATTGGCAAGAATTACCACTCCTCAAACTCTCAAGATAAAATGACATATCAAGAAGAAAAAATGTTCAAGAAGTGAAAGATCACATTGAGAAAGAAGAAATGAATCCAACCATATCTTGCCACTCCTCAAATTATCAAGATAGAAGGACATATCAAGAAGAAAAATGTTCAAGAAGTGAAGGATCACATCGAGCATCAAGAAATGAATATGACCATATTTTGTAAAGCATTGGAAGAAATTACCATTCCTCAAACTCTCAAGATAGAAGGACACATAAAGAAGAAAAAGGTTCAAGTAGTGAAAGATCACATTGAGCATCAACAACGAGTTCTCCAACTTTCAAAGGATAACACCACTTTGGTGCAGAATTGAATGAAAAAACAAATAGATCAACATCACAGTGAAAAAAGTTTTGATGTAGGTGTTTGGGTATTTTTACGGCGCATGCTATTTATGAGAAGGAAATGTTGGCAATACTACATGAACTTAAGAAATGGTGACCTTACCCAATGGGAAGACACTTCAAGGTAAAAATGGATCATGATAGTCTTAAATACTTTTTAGAACAAAGATTATCTTTAGAATAACAGATGAAATTGGTCACAAATATGTTGGGTTATGACTTTGAAATCATCTACAAAAAAGGGAAGCAAAATGTTGTTGCAGATGCACTCTCAAGAAAAGATGAGGATGTGGAAGCATTGTTTTGTGCTATTTCTATTATCCAACCAGATTGGATAAAATGAAGTAATGGATGAAGGAAGAAGACGAAGAAGTGTGGCCACTCATTCAAAAGTTGCAGAAGATCCAGTTCAAACAATAATTGTGAGAACTTGACAAGGAAGGAAAAATCATATGATCTGACGCAGTCATAGAACCGAGAAATCGACAGCTACGAAATAGATCAATTTCAGATTATCTCATCAAGTGGAAGAACTTACCTGTTGAAGATTCCACATGGGAGGACAAGAATTTATACAGAAGCATCAAGAACTACTCAAGCATTGAGGACAACACTTTTTGAAGGAGAAGGGCATGTTAGGTCCTTATACTACTAGTGTAACGCCTTATTGTTTATTAGTACAACCCCCTTATTATATTGTTGTGCCCATGTAGACCCCATATTGTTATTATTGTGCCCCATAGAAGCCCACTATTGTTATTATTGTGCCCTTACATTATTATTGTTATGTCGGCTTTGATTATATTATGACCCCTTAGACTCCTATATATAGAAAAGAGGTCTTGTCATTTGTGTCATCTAAGAATTGTTCATTTGTGTAATGTAAAGGGGGTTGCCCCCTCGAAGAGGCTGAATTTTAAGGCGTTTATCTCTCTTTTCTATCTTTTGGGAGCTGGTTTCATAACAAATATCCTCATATTCATAAAGTATGAGGCTCTTCCTTCTTCTTTTGATATCCTTAGCTTGTAGAGTTCTTTTCTTAATGAGATAACTTCTCCTGCAGTACTTATGAAAAACAACTCTACCAATTTGTCATATATTTCTTTTGAAGTTTCAAGTTTAGATACATATGGAATGAGGGGATCCTTGATGGATTCTATGAGAATCCTTTGAGCCCTTACTTCCCCTTTCATTAACCTTGCAAGTGCTTGAGCATCTTTTTTTGGAGGTTTGGTGATTGAGCCCTTAACATGTTCCATGACCTCATTCTCAATGAGATTTAGATTTGTCCTCTTCTTCCATGCAAGAAAGTTTGAAGCCACAACCAACTTGTTGCTTTCCTTGCAAAAAGACATTTTGACAGATTCAGGTGTAGACATAAATATACTTGTGAATATGCTTTTTCCACTTGCTACCTCCTTGAACTTGATGATGATGTAGATAATGGAAACCTTCTCCTCGATGAAGATGGTTTTCTTCAAGAGTGATCCTTGGCTCCAAAGAGAGGGAGATCACCTTAGAAGATGATGATGTCTTTGTTGATGATGATGTCAATGTCCTTGATCTTTGCTTCTCTTGGATGAGTAGGTTTCAAGTTACTTAGATCTCTTCAACTTGAGTAGAGGTAGGGTTGTTGTGGTCTCTTTCCTACTTGAGCAAGGATCTCAAGACTTCTTCTGGTATAGACTTCTTCTTCGATCTAGGGTTTTGACAATTCCTTGTAGATCTTGACTTCAAAATGCTTTTAGGATGAGATGATCTTTTAGTTCTGCTTTGTGTTGGAAATACTAAGAGGGGGTGAATCAATATTTCTTAGCAATTAACACTTTTTAATATTTTTTCAGAGCATTAGTTAATCTTCAGTTATTATTATTGTTCTTCTTTAGATGATCATAAACAATAATCAATAGTAGACAACACCATACAACAATGCAGAAAGATAAAACATAAGACACAATAATTTTTAGGTAGAAAACCCCCTCCGGAAAAACCCTCGAACATTTCTTTAGTAATTGTCATCTCTTCTTTAGTAACTGCCTTCTCTCCGTTAAAAGAAAATTGATTACATCAAGATTTTAGCGACAACTAAGGGAGGCATCAACCCCCTGATTCACATGCCACAACCTATAGGACGCTACTAAACCCTAATATCCTACAACAACCAAAAGGACGCCCCAACGCCCTGTAGATCAGGCCACAACCTGATGAGTGCCCCAACACTTTGTTTACCAGTTGTTGTTGGAAAGGATGCTTCGCTGCCGTGTTAGTTTATCAACCACGACTAGATGGACGCCAGAACGCCCTGTGCAAGCCACAACTTGCCCTAGCACCACCCTGCCACCCTGAAGTGTTCTTAGGTCACAACCTGAAGGTGACTCCAATCTTCTGCCTTGCATCACCCTGCCACCCTGATGAGCCAGAAGACCACGTTTCACAATTTTCAGACTAGATCCCCTGTACTTTGAATCACTGTAGAATAGTTGTAAGAAAGATGTAGAATAAATGTCGAATCCTAGTAGCCACTGATCACTGTTCCCACAATCTGATCACTGCACAATGCTACACATCAAGCTATCACTGTTCAACTGCACATCACTGTCACTACAAACCACTGCACAATTGCTAGCTATCACTCCATGTCACTGCTCATGAATGAATAGTCATGAATGCACAATCACCGTCATCATCGTATCAGGGTGCACTTGATGCCACAACCATCGGGTATTGCTATCAAATAATGGCACAATCCAAGGTGCCTCAGGTCATCCCTATGACCTGCTACCAATGTGTTAAGTTTAGGTATGTTCTATGCTAGAGCAATTTATTTAAATTTTCACAGTTAGCAATCACATCAGCATTACGATAAACTGCAGATAGAACATAAATACAAAACGCAGAAGACAAGCCAAGACAAGAGGACACAAGATATGCGCGCGAGCCAGGGACAAACCCCACAATGTGTGGGGAAACCCTTTGATCAAATCTTCTTTTATCT
Source organism: Pinus taeda (assembly GCA_000404065.3). Classification (NCBI taxonomy): domain Eukaryota; kingdom Viridiplantae; phylum Streptophyta; class Pinopsida; order Pinales; family Pinaceae; genus Pinus; species Pinus taeda. The sequence continues at coordinate 227,084 of APFE031365056.1, forward strand.
TCAAAGTTCAGCAGAGAAAGAAGAGAGAGAGTACATTTACAACAGAAGTCAATACTTTGACTTATCTAGATCTAGCATAGATCATTTCGTATCATGATGAGATCAGTTGAAGACATTCTGCTTCAACTGATTCTCAAGGTGACTCCTTCACCTATCATCGTTTTGCATCTCGTCCATTTGCTGTACCACTGCATACTGCACCATGCTGCACTAATCATGATTATCATCATGTTGCCCATGTCCATGATCTTATCCATCATCATGCTGCCCATACCCATGTGCATCATCATCATCATGCTGTTCTAACAGATGTCATTCTATCACTGTTGTTCATTGTGATAGGGCTGCTACAGGTATGCCATTCTATCACCGTTGTTTATCATGCTGCCCATAAATAAGCCGACCCACATGGAGTTTGGCCCTAGTTGCCAATTTAACACTCCCTCTCAACTAGGGAGAACTCCATCCAGTGATCCATAAGTCCGACTGTACTATCTCAGCCATCAGTGCCCTGCACTGCTCTGCCCAACTCTGCACAGCTCTGCTGGCTCTGCTAGCTCTGCTTTGCTCAACTCAACTCTGCTGAACTATGAAGAAGAAGAATTGATCGAGAATGTCTCATACCATTCTCCACTGACCCGAAGTCAGTCTCAGAGTTTGTACCACTAGTCCCAGACTAGTCTCAACCAACCCGAAGTCAGCGTCATAGTATGTACGACTCTCACTGGTCCCAGACCAGTATCGCAGGCTCAGAGAGTGTATTACTGGTCCCAGACCAGTCTCAACCGACCCGAAGTCAGCATCATAGTATGTACGACTCTCACTGGTCCCAGACCAGTCCTGCACTGACACGAAGTCAGTCTCGGAGTATGTACCACTGGTCCCAAACCAGTCT
>APFE031365056.1:257108-306696 GCA_000404065.3 Pinus taeda
TGAGTTGGGAGAGCCCTAGGTGTGAAAACCATTCTCTGCGAGCTTCTTCAATCCATTCTGGAATGGGGAGGGAAATAGCTAGCAGGTACTTTCCTCCTCAAATTGGCGAGATAATGCATCTGCTACACTATTGTCTTTCCCTTTCTTGTAAATGATCTCATAATCATATCCAAGCATTTTGGCTAGCCATTTATTTTGATGTGGGGAGGATAGGCGTTGCTCCAAAAAATATTTAAGACTGTGATGATCTGTGCGGATTTGGAAATGTCGCCCCAATAAATAAGGTCGCCAGGTGTCGACTGCATGTAAGATGGCCATCATTTCCTTCTCATAGGTAGATTGGCCCAGATTCTTCCCACTTAGTTGTTGGCTTGTGAAGGCCAAAGGTCGACCTTCCTGCATTAAGACCGCCCCAATTCCTGTACCCGAAGCATCACATTCAATGACAAAAGATTTGGTGAAATCAGGTAGTGCTAAGACTGGAGTGGAACACATGGCATTTTTGAGCGCTGTGAATGCCTGCTGTGCGTCCTCATTCCAGAAGAATGAATTTTTCTTCAGGAGTTGAGTGAGGGGCTTCGCTATGCGACCATAATTGCGGACAAATTTGCGATAATAGCCTGTGAGACCCAAAAATCCTAGCAGGCTCTTCAAGGTCTTAGGGTGAGGCCAATCCTGCATTGCCTGGATCTTTTTGGGGTCCACCTTGACACATGCACGCCCCACAATGTGGCCCAAATACTCAACTTCTTCCATGCCAAACGAACACTTGGACATCTTAACAAATAATTAATGCTTGCAGAGCAGTTGCAAGAGTAGATCTACATGCTGAAGATGTGCGGCCCAAGTGCAACTATAGATGAGGATGTCATCGAAGAAGACAAGGACGAATTTCCTGATATATGGTTTGAGAAGATGGTTCATAAGGCTTTGAAAAGTAGATGGGGCATTACAAAGAACGAATGGCATGACCAGGAACTCATAATGGCCTTCATGAGTTTGGAAAGCAGTCTTTGGAATGTCGACTTCCTTCATGCGAATTTGGTGGTAGCCTGAGCGAAGATCTAGCTTAGTGAAGAATTGAGCCCCATTGAGTTCATCCAGCAAATCATCAACCACTAGGATGGGAAATTTATCTTTGACTGTCAACTTATTGAGGGCCCTGAAGTCTAGACACATTTGCCATTCCCCATCTTTCTTGAGTACCATGACCACCGGTGATGAATAAGGACTAATGCTGGGACGAATGACACCTGCTTCCAAAAGTTCCTTGATTATTTTTTCTATTTCATTCTTTTGTGTGAACGGATATCTGTATGGGCGCACATTTGGGGTTGGGCCCCAGGAACCAAGGTGATGCTATGATCATGTTCCCCTCTCGAGGGTGGAAGCTCTTGAGGCTTGTCAAAGACCGACAGATGGTTATTTAAAATCTGTTGCATCTCAGAATGAATGGGCAAAGACTTGGTTTCGACTGCCTGGATGGCATTAAATTGAGCTATAACTCCATGATGGTCCTTTTTTAGCAATTTTTCCATCCTATGCGAGCTAATGATAGAGGGAGCTCCCGCTTGGAGCCCACGAAGGGTATGTGTGGAGTTGTTCTGCTTAAAACTCATATATAACTCCTGGAAATCCATTGTGATTGGCCCAAGAGTGCCAAGCCATTCAGCACCGAGGACAATGTTGCACCCTCCCATGTGTATTGCAAACATGTGGGTCTTCAACTGATAATCCCCCATTTGAAGTTTGACATTTTCACAGCGGCCTTCACATTTCATTGTGCCCCCATCCGCAATTTGGACTTGGAAGTTAGAAACTGCTCGTACAAAACAATGCACTGCTTTTGCGACTTTTTGATGGATGAAATTATGTGTACTTCCACTATCAATCAAGACTACTATTGGGCGATGCTTAATAAAACCTCTGATTTTGAGAGTTTGAGGTGAAGAAATCCCTACCAAAGCATGCAGTGAAATAACTGGTTCGTCAGGGACATTGTCCTTTTGGTTGTTCTCTTCTACCGCCTTAGGTTCCTCAAGTGGTGGATCTTCCTCCAATGAGCTGTAATCAGTGGCATCAATTTGAAAAAATTTGGGCTCCTTACATTTGTGACCTGGGGAGTATTTTTCATCACAGCAGTGACATAATCCCTGCTTTCTTCTTTCAGCCATTTCTGCAGGTGACACCTTTTGAACCTTAAGTGTTTGAGTCGTCCTGTGAGCCTGTGGGGGGCGACCCTTGGCGGTGAAATTTGGGCGAATGTATTGGGCTGCTAATGCACGTTCCACGTTACGAGCTACCTTGCAAGCCTCCATCCATGTGGGAGGGTGGTGCAGTAGGACGTGGGCTTTTATGGCCTCTTTAAGACCACTGATAAAACATTCCGTGTAGAACACATCTGAGAGACCCCTAGTGCGGAAGGCCAAGGCTTCAAAGGTTGTAACATATTCATCCGCTGTGCCCGTCTGTCGGAGCTTGGTAAGACGACCCAAAAAAAGAAAATTCCTGGTCAAAGCGATCTGTAAGAGCTTTTTTGAAGGCGTTCCAAGTCACAAAACTTCCACTGCAACGTTGATGCCATTCCCACCATTGCCACCTTTCAGTGTCCAAGTACATGCTCCCCACCATAAGTTGAGTCTCATTATCTAAGATGTTATTCAGATGGAAATACTGCTCCATTTGTGCTATCCATGCTGCCGGGTGAGAACCATCAAATTTATGCATATCCAACTTGGGAGGTTGCTGACGGGATTGTCGGTGGGTGCCCCAGAGGTGAGGAGAGTGGCTAGACTCACCCTCATTTTGTCCATTGCCAATATACGCCTCCTCGTGGGCTTCCTCCTTGCCCTTAGGGAATATGTTAGTTATTATGTCAAGCTGAATTTGGAGGGATTGCAAGGATTGTTCAAGTTTGTCCATCCTCTCATTGGCCATAGCTTGAGCTCTAGTGGCTACCATGCACCGACCTAATGTTCTTGAAATTTGGGACCGTCCGAATTTTTTTCACTAAGAATTGAATGGTACCACCGTGCTTAGCTCGTCGTCCTGATTCGGATGGGCTAGATCACCAATAAGCGCCCCGGGGGTCACAGACTTTTTTTTGTTTGAAAACTCGTAACGGGGTTTTACTCCTTCCTTAGGAATACTGCAGTAGCCGAATCCTCAAAATGTCAATGCTGCCAAAAGTCATGCGAAAAGCACACCCTGGTATAGGAACCCCACACAACTACTCAGATCTGGTGGATCTGAGAGATCTGAATGGCGGATCAGATAGCTCTGATCGGCGGAACAGAGTGCTGCTGCGGATCTGCTGGATCTAGTAGATCATACTGGCTGGTTTGCTAACTCGGAACTGCGAGACTGACGTCTACTGCTGCTGCAAACCCCCTTGCGAGATCTGATCTGGGAGAGATTATGCGTGATCCCAAGATAGAAAAGGGAACTATGGTCTCGAGGAGTGTCAGGTGCTACAGATCGCAATATACATAAGGGTCTGACAGTAGTACTCGGCCCAATGTTTCAGGGCTCTAACTAAGGAGGATCAACCATACCCTTAGTCGTACAACCTGACTACCCTATCGTACGGGCGAGTAATCTCTTCGAGTGCTGTTCTCGGTGTACTGCAGCAGCAAGACGACCGACGGTTTATCTATGGCGAGGTTTCAAAGTAGCTAGGGGGCTTCCGATATACCCAGAGGGTACTTGGAAGACAGTCCGTACGCGGTTCTGTCTAATGCACTACTACTCGAAGGGGTACCCACAGGGGTTACAAGGGAGTCCAACAAGCATGACCACCTCTTGTATTTCCTGCATGCGTGCCTCCCCAAATTCGCAGGTTTATGCGCTCAACGACAGATCTCGTGGTTTAAAGATGCCGGAACACATCTCTAGCCAATTTTTTTTTGCTAAGAAATGGAGATCCCACCTGCCCTGGAAAGTGCTCTGATACCACTTGTTATGCTCTTTAACCTGCAAGACGATACCAGAATACCAAATATGCGAAGCAATATACCCAGAACATAGAATAGCGAGTAAAAAGAGCAAGTATTTTATTATTCAGAAAGCAATGTTCACTTGCTCCTTCGAGGGGGCAACCTCCAATAGAGCAGAGCTCGATGACAAAATAAGACACGATGCTCCTCGCAGGGAGTCTCTATCCTTTATATATGACTCATACATGCAATACCATGGGTTTTATTAATACCATCTATCTAATATCATGGCCCATTTGCAACTAACTGTGGTCCCGTCATTAATTGCAGGTTAACCACTTACAATTATTAATATGGGCTTTATTGACTCTTTACTATGACTCGATCCCACTACATAAATAAGGGGGTTAGGGTGGGACCCTAACAGAGGACTTCACCACAACGAGATTATTGTTACTACACCATAGCTGCTCCTTCATTTAAATCCTTGTTGTACTGTAGCTCATCACAAGTATGCCGAGACAATAAGGAGATATATCCGAGATTCACTGTGAGAACACTGAGATTTGTTTCCTCATAGATATGCTGTGATTGCAAGGAGACAAATTCGAGTCTTTCCTTGTGACATCCGAGGCTGCTTCAGTAGGCCTATCCAAAAACAAAGAGATGGGCAGATTTCCATCACTTCTTCACTATGACCTACGAAGTTCCTTATGTGACTGTTCTTTTAAACTTTAGGAAGATCTGAGTTTCTTACTGCACTTGTATGAGATTTCAGAGCTCCTGTACCTTCATCCGAAGTCAGAGATATCTGAGATCCTGTCCTGCACCCATGCGAAGGTCACCCTGTCACAGAACTCCGAAAATCTCAGACAAGTCTGAGTTCTTCTCTACACTTTTGCGGATACCCTAGCTGGCTATTTATAGTGGTTCGTCCTCCATAATTAGCCGACATGATAGTGTTAAGAGGTGTGTTCGCTGATGCAAGCTAACATGACTTATATTTTATTTGCAAGCCGACATGACTGTGTTTGTACATCGTTTATCTTGCAGACTTCTTTGTTGAAGATTGGTGCTTGTCTTGGAGGGCTTCTTGACAATAGGTTGACCTATGTACATTACATGAATGCTCATAAAGAGCTCTTTAACATAATCTTGACTCTTTGACTTTCCTCGAACTATGGAATGAGCAAGAAACTCATTCATATAATTTTATAAAAATAATATTTCTTTTTCTTGACAAGTACAAAGATCAAGATTACACTTGATAAATACCGAACCTAGTTACTCTTTTCTTCAACACTTCCTCTTAACTAGGGGGGTATTTACAATGGTACTTGATTATTCTCAATCTGAAGAATTTCTCATAAGAAGAATTGGATTGGTAATCCCATCTGTATATATCAATCAACATTGTCATAGTGCAAGGCCTTGACTAACAACTCCATCTCTCCATGAGACCATGAGCTACAATGCTGACAAGACCAATGATTTATAGACACCTTCATCATTGTCTCTCAAGGTACATACCCACTCGATTGTTCATTGAGTATGACCTTCTAGGACTATTCTTATCTTGGGTTCCCAGCCCTCAAAGAATATTGGTCCTCTTGCCTACTCTTGTCGTGGATGCCCTACACATCCTCAAAGAGTCTCGGATGTCAGATGATTACCCAATCCTCCCATTCTTTCTTCCCAAGTGAAGACAAGAATGTTGTGTCTACCATGTGTCTACATTTCCATTTATGGTCTTCATCTAGACTTACGACTGTTAGTCCTGGTCTAGTGCATGACACATGACATGTAAAAACACAATTGTTACTCCTTTGTAATCAAGGGTGATCTTAATTCAAACTTCCTCTTGATCAGGGACTTGTCAGAGCTCCCTCTTACCAAGGGATTCTCCTTTTCATTAACATCTTCTTCTTCATGGGTCCTTCAGTTGCTTGATCAACTTCTTTCCTTGATGTCATAAAATTCAGTTGAGCTTCTTTTTTGTAGGGCATAGGCCATCCATCACTTTCCTTCTTGGTTCGTCACATTATTCCTTTCTTTATGGAAAGTGGCCTTCTTGATACATATCTGGAACCTGCGTCATATGACTACTTCTTCATCATTGTTTCTTTCAAGGATTTTCATTCACCACATGAATTCTAGTTGTACTTGTACTTATTACAACTCTTGTACCAGTAGCCCTGCATGAACTCATCCATATATTATTCAAGAAATCAAAGTATAACATTAAATCAAATAGTACCTTACGGGATGGCTCTTCATCTAGACATCTCCCTGTGGGTATCAACATCCTGCATACATGTTGACACATCTCCCAAAGTTATCCATTGTCAAGGGTCTTCTTCTTTTTCAGAATTTCATAAGAGTCTTCATATCTTTCCGGGAGATTTCTTAGTCAAGTATTCTTGATCTTTTGGATGTTGATTGCCTTCATCAGGGTTGCATATCGATCTCTTCCTTCCTCACACATTCCATTCCCAGGATCTTTCAATTAGAGTTTCTTAATTATAGTCAACCGCCTCACACTTCATATGAGGACATATTATGTTGATTTCATCTAGTGCGACTTATGCCTTTCTGCATTTTTTCAGAGGAGGAAAACGTTTTCTCTTGACCACGCTTCTTCAGATAGAAGTGATGATCTATATCACCTACAACCATACGACATGACATTATAAAATTGAATACACACATACATACCTCATTTTACCTTTAGGTCATCTAGGCTTCTTCTAGCAGCTTCCTTGATTGAAGAGATCTTCAATCCCTTGATTTGCTTCATGTCATCATACCATTATCTCATGGATTCCATAAGTTGGAGTTCTTTGTTGAAACACTTGCTTTCCTTTCTAGATTAGAGAACCCTATGATGAGGATTCTATCAGAGAATTTTTGAGAATCTTGTATATTCCCAATTAGCAGATGTTTCCTTTTTGATTTGATGTATGATAAGCCTTGAATGATTCCTTTCTTTTCTTTAGTGTCCACTGAGGTTCCCAAGAGCTATATATCCTACATGTTTGTCTACCATGGATTTTGTCCTTCATGATTCCCATGGTGATGTCACGATCTCTTGTTTCTAATGCTTCCATGATGCCATGATGCATCTTATTATCATTGTCATATCTTATAACGCAAGATTTAGAGCTTATGATCGGACCCTTTTGTTAGGGATACTATCTTACTCATAGGAGAGATTTGATACTCCCTCTTTCCTTGGCCATTTTCTTTAGCTTCATCTTTTAGTGATATGAGTTTCCAAAATATTTCTAATTGAATCTTCATTATACTTATTTTGCCTTTCTTGAGTACCAACCTTGTTTTTCCTCTTTGCACATGGTTGAATTCCTTTATCCTATAGACTGCAACTTGTCTTTCTCTATTTAGCATAGAGACCACAAATTGCCAGATGAGGTAACCTTCTTGTTTGTTGACATTTGTTACCTTTCTTATCAATGATGACTACCTTCTTATCATCTTTTCTAGATCCTCATGAAGTTGTTCCTTCATTCTTGATACCTTTACTATTGAGTAGGTCTAAGTGACTTCCTTTACTTTAATTTCCGAGAGTATATCTAGCATTCCATATTTCTCCCTTTATGTCTCATCTTTTGCTATTTAGGTATGAAAGGACTTTTGAGTGATAGCATATGAATCCTATGAATTTCTTGATTGATTGAAACAATGCTCGACTTTCATAGACCTCTTCATAGATCAATGATTTCTCTTTTCTATGAGGATTATGACAATCCTCCTTATTCTATGCCACGGGAGAACTAATCATCCAGGCCCACAAGAGAACTAATCATCCTATTCCACAGTTGCCACGGGAGAACTAATCATCCCGGCCCACAGCAGAACTAATCTTCCTGTTCCATAGTCGCCACGGGGTATCACAGGGGAAGGTTGAATCTGTCATCTTGTACATACCACAACACTAGGGGAGGGTGAGTCGCCCTGTGGTTGTATGTTGCTCCAATAAGTATCCCAAGCCCCCTAGAGCTCCCAAAGCTCAATGCATGCAACATGCATGACCCTTATAAGGTCTCTCAACGACTCCAAGTTGTTCGAGAAAGTCGCAGATTTGACCTTTCCCCAGGGCTTTGACAAAATGTCTTCGACCTGTACACCAGTCTCAATGCGATGGAGCCTCCTCACTCATCGACTTACCATATCCTAGATAAGGCATTATCTGATGTCTATTTGTTGGAGCAATCATCGAATACAAGATTCCTCAATAATCGAATCCCCCCTTTGGTTGTCACAGAGAATCATAGTGGTATTCATCATGTGTACAAACAACTCACTTAAGAGCTTCTGCAACCATGCAGCTTCACACGAGATCATACTTGTAGCTATGTATTCGGTCTCGGGGGTGCTTATAGCAACCGACTTCTGCTTCCTGCTCATCCATGATATCAAAGCAGAATCCAAAGAGAACCAGCACTGAGAAGTGCTCTAGTGATCCTCCACACTGCTTGCCTAGTCAACATTCAAATAATCATGCAGTTTCATATTTTTGGCAGTGTATCTCAATCCATGAGAGATTGTGCCCCGAAGATATCTCAGAAGATTCTTGGCACCAATCCAGTGAGGCTCAACCAAATATGAGCTCACCATGCTAACTGCAAAACATATGTCCGGACGGAAGTTCACCAAGAACATCAACAAGTTCACCAAGAACATCAACGCGAATGAGTTTATGAAACTCAGAGGCATTTCCCAGATTTGGTCCGACATCACTACCATATAACTTCTGAAAGTTAGATCCTCGAGGTAGTCACAGGCTTGCAGTTTATCATAACACATCCTGAATCCAACTCCCTCTTACTTATGCAAATGAGAGGGTCTACACCTGTCATAAATAGGTCGTCCTCATAAGGTGTCGGTATGAGAGGTCTATCATCCACAACCTTTGGGTAATGGTTTGGATTGGTTTCACTCCTAGTGAATCTCAGTTTCATCAGACAACTATCAATTTCCTCATACTACACCCGAGGTGTTTTGCTTTAAGCCATAGAGGGCTTGCTTCCACATGTATACATGAGATTCCCGATCATGAATCTCAAACTCTTTGGGTTGTTCCAAACCTGTGGACCTGCTGCATGAAGGGAATGGTCCCCTTATAATATTTTCCTTCGGTACATCTCAGACATGTACCTTCATGCTCTTCTTGAATTCAGGCATCCCTATCACCATCTGACTCACACCGGGTAGAGCCCCATAGGTAGACCTCCGATGTTATAGATGCGATATGTCAATTGACATGATCCCCAATGGACCGTCCTGCAACTTGATAACCCATGAGAAAAAGCATCTTTGAAAATTCTATTTTAACACGTACCTTTCCATCGATGAATGCCACCCTGAAACCTTTGACTTCCATTTCCGAGATGGACACCAGGTTCTTCTTGCGATTAGGTACATAAAACAGATTCTTGTAAATGAATAGAGTTACCCTCATTCAATTGAGGGGTAACATTCCCTACACCCTTTCCGGGATAGGTGGCATTGGCTCTAAGTATAATCCCACAAATGTTTCCATATCTACCAAATTAGAGAGTGCACCCTTCTATTCGATGAAGTGCCTTGAAGCATGATGTAGGAGCATTAAACCTAGGAGGAAATCATTGTAATTAAGTAGACATAGGGGGTCATGTATTTTTAGGAAGTAGTTTTCCTAAATGATAAATTAATGTAATTTAGGCCTTTAAGTGATTTAATTAGATGTGAGAGAAATTGTAAGTGCTCTCAAATAAATGAGGACATAAGTGGGAGTAATGACAAAAGAGTACAAAATCAAATGTAACTCTTTAAACAATCCATGATTCGAGGGACAAGAGAGAGACTTTAGGAATTAATTAGAAGTGGACATAACAGACAGAGGATTTAGGAGTCGGTTCAGTAGGTATAGGAGTCGAACCAGGATGGTTCAACAGAACTCCTGGCGTATATGTAAGCCTACGGGCAGAGTCAAAAGGGGGAGGCCACAATATTGAAGAACAGGCCTGTGTGTGAGGCACAGAGACCTCATTCTGTAACCATTGTTTATATTATTAATATAATCATCTCAATTCTTAGTGGAATGCATGTTTCAAGTGTTGGATTTTATGTGAACTCGTAGGTTCTGTAACAAGGGGTTGTAGACAGAGTTCAACAGAACACGCGGAGGAGCAAAATGATTCAGAGGAATCATAAAGGGATCATTGAATCCAAGTGAAGGGACAGAGTTAGCTTCAGAGATGAGTTGCGAAGCAAGAATTTGTTGAGTCCAGCTCAGAGGAAGTTGAGCAGTGGAAGCAGAAGGCAGAGTTTGAAGGACGCGCAGAGAAGAAGAACGATTCAGAGAAGTCGTATTTGATCCACTTGAAGGATGAAGAGTTGCTTTGAAGTGACAGCAATTACAGGAGCATCGAAGTGAAGCCAAGAGGAAGAGTCGCAGCGAAACAACGAAGGAGGAAGGACCTCTTAAGAACCCAAAAGAACAGCAGAAACCATTGAAAATGGCGTAAAAACTAAGTAAAGGGACGAGCGGAGAAGTGAAGTGTTAATCACTCAAGAGCCGTTAGATCTGTGAGATCAACGGTCCAGACCGTATCGCATTGGTGGAATCCTTTTGGAGGCATCGAAATCAGCGAGTGACTGCCGATTGATCATGGACTCTTGGATCGGGACCAGATCAAGGGGCACGATTTAAATCGCAATCACATTTCGGAGGAAGTAAAAGGTTGGCGACGGTGCATAGCGAATGGCCGATAGTGATATTGCGATATCGCGAACCCTCAATATAGCAATAGCCAATCGGAGTTCGGAAGTGTCGGCGAATCAGAGATCGGAGGAGTGGCGTGGCGGAGAGTCCAGTGATGAGTGGACTTGACGATAATTATATATGCGGGTGCATAGAATTTGAAATCCACTACCTGTGTTCGGAGCGGGATTTCATGTAATTCCACGTATTCTTTGTATTTCGCAAAAGTGTTGCGCGAGCTTTTTAAGGCTTATGCATTATATGAACGCTTCCGATAGTCGCATATCGGAGGGGAAGGGGTGATACAACACATATGTGGTAAGACCGTGGAAGCGCTGATTACCGATTGCAATAGAGGTATAGCCTCAGAATCTGTGTCAAAGCCGTGGGCATTTTCCTTTGTAAAAGGGTTTAAGGAAAATAGCGCCGATAAAGGGTTTCTTGTGTTAAATATATATTAACCAAATGTTTCAAGAGGTGGTATATTTATTATAATATATATATATATATATATATATATATGCGTTCGATGGGCTTAGAAAAGGCTTAAACTAAGGTTTATGGGAGTTTGGAAATCCAGATAGAAGGAATTAAAAGGAAGGCTTTAATAAAGTCTTATATGAAGGTTACGGAGGGTTGATATAGTCCCGATAGGAGGTTTAGGCGGGGTGATTGGTTCCGACAACAAAGGAACTATGGCAAAAGGGCCTTAAACATGTAAAGGTTCGGGGTGATTGGTTCCGACAACAAAGGAACTATGGCAAAAGGGCCTTAAACATGTAAAGGTTTTGAAGATTTGACTCCATTGCAGAGTTAAATACTTGGGACAGTTGTGTTTGTGCACATTGATGCATATTGTGGGTATGTGCGGGTCTTACCTTGCACCATTATTGGTATCAGAGCAGAATTGGAATCAGAGTGACAAAAGATTTTTGCGAAAGGGAGGTTGCACACAGAATAAGGTAATGTGCATAAGGCTACAATAGAAGACTGTAAGGGGAACTTTTGAAGTTTTGGAAGATTGTAGCATTCCAGCAGAGGCTTGGAGTAGACAGGAACAAAGGATTCCTTGAAGGAAAGAGAAAGCAAGATTGCTTAATGCAAGTTCTGAAGGAAAGAGGACTTAGAGACTAGACAGAGGCAATCCATTCAAAGCATAGGTGGAATGGTGAAACAAGATCATGATGAGATCTTGAAGGTGAGGTAATATGTTCTGTTTTATATTGAGAATGTGTGTTTTTATACTAATGCACAGGTGATAGCAAGAGAAGCTATGAGAGGAGAACCAGATGTGTTCTTAAAGACAGAATAAGGAAAACACTCTCAAGGAAAAGTGGCAGTGAACCTGAAGAATCCAACAAGAGGTTGGACAGAGAGAGAGGACAACTGAAGTGTTCTCAAGAGATTGCAGAAGCCTAGAAGGAGCAAAGGTGTTACTCAAGAGGAGATTCCAGATAGAGGACATGTGCTTACCAAAAGATTGAGTGAGGAGAGCTTAGTGAGGTAAGATTACAACGAGCAGGACTAGCTGTTGCAGAGGAGCTCATGAAGAAAGAGGAGAAGAAGATGACTACTGATAGTCATACTGTCATAGTAGAGGTTCAGAGAGAAGCCACAAGAGGATGTGAGAAGGATGCCAAAGCAAATGGCAAGAGGATGAGTCAAGAGGAGATTAACAAAGAGGTTGCAGAGTTAAAAGAACAACTCGATGCATTAAGGAGGATACTTGAAGAAGACCAGAGACTAGGTTGGGTCTTGAGGAAGAAGCCAATAAAATGGCATGAGATGCAGAAAAAGCTACAACAGAGGCAAGTGAAGTGGCTGATGAGAAAACTCAAGGAAGCTGAGTTGGAAATGGAAGAGTACATTTGTGAACCCGAATAGGGGGAAATTCTGGGAGAAAGCGAAGATGAAGACTTGAAGACTGAAACTTCAAGTGAGGCCCAAGGGTCACATGGTTTTAAAACTGACAATTTGTGTGTGTATGCAAGTAAAACATGTAAAGAAGGACAATTCGCTGATATTGCCATGAAGGAGGAAGAAGGCCAGCAGAATCTAAATTCTGTTATGGAAGAAGAGATAGATAGGTCTCATATGTAGTTGGAGAAAGATATCAAGCAACCAAGTGAAGGGCTTGAAGAGATTGAAGAGGAGACCATCAAAGAATTTCTGAGTCAAAAGGAGAACTTGGAATAGCAAGGAGATATGATGGCTTAAGCATACAGTGAGACCACAGGGTCTTATGTTTTTAAAACTGATAGTTTGTGTATAATGGCAGGTATTGCAGAAGAAAAACAACCTTTTGAAGATATCTTCAGAGGAGATGAAGCTGTCATGGAGATGAGGAATCAGGATCTTATTCTGATGAAGAATGAAGAAATATTGTCTCAGAACGGTAATCAAATGAGTTTGATTAATATTATTGATGAAAAACAAATGCAAGAGAATGTTAATGAAGATGATGAAACAAGGATAACTCTAGGAGAAGAGTTACAGAGGGACAACAAGGCAAAATGTACTGAAGAAGAAGAACATCTACTGAAAGATGTTAAGGAAGAAGAAGTCTATGGGAAAGACTTAGCAAAGGGAAAATGGACATCTGATGATCTATCCATAACAAAGGAAGGTATCGAGAACTGTGTGAAATTTCCAAAATCTACTCCAATTGAAATTATTGAGTTATTAGGAAATTAGATTTTCAAAGAAGGAAGTTGGAAAGACAAAGGATAGATGTTCAACATAGATTGCTGAAAAAGGAAGACAAAAGAATTGTCATGAATGACAATCATAAGAAAAAGGAGATGGATATGAAAGTTTAGCAGATTGACACTGCAAAAGAAAGAGTTCACTATGGTGAACAAGAGCAGAAAGGCATCATTAGGACAGATGGTGTGGAAGAGAGACTAATGGACAGTCTCATGAATTCTTTTGAGAGTTCCAATCAGCATACTGATGTGTTGACAGAAGAGAAAGAAACAGTGCAACAAACTGAATTGTCGCCAAAGAAAAACAAGGCACAACAACCTTGTGTTTTTAATTTTAACAAGTGTTTTGTGAGTGCAGGTTTTGTTGCAAATGCTGGAGGAGATTTGGCATAGCGAAGCCACTTAAAGATGAAAGAAGGAGATTCTATGGAAGAATTCAATCCATGGAGCAGGGATGTTAAATTGTTGGAGAGAGTACTAAACAGTGATGATTCAGTGCAAGAGGGTAAGGATGATAGGTAGGCAGACCGCAGACCAAAAGTCGGAGCAAGCAAAGAAAAAGTCAGCAAAGCAACCAAGGCAAAAGATGAACCAAGTAAAATAAACCAGCAGCTACAAAGAGAAAGTAACCAATAGTAGATTGAAGAACTAGTGGACAACAGCGACAACCTGAAGGAAAGAGAAGGTCCAAAGATGTACTGGAGACAGAGATTGAAGAAATGTGGGAGCTGATGATGAAGCAGTCCAAATGGAGGAAAATGATAGAAACAACAAGAAAGAACGATCAGAACTTGAATCTGATTGACAAGAAGAAGAAAATGGAGCAAAAGACAGTAGAAGTGCAGCAACAACAAGGGAACAAAGCATGTGGACAATTACAGAAAAAAGTGTGGGATCCAGGAAGACAAAGACCAGAAGACACATGATCAGGAGATCATGAATATTTTCTACTTTGGGAGTCTGATGCAGGAGCATTAAACCCAAGAGGAAATCATTGAATTAAGTAGACATAGGGAGTCATGTATTTTTAGGAAGTAGTTTTCCTAAATGATAAGTTAATGTAATTTAGGCCTTTAAGTGATTTAATTAGATGTGTGAGAGAAATTGTAAGTGCTCCCAAATAAATGAGGACATGAGTGGGAGTAATGACAAAAGAGTTCAAAATCAAATGTAACTCTTTAAACAATCCATGATTCGAGGGACAAGAGAGAGACTTTAGGAATTAATTAGAAGTGGACATCATGGACAGAGGATTTAGGAGTTGGTTCAATAGATATAGGAGTCGAACTAGGATAGTTCAACAGAACTCCTGGCATATATGTAAGCCTACGGGCAGAGTCAAAAGGGGGAGGCCACAATATTGAAGAACAGTTTTGTGTGTGAGGCACAGAGACCTTATTCTGTAACCATTGTTTATATTATTAATATAATCATCTCAATTCTGAGTGGGATGCGTGTTTTGAGTGTTGGATTTTATGTGAACTTGTAGGTTTTGTAACAGGGGGTTGCAGACAAAGTTCAACAGAACACGTGGAGCAAAATGATTCAGAAGAATCATAAAGGGATCATTGAATCCAAGTGAAGAGACAGAGTTAGCTTTGGAGAGGAGTTGCGAAGCAAGAATTCGCTAAGGAGTCTAGCTCAGAGGAAGCTGAGCAGTGGAAGCATAAGGCAGAGTTTGAAGGACACGCAGAGAAGAAGAACGATTCGGAGAAATCATATTGATCCACTTGAAGGATCAAGAGTTGCTTTGAAGTGGCAACAGTTAGAGGAGCATGCGAAGTGAAGCCAGGAGGAAGAGTCACAATGAAACAACGAAGGAGGAAGGACCTCTGAAGAACCCAAAAGAACCGCAAAAACCATTGAAAATGACGTAAGAACTAAGTAAAGGGACGAGCGGAGAAGTGAAGTGTTAATCACTCAGGAGCCGTTAGATCTGTGAGATCAACGGTCCAGATTGTATCGCATCAGCGAAATCCTTTTGGAGGCATCGAAATCGGTGAGCGACTATCGATTGATCATGGACTATTGGATCAGGACCAGATCAATGGTCATGATTTAAATCACAATCGCATTTCGGAGGAGGTAAAAGGTTGGCGACGGTGCATAGCGAAGGGCTGATAACGATATTGCGATATCGCAAACCCCCGATATAGCAATAGCCAATCGGAGTTCGGAAGTGTCGGCGAATCGGAGATTGGAGGAGTGGCGCGGCGGAGAGTCTAGCGATAAGCGGACCCGACGATAATTATATATGCGAGTGCATAGAATTTGAAATTCGCTATCTGTGTTCGGATTCGTGTAATTCTACGTATTCTTTGTATTTCGCAAAAGTGTTGCCCGAGCCTTTTAAGGCTTATGCGTTATATGAACGCTCTCGATAGTCGCATATCTTAGGGGAATGGGTGATACGACACATATGTGGTAAGACCATGGAAGCGCTGATTGCCGATTGCAATAGAGGTACAACCTCGGAATCTGTGCTGAAGCCGTATGGAAGGCGGAAAAAGGTATGTTGCGGGCATTTTCCTTTGTAAAAGGGTTTTAAGGAAAATAGTGTCGATAAAGGGTTTCCTGTGTTAAATATGTATTAATCGATGTTTCAAGAGGGTGGTATATATATATATATATATATATATATATATATATAATATATATATATGCGGCCGATGGGCTTAGAAAAGGCTTAAACTAAGGTCTATGGGAGTTTGGAAATCCTGATAGAAGGAATTAAAAGGAAGGCTTTAGTAAAGTCTTATATGAAGGTTACAGAGGGTTGATATAGTCCCGATAGGAGGTTTAGGCGGGGTGATTGGTTCCGACAAGAAAGGAACTATGGTAGAAGGGCCTTAACCATGTAAAGGTTTTGAATATTTGACTCCATTACAGAGTTAAATATTTGGGATAGTTGTGTCTGTGCACATTGATGCATACTGTGGGTATGTGTGGGTCTTACCTTGCACCAAAGCACTACAATCAATAAGCTAGATTCCCAAAGAATCTAAAGGAGAGGGCCAATACAAGATAATGCTTCTTTATCTTATCAAAAACAACGTTTGATTCTTCATCCCTGCGGTTCCTTGCTTTCTTTGAATAGTCGCCCATTTCCTTGATGACTTGCATTACCTGTCATTCCTTTGATCATTGAATATGTCCCTAGAATGATTTTTATCTTCATCAAGAGATGTGTCTCTGCCCTTCGGACACTCCTTTGCATAATGGTCGAACTTGTTGCAACCAAGGCATCTGCCTTTCCTTCCACCCTTAGATCCGGACTTCCCAATGAAGTGATCTTTAGGTAGGCCATCAGAAACTTTCGTTGTGCCATTATGATAATATTCTCTGCTTTGACTTCACCCTCGGTGAATTTGAAGAGGGATGAGGAATCCATGATTCCTTTTGTCCTTTCCCAACTGTCTTCGGTGATTGCTCTTTCACTCTTGCTTGGGCATTGCCTTCACCTTAGCTCTGATACCATGTTAATTTTAGATATGTTCTATGCTTAGAGAAATTTATTTCAATTTTCACAGTTAGCTCAATATCTTTTCCATATTAGCAATCACATCAGCATTAAAGTAAACTGCAGATAGAACTTAAACATAAATCGCAGAAGACAAGCCAAGACAAGAGGACACAAGATGTGGCGCTAGCCAGGGACAAACCCCAATGTGGGGAAACCCTTGATCAATTCTTCTTCTATGTTCTTCAATAGTTTAGCAGAGAGAGAGAGAGATAGTACAT
This sequence comes from Pinus taeda, assembly GCA_000404065.3. Lineage (NCBI taxonomy): Eukaryota > Viridiplantae > Streptophyta > Pinopsida > Pinales > Pinaceae > Pinus > Pinus taeda. The sequence goes on from APFE031365056.1 coordinate 274,253, forward strand.
TTACATCAAAAATCAACAGTTTGACTTTCTAGGTAAGAGAATAGATCATCTCTACATGAGATTAGTTGAAGACATGCTGCTTCAACTGATTCTCCAAGGTGACTCCTACACCTATCATTGTGCTACATCTCGTCCATGTGCTGCACCTCACCATGCTGCACCATGCTGCACCCATCATTAGTATGTTGCATCTCATCATGCTTTACCAATCATGACTGTACCCATCACTGTACTTCATCATGTACCTTTGCTGTCCCAATGTGCTTGCTGCACCATGCTTGCCACCATGTGCTTGCTTCACCTTGCTTAACATACTGTCCTTAGAATGCTTGCTGTTGCATGCTAGCTGTAACATTGCATGCTTGGTGTATTTGCTGCTAAGTACCATACAACTGTCCCAATGTTAGTTAGTTGTCCCTTGCATGCTGCTCTCCTTTGGAGACAGATGCGCTGGTTGTTCCGGCAGTTCCTGATAGTTCTGACAGTTCCGATAATTCTGGTAATTCCGGCTATTCCCGGCAATTCCAGCAGTTCCGGCAGATCAGGTAGTTCCGGCTTTTCCCGGCTATTCCTGGTAGTTCCGGTAGTTCCGGCAATTCCGACAGTTTGGATAGTTTCGGCAGTTCCGACAATTCTGGCAGTTCCGACAATTCCGGCAGTTCCGACAATTCCGGCAGTTCCAGCAATTCTGACAGTTCCTGATAGTTCTGGCAATTCCGGCAGTTCCGACAATTCCGGTAGTTTCGGCAGTTCCGGTTGTTCCCGCTATTCCCGGCAGTTTCGACAATTCCGGCTTTTCCGACAGTTCCGACAATTCTGGCTTCTGCCCTCTAGATTAGGGCAGCGTTATCCCTTAGGATCTCTCTTCCTACTAAAACCCAAAGACAAGTAGAGAGGAAGAGATCCCAAGTGTGTTGAAATGACTTGAAGGCCACCTCTATTTATACTAAAACATTGAGCACAAGTGGGGTTTATTTGGTTGCTGGCCGACCTTGACAAATTGTCCCATAACACAAATAAATTAATATCTCCATGAATACTTATTGGGATCAGATGATCTTCAGATCAATCCTACACCTCTCGATGAGAGGGATCCAAGAAAAATATTAGCTTCCATTGATAAGATGACCCACATGGAGTTTGGCCCTAGTTGCCAATTTTAACAATAATTAGCCGACATGATATTGTGAAGAGGTGTGTTCGTTGATGCAGACCGACATGACTTATATTTAATTTGCAGGCCGACATGACTGTGTTTGTACATCGTTTATCTTGCAGACTTCTTTGTTGAGGATTAGTGCTTGTCTTGGAAGGCTTCTTGAAACTAGGTTGACCTATGTACATTACATGAATGCTCATAAAGAGCTCTTTAACATAATCTTGACTCTGACTTTCCTAGAACTATGGAAAGAGCAAGAAACTCATTCATATAATTTTATAAAAATAATATTTATTTTTCTTGACAAGTACAAAGATCAAGATTACATTTGACAAATACCGAACCTAGTTACTCTTTTCTTTAACAAAACTTAGCCTGATTAGGAGGTTAAGTTTAGCCCAAAACAACTCGGTCAAAGGAGATAAAAGACTGCTGTAATTTTTCTGCGATCAAACAACAATCTACCCTGAAGTCAATGCAGGTTAACCAACCTAGAAATCCTCGATTTTTGTGCTCAACAATGTAGCTTGAGAAAATCGAACTTTTGGCCCAAAAACCGAAGTCAAACTTAGTAAAAAAAGTCTCGGTCAATGCTGGTCAAACCTATCCCTGAAGTCTGAAATTCAGCTTGTAATTTCTGCCCAAAAAATCGTCCTCCTTTCCACACGTGTGAGAGAGAGAAATGTTTCCCAATAGCTATATGGACCAATTTGATGAAGAGAGAGAAGAATGTGTGAGTGAAGAATGTGCCAAATGAGGAATGAGGTCTCTTGTATTTATACCATTCATTGTGGGTGAAGAGACACATCCGTTGGGCTTCTTGAGCCTACATAATGATGAAGCCGACCTAAACAATTTGCATATGTGTGGTCATAAACTGAAAATCACACTTCTGCTTGTCCGAATGAGATGATCTTTTATATCAATTTTGGACCTCTTGAAAAGAGGAATCCAATGCAATCATCATCTCCATCAAATGAGTTGTCCCAAGGTGGAATTTGTCCCTTGTTGCCAATTTTAACACTCCCTCTCAACTAGGGAGAATTCAACCTGCCAATCCATTTGTTGTCATCATGTCATCATGTCGTCATGTACCGTCTTTGTCATCTCATCTCTGCTCTGCTGAACCATGAAGTAATAATGAAGAAAAATTGATTGAGAGCGAGTCACAAGACCTTACCACTCTCCACTGACAAAAGTCAGTGCAAAGGTAGTACCTCAAATGATCCTTGTTCAAGTTGTTGAACACCATGCATCCTAGACATAGGGAGTACGACAATACACGATGATGTCCATTGGTATTGTTATGGTCCCTATTCACGTTTCCCAACTCATTGGTGAGATGAGAGGTACTTCCCATGAGTCTCGGACTACATGGGTAGGATGTATGCTGGGGCATCAGCACGAGAAGGTGATCCACTCACCCTGCTCATATGCCATAGAAGAAGGTGAATCATGCGTCCTATGCATATGTCAATCGTAGGGGAAGGTGAACCACTCACTTGACATACATGTTACCATGGGGTGTCACAGGGGAAGGTGAACCACTCACCCTTTGGTCGCTCATAGCTCCAAGAAGTACCCCAAGCCCCTAGGAGCTCCCAGAGCTCAGTGTGCAACTCAAGCGGAACTGTCATAGGAGGGTCTTTCCACGACTCCAAGTCTCTCTTGGAAGGTTAAGAATTTGGCCTTCCCCAAGGGCTTCATGAGGATATATGTGACCTGCTTATCTGTCCTAATGTGTTGGAGCCTTATTGATCCCCATTGTACCATATCCCGAATAAAGTGGTACCTAATGTCAATGTGATTGGAGCGGTTGTGGAACACGAGATTCTCTGAAAGGCGAATCCCACTCTGTTTGTTGCAAAAGATCACGATGGTATCCGGGACATGCTCAAATAGCTTAGTGAAGAGCTTCCTCAACCAAATAGCTTCACAACAGACCATACTAACTGCAGTGTATTCGACCTTGGTTGTGCTTAGTGCAACCGATTTCTGCTTCCTTTTCATCCAAGAAATTGAAGTAGACCCTAATGAGAAGCAACATCTAGATGTGCTCTTACGATCCACCACATTGCCAGCCCAATCAACATTTGTATATCCATGTAGCCTCAAATTCCCGACAGTGTATCTCAGTCCATAATAGATTTTTTCCTGGAGATATCTCAGGAGATTCTTAGCAACAATCCATTGTATGTGATAAGGCTTGACCATAAATTGATCCAATGTGTTCACAACAAAGCATATGTTAGGACGAGAGTTTACGAAGAACATCAAGGCCCCCACAAGTTGTTTATATTCGGAAGAGTTTGCCAATTCGGGTCCAACAGAACTTCCACATAGCTTCTTGAAGTTGAGTTCCATTGGAGTAGACATAGACTTGCAATCCACCATCCCACATCTCTCAAGCAACTTCACAATGTATTTTCGTTGAGAAAGGAAAATCTCACTTGGCTTTTGCCGGACCTACATGCCTAGGAAGTTGTTGGGCATTAGATAATCCAGCGTTCCCCGTGTGTTTTGTGACATGGACTAACTGCCTCTCGAGGATCCGTTAACTCTGGCGATGCGTCCGTTTACTAATACCTGCGGGTTTTGGTGTAACGGCAATCGTGATCCCAACAAGTGGTATCAGAGCCAAATGTCTCGAGTTCGAATCACACCCGGCTCGCGTTGGGGGGGAGATTGTTGGGCATTAGATAATCCAGTGTTCCCCGTGTGTTTCGTGACATGGACTAACCGCCTCTCGAGGATCCGTTAACTCTGGCGATGCGTCTGTTTACTAATACCTGCGGGTTTTGGTGTAACGGCAATCGTGATCCCAACAGAAGTAGTGCATTAGTCCTAGGTTCTTCATCTTGAACTCGTAAGCCTACTCCCTCTTGCATTGATAAATGAGAGGGTTTGCACTTGTCAGAAAGAGATCATCCACATAAAGGACCAGAATGAGAGGCCTATCATTCTTAACCTTGAAATATAGGTTAGGGTCAACGTCGCTCCTTGTAAATCCCAACTTCATAAGATAGCTATCAACCCTCTCACACCAAGCCTCGGGGGCTTGCTTCAACCCATAGAGGGCTTTCTTCAACATGCATACTTGTGTCCTTCGATCTTGTACTTTGAACCCCTCAGGTTGTTCCAAGTAGACTTCCTCCTTAAGCGAGCCATGCAAGAAAGTAGTCTTAACATCCATTTGGTGTAGGCTCCATCCTTTAGAGGGAGCAAGAGCTATAATCGAACAAATAGTGGTATATCGGGAAACTGGTGCAAATATCTCATCATAGTCCACCCCTTCCTTTTGAAAGTGAAAGAAGCCTCGAGCAACGAACCTGGCCTTGTATTTTTCAACACTCCCATGAGTTCCATGTTTGACTTTGTAAAGTCATTTAGATGTGACCACGGACTTGTCCTTGGGTCTAGGAACCACATCCCATTCATCATTCTTCATGAAGGATTCATACTCCTCATTCATCGCATCCTTCCATACTTGATGTTTCACGGCTTCTTCAGACGTACAAGTCTCAGATTGAACAATGGTACTCATGGCAACAAGGTATCCTTGATACCTGGTGGGTTTCTTACTTTCACGAAATGCCCCTCTTGGAGCAATATGCTTCCCAACATCTTTGAGAGTGTCTTTGAGCCACAATTGTCTTTTCCTTGAGGTAGAGGGATCACTAGAAGGTGGATCAGTGGGATCCATCGAACCTTCAACATCGGGCATAGGCTCATTGGACGGAGGTTCTTCCTGCTTTCCTGTAGCATCATCATTTTCTTTTCCTGGAATGGGGAGATCTTTGGCTTTCCCAAGAGCAGTGTCTTCATCGAATGTAACATCATGGCTTTCTGCCACATCTCGTTGACCAGACACAGATTGTATATGCCTTTGAGTTTTCACTGTAGCCAGTTGATATCTTGTAGCATCGGATGTGCTCTAAGCCTCAAAATTTGCAGGGAGGCTAGGACACATGTATTCTAGAATACACATAAATCGTTTTAGGAAATTCCACCCGGAGAAGGTTTTAATAAAATAAATAATTATTTTTAATGGATGCCTAAGTCTAAACTTAGGAAATTAAAATAATTAAAGGCTATTAATTAAACTGGGGGTTAAACTTCTAGAAGAAGATGAGGATCAAACCAAAATGATCTGAGCCATTGATTAGAATCTAATCTGGGTCATTAGTTATGAACGAGAAGATTATAAGAAGAGGCTTGATGGACATTTGGAAGACACATCGAGTGAGAGATCAAGAGATCGATTTCTGAAGAGAGTAGTGCAGCGGTTGTCGGAGAAGTGATCGAGGTGATTTCTTGTAGTGAAGGGCAGAGATAATTTTCCGGAGGAAGTTTTGTTGATTCAGAGAGTGCAAGACAGAGAGGACAGAAAGATGTACAGAGAGGCTAACACAGGACCACGCAGAGCTACGTTGTGGTAGCGCAGAGCTTTAGAGGGAGTTTGAATTTCTGTTGAGGAACAATCAAAATCAAGTGCTGGAGTCGGGGTGTGAGACCAGGAGGATAGAGGGCCGAAGTTTCCAGCCAAACAAAGGATCAAAGGATGTGCAATGCAGTGCCAACAGTAGTGATTGCGTGGGTGTGAAAGTGTTGCGCAGAGGCAACGCAGATCAGTGCCAGATTTTCTGGTGACAGGGTGAGACCATCTCACTATCTTTTTGTCCAGTTAGATCTATGTATATGATTGCCAGTTTGGGCATCAGAAGAATTGTACTCAGAAATTACTGCATAATAATACAAACCCTCAGCTGCTGCACTAGTTTTCCCACATTGGGTTTTTCCTGGGATGTTGGTCCAAAAACAACAGTGTCACTTGTGTGTGTTATTTCTTTCTTTCTCAGATTGTTGTTTTTGCATATTATTTAAGTTGTGAAGGCTGCAGTTGTATTTATTTCAATGTTTGTTGTATAGTATTGTAAATAGCTTGATTCAGTAGGAGAAATATAATTAGTTGTTGTAGTAGTGATTCAGGGATTCTCAAATTTTCACATGGTATTAGAGGGTAGGTGAAGCAAGAGAGCAAATCGGAAGAGCCCAACGCTGAAGAGAAGGAGGGAGATTGAAGTGCTACGTAGGCAACAAATTGAATCCCAAGAGGGATTGCACCATCCAAGCCAAGAGGGTAAGATTCACAAGGAAGATCTCTCTCTGAGTGAGTCAACAGAGAAGTAAGATTTCTAGATCGAGATTTGTCAGCGACAGAGGGAGCAGCGCAACAACAAATTTAGTGCAAAGTAGTTTTCTGCAGTAGTTGCTGGGGCAAAAAACGTCAGAAGACGGAAGGAAACACTATTTGAGGGAACTTCTTCCTCAGAGAATTCCTACCCAGGGAATTTGATTTCTCATTTAATGAGCAAAAACAGGGAGCAACAGATCTACAAACTCCAACAAGGAGTGCATAGGCCAACCCAGCAACAACGCAGAGGAGAGAGGAGGTAATTTGACATTTCATTGGCAGAGATGGTAGCTAATGGGTTGCAAGATCAGGATCGGTTGGAAGGTGCATCCAACTACGTGATCTAGAAGGCAAGGATTTCATGCCTTCTGGATGAGCACGATCTCAAAACCTATGTTGACAGTGTGGTAGTTGTACCCGCGGATCCAGATCCACTCAAGAAGTACAAGGCTGAAATGGCGAAGGCCAAACGATTGATCCTCGACGGAGTGAGAGATCACGTAGTATGTCACATTATCGGCAAGGATATTGCTCGGAAGATGTGGGAAGCATTGGCCACACTATACGAAGGATCTTTCAGCAGCGGAAGATGTACTTGGAGCAGAAGATGAGATCCACGCAGATGCAGAAGGGGGAACACATTGATCCGTTCCTAACGAAGCTTTAGGAAATCTGAGACTCATTGGAAGTTGTGGGGTCAACACCTCAACCTATCGATATGGTGAGGCTGGCCCCGAATTCAGTCTTAGAAGAATGGCAAGTGTTTGTCTGGAGTATCCTGGGCAGAGAGAGATTGCCAGATTGGTAAGGAATGTGGGTAGCTCTTCAACAGGAAGAGATGAGGAGAGACTTAGTCAAGTGCAAACTTGATAACAATAGCAATAGTGGGAAGAAGCCAAAGGAGGAGGAAGAGAATGCAACTCTTGCATCTAAGGGGCAACAGGAGCAGCGGAAGAAGAAGAAAGATGTTTCAAAAATCAAGTGCTTTCGGTGTGGTGAACTTGGTCACTACGCTATGTAGTGTCCTCTCAAGAAGAAGGACAAAGACGAGAAGCATGATTCGAAGGCTGCATCCACAAATATCGAAGAGGAGTTTGCCATGGTTGCTCGGATATCTCTAGGGGAGAGGTGGGGTGATCTAGAACTGTGCTTCAAAAATACTACACATGGGCAGGATCCTTGAGGAGTCCACCTCTTGGGTCAATACCTTGCTACGAGAGACCAAATCAAAAGTAGTAGGATGGACCAGTGTCATTTGGTGCAGAGGAGTGACAGTTGCAGTGGATGGAGCGCTAAAGTTTGAACAACGCGGAGCTAGTGTGGGCAACAATGCAGTTGGCACAGAGCAGAGTCCGCAGCAACGCAGTAGCTTTAGTGACAACGTAGAAACTATCCGCTGTTAGAACTCCAACAACAAATGCATCACGCTGAACACCTTTGGTTTAGTATTTTAGATGCTCTTCCGTTGTTGTTGCAGCAGCAATAACAATTGGAGAGGGTTGCAGTGCAGATGCAGAGTTGGCAGTGGTAGAGTCAGCATCAACATGTTTGCAACATTTGCGCAGTAGTTGGTGGGCAGTGATGTCAGACATCAGCAGCGCAGAGGAAGATGTTACAGAATTTGGGTGATGCTTCAACAGGTTTCATTATTACAACACATTCCTCGCTAAGAGGGAGTGTTGATTTCTGGTTGCATCGGATGTGCTCTAAGCCTCAAAATTTGTAGGGAGGCTAGGACACATGTATTCCAGAATACCCATAAATCTTTTTGGGAAATTCCACCCGGAGAAAGTTTTATTAAAATAATTAATTATTTTTAATGGATGCCTAAGTCTAAACTTAGGAAATTAAAATAATTAAAGGGTATTAATTACACTGGGGGTGAAACTTCTAGAAGAAGACAAAGATCAAGCCAAAATGATCTGAGCCGTTGATTATAATCTAATCTGGGATGTTGGTTCTCTACAAGAAAATTATAAGAAGAGGCTTGATGGGCATTTGGAAGACACATCGAGGGAGAGATCAAGAGTTCTATTTTTGAAGAAAGCAGCGTAGCAGTTTTCGGAGAAGTGATCGAGGTGATTTCTTTTAGTGAGGGGCATAAATAATTTCCCGAAGGAAGTTTTCTTGATTCGGAGAGTGCAAGGTAGAGGACAGAAAGAGGTACAGAGCGGCTGACGCATGGCCACGCAGAGCTACACTGTGGTAGCGCACAGCCTCAGAGGGAGTCCAAAATTCTGTTGAGGAACAGTTGGGATCAAGTGTCGGAGCTGGGGTGTGAGATTGGGAGGACAGAGGGCCAAAGTTTCCAGCCAACAGAGGATTAGAGGAGGTGCAACGCAGTCCCAACAACAGTGACTCAGTGACTGCATGGGTGTGACGCAATGTTACGCAGAGACTGCGCAGAGGCAGTGCAAAGGCTCATCTCCAACGCAAATCAGTGCCGGATTTTCCAGTGACAGGGTGAGATCATCTCACTATCTTTTTGTCCAGTTAGATCTATGTATAGGATTGCCAGTTTGGGCATTTGAAGAATTGTACTCACAAATTACTGCATAATAATACAAACCCTTAGCTACTGCACCGATTTTCCCACATTGGGTTTTTCCAGGGACAATGGTACAAAAACAACGGTGTTGGTTGTGTGTGTTATTTCTTTCTTTCTCAGATTCTTTTTTCCGCATATTATTTAAGTTGTGAAGGTTGCAGTTGTATTTATTTCGATGTTTACTGTAAATAACTTGATTCAGTGGGTGAAATATAATTAGTTGTTGCAGTAGTGATTTGGGGATTCTCGAATTTTCACATAGCCCACAAAATTTCCTTTCTTCCCGCATGCTCTCAACTTCTTTCTCTTCTCTTTACGCACATGAAAATATACGAGTCAACCATATATTCTAAAATGAGAAACATCAGGTTTCTTACCAGTGAACTTCTTCGGGTGTCTTGAAATTCAATGCTTGATGTGGACACCTATTTTGAACGTATATAGTGGTATTTGCAGCTTCTCCCCATAAAAACTTCGGTAGGCCTAGATCATGAAGCATGGCATGGGTGGTTTCCATGATTGTTCGATTCTTTCTTTCAACAACTCCATTTTGCTCGAGAGTGTATGCAACGATTGTCTCCCTCTTAATGCGAACTTCTGTACAATAGTCATTGAATTCGTTTGATTCATATTCGGTCCCATTGTCGGTCCTCAATATTTTGATATTCTTCCCTGTTTGATTCTCCACTAAGGCTTTGAAAGCATGAAACCATTTGAACACTTCATCCTTCTTCTTCGAGAAATAGATTCATGTTTTGTGAGAGAAGTCATTCACAAAAATAGCATAATATAAGTATCCTCCTAATGATGTTACGAGCAACATTCCAAATAGGTCAAAATGGGCCAGTTGAAGAATATCAAAAGTTTGACTTTCGCTTGAGGGGAAAGGGCCCCCTGGAAGTTTCCTAGCTGCACAACCTTGACAAACACCTTCATGATTCATGTTGAAATCGAGCATACCTATGACCATCTTCCTTACCCTAGGTAAGGCTTTGTAATGAATGTGGGCAAATCTACGGTGCCATAATTCAGATTGAAGAGAAGTGTCGCAAGACATGGTCCCCAAAGGACTTCCTCCAACTTGATAAAGACCAACCCTAAATCCAAGCGTAAATGCATCTTTAGGGTTTCGTTGCCAAAGACATACCTTTCCATCAACGAATGCTACCTTGAAGCCTTTATCTTCCATCATAAAAATAGATACCAGATTCTTCTTCAAATCGGGCACATACAATACTTCTTGTAGATGAATGGTTTGACCTTGATTCAAGTGAAGTGTGATGATACCTATTTCTTTCATGGGATAGGTGGCATTATCTCTAAGTATGATTGCAAGTTAGTCTTCTTTTCAACCAAATTTGAGAGGGCCTCTTTGTACCCAGTGAAGTGCCTTGAGGCTCCACCATCAATCAACCAATGATCCAATGTATCCAGAGGATAGGCAGTAGATACAGCGGAAATAAGAAATTCATTTTGTTTTTCTACAAAATTATTTTCCTCATACCTGGAATTTCTTGATTTTTTGGGAGGACGACCATTTCCATATTAAGCAGCGAGAGCATTCCTCTTTCCTTTGTTGCTGAACTTGTTGTTCCTTTGATTGCCATTGCATTTGTAGTTGTTGTGGTTGTTGTTATCATCATCCCTTGGAGTATCCTTCTTGTGAGGACACTCTAGCGTAATGGCCAACCCTGTTGCAATTATAGCATCTTCCTTTTATTCCTTCTTTGAATCCTGGCTTAAATCCTTGACCTTGTCTTCTTGGACCAACATTGTTCTTCCTTTTAACATGAGCGGAGAAAGTGGTAGTATCATTTCCATTTGAGGGCTTATCTCTCTCCATCATCCTTATTTCTTCTCGAGTGCATCCAACCAATAATTCATCAAAACCTGGAATCTTGTCATTGTTGAGGATGGTGGTGTTAAACACATCCCATGCTCTTGTAAGACCTCCTAGTGCAATAAGAGTGAGCTCCCTGACAACAACAACTTCTCGAATAGATAAAATATCATTCTTGATTTCGGTAATCCTCGTGAAGTAGGATTGAATGGACTCTCCTTTATACGTTCTGAAGTAGGATTGAATGGACTCTCCTCTATCCATCCTGATGTCTTTCAACTTGTTCTTGAGAAAAAGGGTTTGGTTTGCATTGTTTACTTTGAACATCCCAACCAACTTATCATACAAATGTTTCCAAATCAGAAATATAGGCAACCAAAGGCTTGTGAATGGAATCTAGAATAATTTTCTTAGCTTTGACCTCACCTCTCTTGTATTTTGTCTTTGCAGCAACAAGTGCATTTCAAGGAGGCTCCACCACTCTTCCCTTTACATAGTCCATAACATCATTCTCTTCCAAAGTCATCTTCCATGCATGATAGTCGGATTTGTATTCGAGTGTCCTCAGATTTGAAGAATGATGTAGTCGTCATTGAAGCTAGACCAATATTCTTGTCCAACAACTTTCCTTAGTGATTGCTTTTCTCACTCTTGCTTGAGCTTTGTCTTCACCTGGGCTCTGATACCATGTTAATTTTAGTTAACAGTGTCATGTTCTATGCTTAACACAATTTACTTCAATGTTCCTTAACAGCCCAATAACAATTTCCAATATCAAATAGCAATCACAATAATCACATTGAGAGTAAAGTAGATAGAACATAAAACAAACTGCAGAAGACAAGCCAAGACAAGAGGACACCAAATTTGGCGGATGCCAGGGAAAAACCCCAATGTGGGGAAAACTCTTTGATCAATTCTTCTTATTATTAAATAAAAAATTTAGCAGAGAGAGAGTATACAAAAGTCAAATTAACTTGCCTAATACAAAGTAAAAACAACCCTGTAAATTTCTGCAGTCAAACTTCAGCCCTAACCAGAAAGTGAACACTGGTCAAATCAACAGCAAATATTCCTCAAAGTAGCGCGGTCTTCTTTGGTCAAACTCAGCCTGATCAGGAGGTCATTGTCAGCCTAAAACAACTCTATCAAACTCGGTCAAAGGAGAGACAAGATTGCTGTAATTTTTCTGCGATCAAACAACAGTCAACCTTGAAGTCAACGCAGGTTAACCAACCCAGAAGTCCTCGTTTATTGTGCCCAACAATGCGGCTTGAGAAAATCAAACTTTTGACTCAAAAACTGAAGTCAAACTCAGTTGAAAATTCCTTAGTCAATGCCGATAAAACCTGTCCTTGAAGTTTGAAATTTGGTCTGTAATTTCTGCCCAGAAAATCATCCTCCTTACCACATATGAGAGAGAGAGAGGCTGCCCAATAGCTGTACGAACCAATTTGATGAAGAGAGAGAAGAATGGGTGAGTGATTAATGTGCCAAATGAGGAGTGAGGTCTCTTGTATTTATACAATTCGTTGTGGGTGAAGAGACACATCCATTGGGCTTCTTGAGCCTACATAATGATGATGCCGACCTGGACAATTCAAACATGTGTGGTCATAAATTCAAAATCACACTTCTGCTTGTCCAAATGAGATGATATTTATATCAATCTTGGATCTCTTGAAAAGAGGAATCCAATGCAATCATCATCTCCATCAAATGAGCTGTCCCAAGGTGGAATTTGGCCCTAGTTGCCAATTTTAACGAATTCTCAGTCCACAAACACTTAGAACTAAGCTTTAGAATATGAATCAGTGTTGTAGTTTTGAAGAGCAAAAAAGGAGCCCGAAATAGTGCATAGATAGCCTCAGGAACAAGCGAATCATCGTCAGAAAACATACTCAACTCTGCCTTAAAATGTGCTCAAATTCCAGTGAAAACCCTTCCCCCCAAAAATGTAAACATTAAGCCCCAAAACCCTTCTTCGACCTTTTGCGTCATATATCCAAGACTACTCAAGGCCACATAGATATTATGGAAGATTGGATGTTGAATACTTGTCATTTGTGGAGGATCCGAGTCACTTTTTATAGTAGATGAGGGGTCATCAACAAGGGCAACCCAACTTGATTTGGAGCAAAAAACCTATCTCCCTTGAGGCCGACATAGCCTTCTATGCAAATCACATTAATCTTCAACAAAGTAATTGATTTACTCCATAAAAAATCCTGCTTGGCCAATTGACTTGGATAAAATATACTTCTTAATTTAAGAGCTAATAGGAGCCCATGATTTAATTAATTGCTTAGCTAATTATTTTGCCTCCACATCATTTCATTTTGAGGACTTTGACCACACTATGGGGGCACAAGGTTTGGATGGACAGAACTCATCAACCGTGAGGAGTTATGAGGCGTGCCACATACCGTTGGAATCAAAACGATGAGGAGCATCAAGTGATGATGGTCTCGTGATCAAAATCACTATCCTCTACATCCATTTTCCTCAATAAGTGTGGGGCGTCTAGGGTTTCCCAGGACTTCTTGTCAATTGGAGCTTCAATCAATGCAATCCATCCATATAGAGATATTAAGATCATTCATAAACTAATCAGTGCAATCTATAGAGCCTTCATAAGCCAATGTTGGCATCAATCACAACACCTTTCAACAATATCCCCCTTTGTCATTGATGGCAACACACTTACTCCCCCTGCAATTATTGCTCCCACTGACTTCATGTTTCTAATATTTTTTTCTCGATTACTCGATGTCATTGATGGAAACACACATACTACCCCCGTGATCACTACTCCCCCTAACTTCATGCTTATAATCTTCTTCTCTTGATTTCTCTCCCCCTTTGACATCAATGGAAAAGGGTTACTCCCCCTGATGAAATTCCTTCCTCTGTCTTCCTGCAATATGCATTTCTTTCTTTGATTGCTTCTCTCTCCCTGACCTGCTTGGCCTCACACGAGTTTTTGCAACTGATTGCACCTGTTCGTATGCATCGCTGAAAATATTTACCTTTACCATGAGTCCTTCGACAAATGGATTTTCCAAACTTAATACTCCACAAGGTTGACTAATCTGCCCACAATGTTGATTACAACTTTGACAACTTCTTCACATCTGCCATCTGTCAAACTGCCGAAGGATAAATCTTCAAATCTGCAACTTCTTTTACCTAGACTCCCCCTCTTGAACATTCACAAGAGAGGGAGTCATCACGCTGGATTCTTAAGAATAATGTATGAACTAGCTCTGCAGCTGAATCATCCTCCTTTTCATTGGTGGATTCATCATGATCTTTTGACTTTACAAAACCTGAGAGCATAACCACTAGGAATTCTTCTTTTCCCTGTTCCTCTTGGTTTTGCTTTCTTCTCCAATTCTTCTTGTACTTGATGTTAGAGTTCTCCTTCATCTTGTAGCACCAATCACGAGCTATATGTCCATAGTTATGGCATTTCTAACATTCAATGTTGAACTTAAATGGTGGAGCAAATGGCATATACTTTTTGCTGGCAAAGTCATTTTGAACCCTGTCTTGCAATCCTGCAAACTTGCTTCTAGGGTTTTGATAATGTTCTTGAGAATCATCTGTGTCATACATTCTGCAATCCTTGGCCATATGCCTAAAGTTAGAACATGAGAAACAATAACCATTAAACAAACTAGGGTACGTGAATGAGTTGCCTTGTGTCGAGGATCTTTTGAAGACATTCTTCCTTGAAGGAGGTACAATCCTTTTTTGGTCCTTGTCGTTGATTACTTCATCATTACTCTTGATTACTTCATCATTACTCCTTAGAGCAACAACGTTTTTAACCTTCTTTTGTCCTTCATTTCAATTTGGCCTTTGAGGGATCCCGCTATCAAGCTTCTCATCAATCTTGCTCTGCGGAGACTTGGATTTTTTGCCTTCCTCGCATGGAGCTTTCCCTGCTTCTTTTGTCTTAGATTTGAAGCGAACAATTTCTTGTTCTTTTTCATCAATAATATATTTTTTCTTGTTAACATCCTGCAAGTGCTCTTTCTGCCATTCCGTGAGGTTGTTTATTTTATCTAAAGCTGCATCAAGTTCGTTTTTGCTTTTGACTAACTTCTCCGTCGTGCTTCTGAACACATTTCTCTAATTGGCTTGTCAAATTTTTCTCTTTCTTTTTAGCTTCCTGCACCTGAAGTCTTAGATAGACAACTTCTTTGAGTACCTGATTTCACTTCCTTTCTTTCTTCAGATCACATAAGGCACTGACCAATTCTCTCTCGATGTTGACCACTGCTTCTTCATTATCTACTTCATCTGAATCACAATCATCTTCAACATTTTCATCTTGACCTGCATGCTTCTTTGAGTAGAGATCATGGAGCTTCTTCCAAAGACTTTTCGCTGACGAGAATTGATGAACTTTGGCTTTATAGGGTCAAGCAAAGCACTAAGAATGACATTCATGGCATTTGTACTGAACCTTCTAGATTTGTCGGTAGATGTGTCTCCAAAAACAATAGAGTGCCATGCATCATATCCATGAGCTTTCACATAGGTTTCCATTCTGGATTCCTATATTTCATATTTGGCTTCATTGAACTTAGGAGTTGGATAACAAACTTGACTCTCATCATTAGCTGTAACAGATTTGGAGACTACCGGAATACCGAAGACTTCCTTTGGTCGTTTAAATGCGTGCTTCTTTGACTTTCCCATCTCTGCACTTCATAGATCTTCCTTCTCACTATTAGGTCGCAATTAAAGGAATCTACTTTGATACCAATTGTTGGAAATACTGAGAGGAGGGTGAATCAATATTTCTATTCAATTAGTTAATTTTAACTTCATGGAGCATTAAATATCCTTGACATTAAGTCAAAGCATAAATTAACAACACCATAAAACAATGCACAACATCCAAGACAATAGACACTAGATTTTTAGGTGGAAACCCTTCTGGGAGAAAAACCACCAAATGCTTCTTAATATAGTTATTCAAAAATTTACATCAATAGGAAGCTCCAACTTTCAAGATTTCGAACATCAATTGAAGGAGGCTCCAACCTCATGGTTTATAGGCTCCAACTTGAAGGACGCTTCAATGCCCTGGGAAACCCTTGTGGGAGAAAAACCACCAATCACTTTTTAATATAGGTCTTCAAAATTTTACATCAATAGAAAACTCCAAAATCCAAGATTTCCAACCTCAATTGAAGGAGACCCCAACCCCCTGGTTTATAGGCTCCAACCTGAAGGATGCTTCAACGCTTTGGTTTACCAACTCCAATTGGAAGGATGCTTCGACGTCCTGGTTTACTAGCTCCAACTGAAAGGATGCTCCAAAGCCCTGGTTTTATCAACTTCGACTAAAAGGATACTCCAACACCTTGCACAGGCTCCAACCTGCCCTAGCACCACCCTGCCACACTGAAGTGTTCGTAGGCTCCGATCTGAAGGAGACTCCAATCTCTTGTCTTGCACCACCTTGCCACCCTTTTCAGCAAGCAAATTGTTAGTTTTGTACCATCATACAAGTGTTCTAGTCTCGACTTTAGTCAGTGAGGCTAAGAAACACAAGATCTCCATAACCTAGAAACAGTTTCAGGAAAAAACACAGAGAGATAGTTCAATCAAGTAAATTGATCAATAACTAAATATTTCACAAGTCGAACTTAGGAAAAATGATTAATTAACAATAATTAATTGAGAAAGGTGAGATTTCTCTAGAAACTCACATGGATCGAGTTGGAGATGATCTTAGGCATTGATGGGGATCTAATCATGGTCGCCGGTTCGCCAGCAAGAGATTAATATAACAACGATTCGATGGGTAGATAGAGGTGACACAAGAGAGATCGAGTTCCTTGGCAGATCAATCTATCCAAAAACAACAACTGAGCATGGAAGAAGAGCTCGAGCCATAAGGGACGCAAAGACAAAGAGGGAGAAGAGACATTGATTTCAGATGAGTTTTCTAGTTTTGGAGAGGCAACAACAGTAAGGCTGAGTTATTCCAATAGAGGTTGCGTAGGGACTGCAAAGGCAACTTCAGTGTGGTAATTCGATTGAGCTGAGAAGGGGGTCAATTCAGTAGCCAAAGGCCGGTATAATTTTCTAGAGGGCTGGAGGATCTCTTCCAATAATAACAGTAGTCAGAATGCCTTGATCAAAGGTAGATTCAGGTTGTGTGTGAGGGTTTGCGCAAGCACTGAGCAGGGCCCTGTGCAAGGGTTCTTGAGGGCTAGTGATGCGAGGTAGATTGTTTCGGGATCACCTATGGAGAGAGAAAATTCTCTATAATAATTTTGGCTAGATTATTTGTTGAGGATAGCCAGTTTTTGGCTTCCAGATTGTACTCATGTTTTCACAGTGGCATAATAATAATAAAACCCTCATTTGCTGAACTGGTTTTTCCCACATTGGGTTTTTCCAAGAACATTTGTCCAAAAATAACTGTGTCAATATTATTATGTGTGCTCTATATTTTTTAGTTCCAGTATTTTGTTTTCCGCAACGTTTTTATGGTAAAAATTGCAGTTGTGATTTTATACGTTATTTGTCGTAGAAAATAAACCAACATGTTGGTTTCCATGGTCATCAATTCTGCATATCTCCATTTTTATCTCTACCTCTTCTCCCCTTCAAATCTGCTTCACATCAGCTTCATATGTGCCAATATCTCACGAATAATCAATTTTCACATATTCTCTATCTCTCTAACCTCTAACTTCTCTGCGTTAAAAAATCACATCTTTTATAAAAATAGTTTATTGGTAGTTTGTATTCCACAAGAATATGAACTAGCTTTAGTCTTTGCCTTCCACTCATTCATTTCCAAACTCTTCATATTTTGAATATTAGAACACAAATAAGTGCCCCACCAAATATTATTTTCATCCACTTGTAATGATTAAATACACTACAAAAATGCCAACATATGCAAGCAAGTAATTCATTATAACATCATAGCACATGTAAAATATTTACTCTCCATTGCAAGCAATATGCACACAACATATGAAAGCAACATATGAAAACCATATATCTGTTCTGCAACATCTTGTATCACAACATGCCGTTGCCTTAGTAGCCTTGACTCTTGCCTTGTTTGTTATGGAATCTTTTCCTTTTGGAGTCTTGCCTTTGCCTTGCATCACAACAATTTTCTTGCATCACAACATCTCACTCAACATATGCATACACAATATATAAATCAACATCACATGCATATAGCAACAAAAGCCAACGCCACCAGCTCATCAACAAAATTAAGCTCAACAGTCTGATTCACATAACCTGCAACATACCTTGCATCTTTTCAAAAAAATCTATGTTACATACTCTCTGCAACATTGTCTGTTCTTCCTTTCTATAGCTGCTCCCATGCGATCAATCAATCTCTAAATCAACATGCCATGTCTCTGTTCTGTTGATATTGTTCCTTTGCCTTTGCTGGGCTTTTGCCTTTGTTGATCCTGTTAATGTGTGCATATGTTGTCATTTCAATAATAACATAAGCATATGCCTTGTTCCTCTGCCCAAATTGCTCCTGCTTCGTTGTTCCTGCAGTTACTTTGCCATCAATGACAACAATCTCCCCCTTTGACATTGATGGCAACACAGTGTCTTGAGAATCAATTTCAACAACTTCTGTTTACCTCCCCTTTTGACATCAATGACAAGGGGTTCTCCACAATTGTTTAACTGCATGTAACATATAGAGTTAACTTTCTGCGATGACAACTTGTTGATGAGATCTATTCTTCTCCATGATTCCCAACAACATGATTCAAATAGGAGGTAGGAGAGGAATACTGTGACACGATAATAAAAGAATTCTCTGGCTTCATGCTTGACTCAAGCATTTGGTGCAATGGGAGGTTCTTTGACCGCTCATGAGGTTTCTGCTGCATATATTGACCAATATTTAGGTTGAAGGACTAATCTGGGTCTGGTAGATCAAATCAATTCTCCCTCCAAAACTCCTCTGGCACGATACATGTACATTAGGAGACAAAGGCCTGTCACGCTGCGATACAGTGAGCATGGATCGAACAAGCGACCAAGTTACTGCCAACTCTAATTCGTGCCTCTATTGTGTGTTGCCTTAGCATTACCTGTCACTCTGAGTTGAATGCAGAGCTAGCGCTCAACTGTTTGAGCTCCATACCCAACTATATCTGTGTTGTGTACAACAAACTGTATCAAATTCTCTGGTCACGATCAGATAATCTGGCTGTATGATTTGTGACGCTCCTTTATACCCAGACAGCCATATGGAAAACCTCTACGTAATGTGGAGAATTGAGAAATCTGATCTGATATTGTAATGCATTGAATAAATATATTAATGCAATTATATATATACGCTGCTGTAAATAATAAACAATATGCGTTGCTCCAAATTATAGATACGCTGCAATTATATATAAATATATCTATGAACACTACGCTCCAAATAATAAACAATATACACTCCAAATAATAAACGCTTTGCATATTGTTGTGAGAGGATATGAACGCATAGGCCACCAAATATATGAACGCATTTGATATAAAATATGCAAGGCATTAAATATATGAGACATATATTGCAATGGATATTGTTCTATAACCGATGGGCACATTGCATTGCAATGTGAAACGCTCACCGCACCATAAGAACAATACCATCGTCAGAACGATATTATTGTAAGAGCGCAAACCTATCACTGTAAGAACGCAGAAAGCTGAAGCTGTAAAAACCTACTGACGCTGTAAGAACGTTGAACGCTACCACTGTTAAAAAACATTGTAAGAAGCTGTAATGTTTAATTGACACAGAGGAAGCCATTAGCGTGAATCAAACCCGATTTATATGGTTCTGGAAATTGGACCAAGTAGCAGGTAGGCATCACGATCTTTTTCCCACTTTATTTTCTCACTGGATTCCATTCGCTCAAGTTCTTCAATAATTAATATTCTGGCACCATTGTAATATCACATTGTAATATGAAGAGCGTTGCATTGTAACATCGCATGGTATTGATACCAGCACATCGTATTGCATTGTAACCTACGCTGCCATAATCCATATAATCCATATATAGCACATGTGAAGAAATGGGATCTCTTTCAAAATTTCTTTCAAAATTGAATTGAAATTTGCTCATGGTTCTCGAAATAAAAAAATATGAAAAATCTAACAATAAAAAAATAATTATATAAAAATTAAAAAAAAAAATCTATAAATTTCTCTCAATTCATATTAAATTTGTATTTAAAATAAATCTATAATTATATAGGCTATCAATAAAACATAATGATAAACCATATTTCCATATTTATATTTGTGTATCAAAAATTTGGGTCCACAATTTTCCCACGCATTTAACGCTGCCACCTTAATATAACAACCAACAATATATCAATTTATCGCTACATATAATATGGCCGACAACTACGTCAACCATATAACGCCATCATACTATATGTATTAACGCCATTATATTGTTATATATTAACACCACCTTCAACATCATACTTGTGAAAGGAGCAAACGAATAATTCTTTTGTGCAATAATTAAACGAACCATAATATATAACGCTTTGTATGTAAAATCCATTCAATGCACAAAATATAATATTCAATGCCATAATATTGTATTGTTAATTTTTTTTCATCGAACTTGTTTTAATCTTAAATTTTGTAGAGAAGTTAAAACAAAATATTTTTTCATAACCCAGAAATTGTTTATAGAAATTTTATCTAGAAGTGTCTTTATCACATTATTAGTGTATTTTTAAATATTTTTGAAGTCTAAACTTAAAAAAATGGGTTAATTAATTAATATTATTTGAAAAATGTGTGAATTATCTAGAAACTCACACAGATCGATTAAAAAATAATCTCAGCTATTGCTTAAGATTTAATCTTGGTTGTTAGAGTCCCACAATGAGATTATAAGAAGTCGTCGATGGGTAGATGGAGGGACACACTCAGTGTATAAGTTCTTTAGCAGATCGAGCTATCCAGTTGCAAAGATCTAACAAGGGAGAAGTTTAAGCTAGAAGGACACACGAGTGAGATTGAGGTTACACCAGTTGCAGATACCCAATGATCGAGGCAGACTAATTTTCCAGTAACAGGTGATTCAATAGTGAGATCAAGTCAGTGATTGAGTAGTAGGTGTCAGAGGGGTAAAGTAACATATTTCTGGAGGAGTTTCCAGTTTTAGAAGAGTCAAGAGAGAGGAGGCTGAATACTTATGCAAAAAAGGGCCACATTGCAAGAATTCACACATGATTGCAATAATTCGCGTGTAATTGCAGGAATTGGAAATTAGAGGAATTCGTGCATAATTGCAGAAATTCACAATTACAAGAATTCGTAGTGCATTTGTAAAAGGGAGAAACTTTTTCTAGATTTTTTTTTCTAGTATTTCTCTCAGATTGGATTACCAGTTGGGCATCCATAGGTTGCACTCATAATTTCTGTTGTTGCATAATAATATAAAATCCTTAGTTGCTGCACCGATTTTCCCAAGTTAGGCTTTTCTGGGGACATTTGTCCAAAAACCACTGTGTCATATTTTATTTGTGTGCGTGCCAATATTTTTTCAGATTCTAGTTTATCTTCCACATTATTTTTATTTGTGAAGGTTGTAGTGTGATTATTTTGTTGTTTCCATAGCAACAAAGATAAATTAAGAGTTAGAAGAATTAATTCCAGTCGCTGTAATAAGATTTCAGTAGTTGAATTTTGCACATGGTATTTGAGGATTGTTGATCAGAGCAGAGGCTCATAGATGAAGAGGGAGAAAATTTCGCAGTTTAGAGGGAGATCTGTTGAGAAATCTAAGGGGCAGCTAAAAATAGGCGATTTCTCGAACTTTGATAACTTCTTGTGATATATTTCTACTTAACTTGATTAACTTCTTCTTTCTCTTGATTATTATTAGTGTTCTGTATCATCAAACAACTACCAAACCATAAAGAATAATGAGATAATAGGACACATGATATAGGCGATCAACCACGACCAAAACCTCTCAAATTGAGAGGAAAACCCACCATAATTCTTTCTCTTCTTATAGATCTTCAATTGACAAATTCCAAGGCTTTTGACCGTGAACAAGACCCTTCAAGACCAAGTCACACCTTGCTTCCAACAACTTCTGCAATCTTGACTTCTAGCAGCAACTTCGACCTATCCAACAAATTCTTATGCAACTTCGATCTGCCCAACATATTCTTTTGCAACTTCGACCTCTCCAACAGATTCACAATGTCGACCTTTCACAACTTCAACCTAGCTTCACAACTTCGATACAACTTCACAACTTTGAGGCAACTTCAAAATTTCGTCTAGCCCAGTTATTGTAGAAACCCTAACGAAAGAGAGAGACAAAGAGACCCAAAAACTCCGATCTTGATCTTCTTCTTCTTCTTTGTCCTTTTCCAACTTCTATCTTGAGTAGATTGAACTTGCTTGAGTAAGTGTTCAAATGAGGTCGAATTCCTTCTTATTTATAGGCTTGTGAGGGGTACAAATTCTTATCTTTAGGCCGACTTGTACCTTCATGTAGGCCGACTTGATCTTTTCTCTATGACGAGGTCTTGGAGGGTCTTTTGACTCTAATTTTGACTCAAATAATATTCTTTACAATATGTAACATGCCCAAATGGGTCTTCAATACACGACAATGACTCAATTGACTTCATGACAAACCTAGAAGCACTCAAACCTATAAAATAAATTTCCTTGAGCATGAAACCCATGCCTCAAGAACAACAATAAAAAAATTATTTTCTTTTTGCATTAAATAGATAAAATCATGATTACATATGTTATTATGAATACTGAACTGAGTTACATATTTCAACACTCTCTCTTAACTAGGGAGTTATTCATAATCCATACAAGGTACTTGGACATTTTCAATCTGAAGAATTTTCATAAGAAGGGTTGGATTGGTAACCCATCTGTTTATCATGATATCAACTGGGATTGTCACATAGCAAGGCCTTGTCTAACACCTCTATCTCTCGCAAGCGCAGAGCACAATGCTGGCGAGACCAATGATTTATAGACACCATCATCATTGCAGTGGCATGATCCGGATTATCCACAGTTTCGTGTTCATTCTGTCGACGTTTCAAACCCCAAAGGGGGTCCATCATCAAGACTAAATCAGATAGAATAGGTGAAAGCTTGATTGATTCCTTGTCTCTCAAATAACATACGCCACCCGGGTGTTCATAGCGTATGTCCTCCAGGACTATTCTTATCTTGGATTCCCAATCCTCAAAGAATATTGGTACCCTAAGACTACTCTTATCTTGGATACCCTACCACATCCTCAAAGAATATCATATGCCATATGCTTACCCAATCCTCCATTTTTTCTTCTCAAATTGAAGAAAATATTGACGTGTCTATCTCTCCCTCTCAACTAGGGAGGATATACCCATTCCTATAATGGAATGTACCCATTCCTATTAAAAGGATGTACCCAAGCTCGCTCTTGTTCAAGGACTTAACCAAGCTCCCTCTTAACCAAGGACTTGCTTCCAATCTCCCTCTTTAACTAGGGACTTGTTTCCAAGCTCCCTCTTAGCCAGGGACTTGTTTCTAGCAGAAACTATCCCTTCTTTGGTGGAAATCATGGGACCTTCAACTGCTTGTAGAGCTCCTCCATTCAATGTCATGCATTTCATCTTTATGGAGCCTTCATCTTGGTTGGCATCAACCATCCATCACTTTCCTCTACAAACCAAGTTAGTCATGTCATCTTTCTTTTCATTGGAAAGTGATCTTCTATTCCACATATGTCTTTCCTTCATACGACTACCTCTTCCACGTCATGTTCCCTTTAGGATCTTCCATCCCACCACATGAATGCTAGTTTTAGGTGACATCTACAACTCTTTTTCGGTAGCCCTGCATTAACCCATCCAAATGTTGTTCAAAAATAAAAAATGAACATCAAATCAAAATTACCTTTTGTGATGGCCTTTCATCATGACATCTTCTTGCTTACAACATCAACATCCTGCATATTCATAAACACATCTCAAAGACTCCATATGTCAAGGGTCTCCTTTCTTTACATACCTTATCAGGGTCTTCATACCTTCTCCATGGAGATGTCACACTAGTTCCTTCTAGTCATCAGATGTTGATTCCTTTTCTTATGTGACCATAGTTGCATCTTTCAGGATATCTTCTTTCACATATTGCTTCCTAGGAACTTCCAGCCATAGTTCCTTTATCTTTTTCAACCACTTCATATTCCATGCGAGGACATATTATGTTGATTGCATCTTGTGAATATGTGAACCATGCCTTCATGCATCTCTTCCAAAGTAAGAGATCCGTTTTATTCAATCATGCACATAAGGTAGAGCATTTACCCATGCTATCTGCAACTATGTGATGACATGACTTATTCTAACAAATGCATAAATACCTCTTTTCTTTTGTTGGTCATCTAAACTTCCTTTGGAAACTTCCTTTCCTTGCTTGAATGTTCATGCCGTTTTCTTTTATCAGCGTACCATCATTTTTCTTAAACCATGAATCCCATACAAGATGGAATTCTCAACGAGACATTTGCTTTTCCGAAGAGAGGTGAACCTCCTAATGAAGATTCCAACAGAGGATATTGATTATCCTCATTCAACACATGCTCCTTTCTCATAAAGATGTTGTATGATGAATTCCTTCTATCATGCTAGACGACTTCCCTTTCCCATAAGTATTACTTATGCTTTTAATGAGGTTACCAAGAGCTACTTCCTTTTCTTGCTACAACCATGTAGACTTCTACTTCAATTATCCTTTCAAGCTTTTATAATTATGACATGGGCTCTTGCTTTAAACGCATGCTTCTAGTATGATGCCATTTTCTACTAAGATGCATCTTGTCATAATCATCCTTATCTTGAATGCCATGGTAGAGGTCTCCTCACCTCCCACTTTTCCTTTCCATGCATTGGATAAACCCTAATAGTGAAGATCTATCCCTTTAAATTTCTTCTCATCAGGTTCTTCCACTTCTTCGATGACATGAGCTTCATTTCTTTCTTTCCTCCCGTAATCCTTTTTGAATTTCGGACAATCTATTTTTTAATGCGCATATTCCTGACAACCATAGTATTGGATCTTTGACACACACACACACACACACATATATATTTTTATTTTTATTTTTATTATTTTTTTGAGGACCAAATTTTCCTTTTCTCTTAGCCATGGCAACAAATTCTTGAACTTGTTCACTTGGTCCCAAATCATTTTTTGCTTTTAACTTGGTTTCTTCAATTTTACACAATGAACAGAGTTCACTGAATGGGGTTGATGCCTTTTTTCCATAGATTCTTTCATTTTATACAGCTCAATTATTAAAGATATGACTTCTCCAGTAGTGCCTACGGAGAACAATTCCACTAATTTCTCATAGATTTCTTTTGTTGTCTCTAACTTTACATACAGAATGAGGAGATCCTTGATGGATTCTATAAGAATCCTTTAATCCCTTATTTCCCTTTTCGTGTATTCATCTAGAGCTTGAGCTTCTTCCTTTGGAGGTTTAGTGACAAAACCCTTAACATGCTCAACGACTTCATTTTCTATGAGGATCAAATATTTCCTCTTCTTCCATGTAAGAAAGTTTGACGACCCAACCAATTTGTTTATTTTCTTGCAAAATGAAGTCATTTTGATAGATTCAAACATAAGATATACAAATACTTGTCAAGTGAAGATACTCCTAGATGATGAGATCTTCAACTTGACGCCTTCTTGATTTTGACGATGATGTACATAGAAGATGTCTTCTTGGTGAAGATGTCTTCCTTCAAAAGTGGTCATTGTCTCAAAGGGAGATCACATTGATTCCTTGATGATGATGACAACGCTTTTTCCCGCTTTTCGTGCTTCAAGTCAATTCGAGTTAAACTTGTTTCACAACCTCAAATTTCGACCCTTCTTCATAATTTTGGCTTGCTATAGCAGTTCTACAATTTCAAACTTTTCTGCAGTAACCCTAGTTCACTCGCGTGGCTAAAATATGGAAATTTGCGTCCTTTCTACTTCGCTTGACTTGACTTATTTTTCTTTTTTATTTCGGCTTGCAAAGAAGCCCTTTCTTGGCACAAAAATTGACCCTTGATGGTGGCTACAATTTGATACTTCTTGTTGCAGAGGGATGTCCTAATACTTCGCACGTGTGGAGAAAATATCCTAGAAGATAGAGCCAAAATTGCTTCGTTGTTCCTTCCTTGTGATAATGATTGTAGAATGTGTGAGTTTCCAAAGAATGCTTCAAGTGTGGAACCCTTCTTTGGATGAGCTAAGGTATGGAGGTATTCTTCGATGCTCTTAATTATTGTCTTCAATATGATGAGAGGGTTAGTCCTTCTTGATGATTGATGATCTTGATGTTTCCAAGATGATCCCTTTATACTCCGGCCCTTGAGTATCCTTCTTCATGTTTCCCTTCCTTGATGTAGTTACCTTAGCTCTGATACCATGTTGAGAAATCTAGGGGGCAACGAAAGATAGGTGATTTATCGAACTTTGATAATTGCTTGTGAAAACTTTTTACTTAACTCGATTAAATTCTTCTTTCTCTTGATTATTATTAGTGTTCTCTATCCTCAAACAACTACCTAACCAAAAATAAAAATGAGACAATAGGACACAGGATATAGGCGATCATCCAGGGCCAAAACCTCTCCAACTAAGAGGAAAACTCAACAAAATTATTTCTCTTCTTATAGATCTTCAATTGACAAATTGCAAGACCTTTGACCCTTGAACAAGACCTTCCAAGACCAAGTCATACCTTGCTTCCAACAACTTCTGCAATATTGACTTCTAGCAACAACTTTGACTTGTCCAGCAAATTCTTCTGCAACTTCGACCTCTCTAGCAGATTCATAGCTTCGACCTTTCAAAACTTCAACCTAACTTCACAGCTTCGATGCAACTTCAGAATTCCGTCTAGCCCATTAATTGTAGAAACTCTATCGAAAGAGTGAGAGAGAGAGGCCCATAATCTTTGATCTTGATCTTCTTCTTCTGCGTCCTTTTCCAACTTCTATCTCGAGGAGATCAAACTTGCTTGAGTAAGTGTTCGAATGAGTTAAAATTCCTTATTATTTATAGGTTTGTGAGGGGTGCAAATTCCTATCTTTAGGTCGACTTGATCTTTGCACAATGATGAGGTCTTGGAGGATATTTTGACTCAAATAGTTGTCTTTACACTATGTAACATGCCCAAATGGGTCTTCAATACATGCCAATGACTCAATTGACCTTATGACAAACCTAGAAGCACTCAATGGGTGCTTGACCTATAAAATAAATTTCCTTGAGCATGAAACCCATGCCTCAAGAACAACAACAATAATATATATATATATATATTTCTACATTAAATACATAAAATCATGATTACATATGTCATTATGAAGATTGAGCCTAGTTATGTATTTCAACAAGATCTGAGTGAATTTTCCCTAGATCTACATAGAGTGCAAATTGTAGAGGCAGGGGTTCTAATTTCAGTTTGCGACCAACAAAAAAGTCAATTGACCTCGGTGGCGAGAGGGTTGCACTGTAGGAATTCATGCTTAATTGCGGGAATTTGCACACAACTGTAGGAATTTGTGATTACAGAAATTCGTGCATAATTTCAGGAATTCACAATTGCAAGAATTCACAATTACAGGAATTCGTAGTGTGATTGCAAGAACTTGCAGGAATTTGCAGTAGATTTGCTAGATAGAGGGTTTCGATGAGTAGATTAGAAATTTCATTGAGAATATCTGGGCGTAGTTAGTTTGCAGCTAGACCAGTAGTAGCAGATCAACGTTGAGGAAGAGAAAGGCACACAAATAATTTTTCTCAAGGGGTTTCGAGCTCTAGAAATATGATTTTCCTATTGCAGATTGCCAAAAGCTATGAGATTTTTTTTTCACTCTAGAAGGGAGTGTGTGTAGTAGACTCAATAGTTGAGCAGTGGGAAAGAGGGAGATTTTCAATCAGATTCAAAGATGGCCATAGTTTGGCTTAGAGATCATGATAGGTTGGAGGAAGCCTCCAACTTTTTCATCTGGAATGTTAAGATGCCCTTCCTACTGGATGAACATGTCCTGAAAGCATATGTATATAATGTGGTGGAAGTACCCCAGGTTGCAACTATACCTATAGAAGTGAGGTGGGGCGATATGGAGTTATAATCCCAGAGCGTCACAGAGGTTGGGCAGGATTATTAAAGTTTCCTCCTCATGGATCATTACCTTGCTAGGGGGGCCCACAATATTCAGTAGTAGGATGGATTAGTGCTAGGTGATGTAGTGATATTCCAGAGAGACATGAGCAAACTAGTTGTAGTCAGGCGTTGAGGAGTGCATAACACTGTTGACAATAGAGCAGGAGGCTCAGTAACAGAGTCAACAACATCGCAAATTCCTTAGGGGACAATGCAAAGGCTAGTAGCAGTCAAATGCTGAAGAGATAAATGTAGCGCAGATACGCAGTTGATTCAATATTTCAGATGCTTCTTAGTTGCAGTGGTTGCAATAGCAACAACAATAGTTGAGAAGGAGTTGCATTGCAGATGCAAAGTTGAAAGTAGTATAACAATGTCAACAACAACACAATTGCAACACCAGAGTTGCGTAATGGTTGGTGGGAAGTGACATGTAGTCACAGTGGCCAGACATTAGTAGTGTGATAGAGGGTGATACAGAGACATGGTGTTGTAGTAGTATTACATCACCAGAACACCTCCCTTGCTAAGAGAAAGTGTTAGTTTTAGAAGCATCAGAGGTGTTCTAGTCTAGAAACTTTGTGGAGAAGCTAAAACACATGAGTTCTCCATAACCTAGAAATCGTTTCTGGAAATTCCACCTAGAAATGTCTCAATTAGATTATTAGCCTATTTTAAAATATTACCTAAGTTTAAAATTAAGAAAAGGGGTTAATTAATCAATATTAATTGAGAAATGTGTGAATCATCTATAAATTCACACAGATCGACTAGGAAATAATCTCAGCCATTGATTAAGATTCAATCTTGGTCGTTGGAGTCCCACAATGAGATTATAAGAAGAGGTCGATGAGTAGATGGAGGGACATACTCAGTGTGCGAGTTCCTTGTTTGATCAAGCTACGCAGTTGCATAGATATAACAAGGGAGAAGTTTGAGCAAGAAGGACGCACAAGTAAGATTGAGGGTACACCAGTTGCAGATACTTAGTGATAAAGGCAGATTGATTTTCCAGTAGTAGGGGATTCAACAGTGCGATTGAACCAGTGATCGAGTAGCAGGTGTCAAAGGGGCAGAGTAGAAAATTTCTGGAGGAGTTTCCAATGCCAGAAGATCAAGAGAGAGAAGGCCGAATATTTCTGTAGAAAAGGGCCACACTGCAGGAATTCTCGTGTGATTGCAAGAATTCGTGCGTGATTGTAGGAATTCACGTGTAATTGCAGGAATTCACGATTACAATAATTCACGTGTAATTGCATGGATTCACGTGTAATTGTAGGAATTCACGATTATAGGAATTTGTGCATAATTGCAGGAATTCACAATTACAGGAATTCATAGTTACATGTATTTGCAATGGATTTGCAGAAGGTGGAAAATTTCCCTAGAATATTTTTTCGAGTATTTATTTCAAATTGGATTTCCAGTTGGGCATCTATAGATTGTACTTAGAATTTTTGCTGGTGCATAATAATATAAAACCTTCAGTTGCTGCACCGGTTTTCCCAAGTTGGGATTTTCTAGGAACATTTGTCCAAAAACAATTGTGTCATATTCTATGTAAGTGTGCCAGTATTTTCTCAGATTCCAGTTTATCTTCTACAATATTTTTATTTGTGAATGTTGCAATGTGATTACTTCGTTGTTGTCATAGCAATAAACTGATAAATTAACTAACATTTAGAAGAATTAATTCCAGTTGTTGCAATAGGATATCAGTAGTTGAAATTTTCAGAGATACAAGCTACAATACATTAATGAATATTTTTTTTTCAGTGCTCAAGTTATGGATGATCCCATTCTATAATACATTTGCATTTATTTCTGCACCTTGTTCAGAGTAGGCCCCTGCACGTGACAGTCGAGAATCCATTTCCTGCTCGAGAAAAGATTGATAGTGGATGGAATGGATAACGAAAAATGAGGACCATAATGCACAACTAGACAATATCGCACAATGTAATCGCCATTTGCATTCCCTGCATAACGCTAAAATTGTGTAACAGTCTTTGGCATCTTCTATCCGTTTATGTCATCCCTGCTTTACATGTATTTTTTGTTGACTGGCACCTCTTTATCAATCTCGGATCTGGCATCTGGAACCTCTGCATTTCATTACTACATAATCATTACTCTGTCTTACCTCCATATTCCTTTGCCTTTGATCATAACGCACATCTGTGGGAGACTTTTTTTATTTTCTATTACTATATTTCCAACAATTATTTTTGGTATGTGAAACTGTTGTATCTCGATTCTCAGAGTGCTCTCCTTTAACTTAAGGGGGATAAATTGACGTCTTATATATTTTGAAGTGGATTTTCACAATATGATTTTGAAGTGATTGAATACCATAGTAAAATTCTAAGTGTCAAGCCCATTAATGGTTAAATATCAAGCCCGAGCATGCACTTACCTTTATTTATTTTTTGTTATATACATACTTTGACCAACTTCTATTTGATTGTCATTTTATCATCCATCTCAACACTGGCTCTATTAAGTAAAGCAAATTTTATTT
Source organism: Pinus taeda (assembly GCA_000404065.3). Lineage (NCBI taxonomy): Eukaryota > Viridiplantae > Streptophyta > Pinopsida > Pinales > Pinaceae > Pinus > Pinus taeda. Next base: position 304,770 of record APFE031365056.1, read on the forward strand.
GGGACACTATCTACTACACTTGTATCTGCTTATGAATGTTATTCATATCGAACCGCTATTATTGGCTTTTCCTTATCCCTTTATAACCTCATTTATACAACAAAAAACCTCAATAACTCATGAAGGGTTTTGTTAAAAAGAAGCATAGTGTGAGGTTTTACCCTTTATTTCAGGACAGGGAAAGGACTCACACTTATGCTTATGGGATAAGCAATGGCTCTGAAATCGATGGGCACAGATAGGTGGAGAGAGTATTGGTGGTGTTATCACTAAGATTTTCCCAGAAGTTGTAAGAAGGGGAAAGGGGTTCGAGGTAACCACAAACCAATCTTTTAGATACAAAATCTAGCCAATTTGTATTCAGAGAGGGCTCTCTCTTTAAGTTTTAGCTTTGTTTGATAAGATTTTAGGCTAGTTATTAGAGCTTGGGGTTTTGTTTGAATTTGTTGGTGAAGTTCAATAGCAAAGGTGTAGAACTGAATAGCTTAGTCCATTGGGCTAATGGAGTCAGGGAAAATGGATCAACTGGATTTGGTTTCTCAATGAAGGATGGTTTCACAGGGCAAGGTAGCTGAACAGGGAGCAAATAGAGACTTAAAAAATATGGGATGAACTTAAAGGGTTAAAGGGAAATTAAGAATCCTTAAACATACTTTAAGAGAGTAGAACATGACTAATCATCAATAAGGAGCAATTAAGAATTCTTTACTAATGATTAAGATGAATAAACCAGGAAACATGAGCAATTAAGAATTCACTATTTATGCTAGTTTAGAAGAAAACATTGAGAACAAAAACGATTGAAGACAGATTGCACTTAAGCACTTTTTGAATTATTCTTTTTTGTTTTAACTTTCAGATGTGGAACATAATGAATATAATAAACCAGAAAACATTAACACTTGAGATATAAGATACTTATTTTACAACAGTGTCAAAGAATCCACCCTCAATACTTTGAATGGGGGTGTATTTATACAAAAAAAACTTTACAAGGAAATATCTCATAACAAAATGAGATATAAACTGGGATGACTAATCATATCTTTCAAGAAAATAGGGCCAGAAGACCTTGTAGATGAAAAATAAGGCAACCGAATGGTTTGCTGTCCCTATTCTTGAGAATGTGCTGGAGTTAGGCCCTATGATTTGGCCTCTTGCTGTCCTTGGTGTAATAATTTGCTAGCTGCTCTGTTTTGATCTTCCTACTGATACACTTTACCTGCATCTGATACTCTTTACCTGTTGATCTCTTTTCATCCTCTTTACCCTCGTTGACTATAGTAAAAATCAAAATTTACCTTTTACCAAGAATAAATTACAAAATTTCAAGCATTTCTTCCCACCATTTTGGCTGTGGTATTCTGGTTTTCTGAAGCTTTCTGAGGGTTTCATCTGTTTCTGTGTACCTAAAGAATGTAGGCTGAATTGGGAACAAATGCTTCAGTTCATGCTCGACATAGAATAAGTTCTCTAGGCTATCATAGAGAACTCGACATGTAGGGAGTGATTTTATTCCTGATACACTTGTTGATGAACTCGCTTGATTGCTTGCATATTGATTCAATTTATCCACATAATATTTGTGCTTCATTAATCTGTCATTAATCACTAAAGGACTGGGTAACCCTTTATTCTGCAAAATAGAAAATTTCTCCATAAAAGCATTAATCTTTGCCTGCATGTCATGACATCTTCTTTCTAGATTCTGCATCAAAGTTTTCTTGGTTAATATCCTTTTGATTTCCAAAATGGTTTCTGTTTTATCTGTAATACCAAATTCTTCCAGCTGTTCCTTATTCCTGGTATTCAAAAATTGTTAAGTTATGGTATGTTCTATGCTTATAACAGTTTACTTCTTTTTCTTATTATATTCCATAGATTAGCAATCACATGTACATAAAGTAAAGTGCAGATAGAACATTAA
>APFE031365056.1:318161-360961 GCA_000404065.3 Pinus taeda
ACCTCTAGAGTCCTAATCAAAATAGGAACTGATAAGACACATGTCTTCTTAGAGTTACAATATAATTAGGAGATGTGATACATATCCTCATGATCCCATGATTCTTTCCACTCAAATTCGAATTTGGCCTTAGAGTGCCACATAAGAGTCTTCCAGAAGCCTCATTTCAACCTACCCATGTCAACAATTTCAACCCATTTTTTAGGTATAAGCATATGCACATTACTTTCTAATTTTTAACCACAAATTCACTTAAAAAGACTAAGAATTAATAAAGTTTGGAAAAACATAAATGTGGCCCAATGATAATGAAAGTGGGATGAATGTGGTGACATAGTAGTGAAATCGAGGTGATATAATGGACATAATAGTGAAATTGTAATGGAAATGAATGACATTTTCAAGACTCAACAGGTCATATGTTTGAGATCGAATTTTAGAGCTTGCAAACACAAAACTTCCTTGGATCATATCTCTAGAACTATAGCGAGACATGATCTGAAATTCGTACACGAGGTTAACCAATATTTAGGATCAAATGGGTTTTGATTTCAGATTCTGAAGCTTCATAGAAAAATTTTATAGCGAAAATTCCATGATGGCCCATTTTAAGCAGCGAAACACTAGAATCCAAATCTTTGATACCAAATGTTATGCAACTAGCTCACAAAATAGAAGAAGAGATAGATCAACAACTTCAAAATAAACCCCTTCGAAGGAGAACCCTACTTTACATTATACAAATGAATAATTCTTCGATGATGCAAATGAAAAGACCTCCTTTCTATATATAAGAGTGTGTGGGGTCACAATATAATCAGAGCCTAGATAATAATAATATTGTAAGGGCACAACAATAACAATAGTGGGCTTCTATGGGGCACAATAATAATAATATGGGGACTACACAGGCACATAAATACACTAAGGGGGTTACATTAATAACGATAAGGGGATACACTAGTAGTATAGGGACCTAACATGGACCAAAACACCTAGATTTTGTTAAAGCAATCAAATTAGACTAGATGAAGCGAGCATGAATCAAGACATATAGGATATCTATAAAAACCGCATGCATTGAACCCAACAGAAAAAATAGAGAGATAGATATGTCTACATGCTATCATATGAACTATGAACTCTTATGAATGTATTTTGATTGTATTCCATACATGTTCTATTTTATTTGATATAATCCTAAGTAGATCTTCCTTAGTTTGCAGATCTATATTATAATGGTTCGACTCTTGATATAATATAATGAGAATGTTGTGGGGCTATATTAGTGTGTTATGTGAATGATTGGTGTCTTGTTATGAATCCCTTTTTAATTTCTTTTAAAATGATTCAATAGATAATCTACAATATATATGTGTATTATGCACAATATTGTTTGGGTTTCCCGTGTAATAAATTGAATGATGAATGATGTATGAAAATAAAATGAATCTCGACACTATATAAACTCCCCTCTCACATTCAACAAGTCTCATCACACCTTGGGTGAGATTTTTCTCCTTCATGAAGGAATGAAAATGCCAGTAGTACACTAGACTACAACATGATCTTTTGTTAACAACCACTGGTCGAACCTTATGTCTACATTACAAAAATTTATGCCAACAACTAGTTTTGAAGGAGCCTCTCTAATGTGTAGAAAGATTGGGGAGTGATAGGATATTCCACCTTCACCTTTCCAATGATTGATCATAGGTAAGGAATCCATTAGACCCTCCATAAGTGGGACTCAATCAATTCTCTTTGTAATCTGATCCTCCCTGAATCAATGATTCCTCCATGTAGGAGATATTTTCCTAGGCTCCACATCCACCAGCCTACACTAATTAGATTTATTTTGAAGAAGTCTAATAAGGGGTCTCACCGAGCCTAAGGACCCTTATATTAAGAAGGACTCAAAGAGAAATTAAGATCACCACCAATGATAATGCTGTTCAATTTTAGAAGGGATTTATTTAGTAGAAGGTCCCAAAATTATTTATGGTTTTGAGGGGGACCATATATATTTATCAACATGAAAGGAACCATACCCAAAAAATGTGAGGAGACCTCAACCCTCACCACATATTCCATACTCCAAAAATTTGTAACCTTGACAAGACACTCGAATGATCCCAAGTGTCGAAGGCCAGAAATTTATTTCATCTTAGTAAAGTTTCAAGACAAGAAGAAACCTAGATATTGTTGCTAAGAGTCTCTTGAAGAAAAATGATATCTAGATCATTTTCTTCAATTAGTCTTTGTAGAGTTTATTTTCTAAGGAGATACGCTAAACCCATACAATTAACAGACATAATTTTCATATTTGAAACCCTGAAGTGGTCGGGATTGCTCTTAGGGATCCCTTGATAGGTTGTTGTTTTCCTACAAGAAGGTTTGCACGAGCTTTCTCCTTAGCTAAGGAAAGAAAATATTTTCTACCCTGACTTTGACCATCCGAAGGGGCAATGGCGAGATGAACCAAACTCAAACAAGGCCATCTTTCTAAGGGACCACCGATCGAGATTATACCATACATCTTCAGAATCCTAAATATAAGATAAAGATAATGTAGAGAGAGAAGGGAGTGTAGAAATATCACGCAGGGCATATGGACAAGGGAACATAACTAGAATGGGATAAGGAGAGGAAAAATGGGTTGGAAAAATAGAGAAAGAGGCCATAGGGCCCTTAGAATCCATAGAGGAAATAGAGTTAAATGAATAGGAGAAGGAAAATATTAATAAAAAGGAAACTTAGATATAGGGGGAAGGGACAAGATAGGTACCTTTACCATTGGAAGCCATATTAACTGATGATTACTTAGCAAAACTAGGTTAAATGACAACTTGTGGAGCAACATGATCACCATCTTTGAATCCTCAAGAGTGCAAAGTAGAAGATGACACCATTTGCTTTAGAGAGAGAACCTTTTCCTCATTAACCCCCATTGGTGGCACTCTAGATCAATTCACCTGTTTTCACATAGGGAGCACACACTCCTTTTCAAGCTACCCAAGTTTACGGCACCTCCGACATCTGAATGTGATGCCCTCATAGTCAAGAATCAACAACACCACAATAGGGCATATGTTGATCAAACCTGTAATCCCTCCTTGAAGATCAACACTGATGAGATTATGGGCCAAAGAAATGTCACCAAAGTAAATATAGGATGAATCATGCTCAAGATATATACCTAACATAATCCTAATATCCTAGAAGATAAGCTCATGCCACAAATTCACTAAAGGCCCTATATATGAACCATATAGGGACGGTAACAAAACACTCACAACTGGTGTTGAAAATGGGAGTCCAAGATTTGAATATGACTTATGAAGAGTCGTTGGGGCTTCACTCAATGAATCTTTGATATATCACGTGCATTTGTGGCATACAAAGGAATACCCTTAATTTGACTACATGTTGAAAAATACCTCTAAAAATTACATTATTTAACCCCCTATCATTATGAACCCAATACACCTTCCCAATTTAAAAAACCCCTACATTCACTATATATTGTAGGTGTGTTGGGATGGGGTCCTCTGGGTCAGTTTTGGGGTTAAAATAAACCAAGTTTTGATGTATTTTTTGTAAATGATGTAAAGTCTCCGCGATTTGAGGATGTAGAGTGCATAGATGATTAGGAGTCAAAGGGGTTTTAGCCCGTTGTTTATGTAAAGGTTGAGTTAGCTTTGAGATCCACCCATGATCCGTGGACCATGGGATTGTATAAATAGGTGTGTCTTAGAGAGTCTAAGGCATGTTAGAAGATAATCCTGGATATAATGGGTCAATGAGAAGAAAGTGATAGCGCAGAGAAGTGGGTCAGATAGGAGAGAAAGGCTTTGCAGCTGAGTGCGTAGAGGCCTAGGTAGAGTCCGTAGCTAAGTGCATGGGTCCTTACATCTGAGTGCATAGGGTAGTTTTGAGTCTGTATTCTAAACTGGAAATCAATAAAGAGTTGTTTTCGAAGAAATCTTGTGTATTACTATTTACTTCCACTTATGACATATGTTGTTGATGAATAATATTTTTATGGAATATTGATCTAATGATGTGTGATCCTCTTCAATAAGACTTAATAATTGTACGCAATGAATGTTAAGTACTTTCGCGAAGACTCGGATAGATTATGTTATGTTTAATGATAACATAAGTAGATCCGCGCGAACACTAGTTTAGGGTTGTTTTCTGGTGCGCGTAAGTGGATAAACTAATTGTTAAGGGTCCGCAAAGACCAATCGTAGACCTTCACAAAGGTCTAAAAGTTGTTTAAATAGAGTTGCAGTATCAAGCCCTATGGGCTTATAGATCTGTGTAAAGGCAAATCTAGGGCGTTAAAAGACATCACACTAATCTCTGGATCTGAAAACTTGGTTCCAACATCCCCCCATACTACTTCATGTGAGATTGCAGCCTACGCTTCATAGGTTGTTGCCGAAAGGGCTAGTAGTGTAAGGTTTTGTTGGTTGGAACAACTAACTTTGAACCTGGGTCAGGAACCCCCAAGCCAACAAATGGTATCGCGAAGTCAAAGGACTACAAATAGAGAACCCGAATATCACCGCATCGTTGAAGACAAAGCAAGTAAACGTTGGTACTAAAGCAAAACCGAAGTTTGCAAAGATTGGGGATTATTGGGACAACGCTATTGTGGATAAGGTTGTTGAGTTACTCTGCGAATATCAGGATCTTTTCCCTACCAAGTTTTCAAATTTGAAGGACATAGTTGGTGATCTGGGCATTATGAAAATCACTCTGAAGCTGGACGCGAAGCCTGTTAAATAGAGGTCGTATCGCCTTAATCTTAAATAGAAGTAAAAGGTTCGCTTATAGTTGGATAAGAGGCTAGAAGTAGGCATCATAGAACTAATTGAAGAATATGATTGGGTGAGCCCAATGGTGGTTCAGGAGAAGAAGCAGAAGGGTGAGTTAAGGATTTGCATAGATCTGAGGAAGCTTAATGATGCCTGTGTGCATGATCCATTCCCGACGCCATTCACCAATGAAGTATTAGACAATGTTGGAGGGTAGGAGGCCTACTCGTTCACAGACGAGTTTTCGGGGTATCATCAGATTAAGATCACACTTGAGGATAGGAGCGAAACGACCTTTGCGACAGAATGGGGTTGTTTTCAATACACTGTAATGCCATTTGGATTCAAGAATGCACCCGCAATATTTTCTCGTGTAGTCATTGCAGTGTTCAAGGAGTTCATTCACAAGTCCTTGGAAGTATACTTTGATGATTGGAAAATGTTTAGATTAGTAAAGCACCATATGTTGGATACACGTCGCAGATACTAGATCGCGTTGAATCTGAAGAAATGCATATTTTTTTATCCTTTTGGGATTTTGTTGGGTCACATGGTATGCAAGCAAAGGCTGATGGTGGACCTCACAAAGATCATGGTGATAGTGAATCTAGAGGTCCCAAGGAGCGTTAAGCAACTGCATGCGACACTGGGACATACAGATTATTACATAAAATTTATCAAAGCATATGCTCAAATTATTGCGCCTATGGAGAAACTACTAAAGAAGGACACAACATTCTGTTGGGACGAAGAATGTTAGTGCAACTTAGATGTTTTGAAAGAAAAGATGGTCACTGCACCGATCTTGGTATTCTTGGATTGGAAGAAGGAATTTCTTGTACACATTGATGCCTCTTGCATTGTGTTGAGTGCATTGTTAGCGCAAGCCGGTGAAGGAGAAATAGACCATCCTATAGCCTTCATGAGCAGGAAATTATCGAAGGCCGAGAAGAATTACTTAACGACTGAGCGCGAAGGGTTGGCTATGGTGTATGCGCTACAGAAATTCATGCACTATCTGTTAGGAGGTGCTGTCCTATTCAACAACCCCCCATTTGTTAATAGTAGTAGCCAATATTACATTAATAAATGGGGACCCTTTAAAAAAAATCCTTCCAAAAATAAGTCTAGCATTTAGGCATTTTCTTGATTAAATTTTGGAATAAAACAAGATATCAATCAAACAAATTTTCAAAATGCTAGTAAATGTCTGCCTTTCCCACATATCGCACGATCAAGTGTGATTGAAAACCTTGCTAATCCACCAAAATGAGCGAAAATAAACCAAAAGAGGACTCCACGCTAAACACTTCAAAACTATTACGTTTCTTATATAAACTAAGTCCTAAGGGATTTATTATTAAAACTGAGGCCCGCAACGCATATCTCTATTTATAGAAGGCACACCTTAATGAGATACCTTAAAACGTGTGAGACGCGACATTGTGATGACAACATCTCCCTTATCGCATCACATTTCAGACATTAAAATGATCCGGACTTAAACAGGAACGCAACAAATTATAGGGATAACCATAACACAGATACGCAGTGGAAATAATACTTCATTCCATTAATATAAAATACTGAAATATGCTTACAAACAGTAATGGAAATAAACCAGCTAGGGCGATGGTAGTTTATATCTGAGAAGAGATGTGGTGGCTACATGCCTCTGAATTGTCTTACAATGAGGCTCCAGGGCCTTTTTATTATTGAACAATAAGAGAAAACCCTAAACAACCAAAACCCTAACCCGAGGAGATGTAACACCAAGAGTTTGTGGGCCCTGTTGGGGTGAGTTGGACAACCAACTTCCCGGGGTTGCGAATTGGTCATATTATCTCCATTTGACGAGCATGATAGCTCGTTGGAAAGATCTCTTTGAGGACTACGATGAAAAAGATGATTTTAAAACCAAATTGCTGGCAGGTAGATTTTCCAAAAAACGTCGTTTAGGGCCTTAAAACGGCTCCGGAAGTTTAGGACCCAAAAAACTGCTAAAAATAGTAAACTGTGCTATAATTAAGGAAACTAAAAAACTGAAAGAAGCACTGGTGGGGATCCAAGTGGAATTAGCGGGTGGCCACCAATATCCACTTGGATCACAAATCCCATTAACCAAACCATAAATCCCCAGGGGATTTTCCAACCATAAATACCTTTCAAGCTACCAAATCTCAACACTCCCTCTTAGTTAGGAAGGTATTTCCACTTGCCTCTAAATCTGAGTTGCAACCACATCCTTCTAGAAGACCTAGACCTTCGAAAACACCATGCTTTTAGAAGCCTCCGCTTCAAAGCATCCTGCATGGTTTTTTGAACCACGATTTCCATTGTTCCTAGAAATCTCTAGCTCCATGACTATTACTTGCATGGCCACGACTTCCTTGCACGTGCCATGACTTTCCTTGCATGGTTCATGACTTCCTTACATGTACCATGAAATTTTCTTGCATACACCATGACTTTCCTTGTACACACCACGACTTTCTTGCATGGTCTACAACTTTCCTTGCATGGCTTGGAAGGCTCCACTTTCTCGCTTGACCCTAAAGGTTAGACTTACATTTGGCTGCTAACACTCCCTATGAGCCCACTGACTCCTTCTGAAGCCTGACTCCCTCTGAGCCTACATAACCTTCCCTTGGCTCACTCTAATTTCCCTTCCATAAAGTAACCTCATCAATACCTATGCACATGTTGCAACTGAACTTGTGTCCTTTCAAGGTCAATCCCAAGCTACAGTTGAACACTTGGCTTAGTCCACTCTAGACCACCACAAATCAACTTTACAAGTGTTCTCATCCTCCTAGGTCAAACACCTCATATGCATATGGCTCCACTGCTAGATGTAAAACTCTACAACCTAATGAAGATGTTATCTCTTGAAACTCATAACACTGCAATCCATATGAAGCCACCTTGTCCATGCCAAAGCACTCCCTGCCAAGGAACTTGAGTTGTTGCAACTTGCTTCGACAAGTCAATGGAAATCCATCAATGGTATCAACACCCCGCCACTCAGCATAGTGTCATGCACCCAGTTCTCCACCAATTCACAAAAATTCCCATCCTACCACCCCAAGCTGCAATAATCCACAACTTCTTATCCAAACATTTTGCCCCATGTCTCACAAGGCATACCTAGCCAAATCACTTGGAAACATTGTTGCTTCCTACATTAGTCTCACAACTCCCTCCTAGAGCTAACACTTATGCATATCCTAAATCCAACTACTCTTCTTTCAAATCTGAGGTTGTCATACCATGTTAGAATTCCATACACCCCAGGTCTAGTCTATGCTTTAGCCAAAAAAACATTGTTGAAAATGCCACAAGAAAAGTCTCAATTCGATTTTTGCCTTAATTAAATCGAGGAATTCAAAATTCCATATCAGTAGACAACTTGGAGGAGTTAACTAAGGTGACATGGCACTTGTCACTCAATTAAGAACACCCAATTCGAGTTAATGAGTTGAGGTTCAATTTGCTTGAGTTGATTCCTAAAAAGATAGGAGTCTAGCTCAGTTAATTTCAGTTGTAGCAATTTAATTTATAATTGAATTGAGTTATGGTCAGTTAAACTAGTTTTGATTGTTGGAGGAACTAGTGGAAGGTCAAGTAATGGAGTGTGACTTTAATGATCAACCAGATAACTAATAAATCAACCTAAATTAGCTCATGTATGCAGAGAATTTGAGTTACCCAGTTGAGATTGGAGTTTATGGGCGCAATGTACTATCAGTTGTAAACTATTCCAAGTTGTACAATTGGTGCATGCAGTCAGATAATTGACCTAAAGGAACTGCACAATCCAACGGAGGAAAATTCCTATTAAATAGGGGCCTAATTCCTCAGGAAACAATGCAAGGAAGTAGGAGCTTGAAGGTTTGAAAAATTGGCTAAGTGTTGGTTAGGTTTAGTCAGTCAAGCAGAGGATAAAAGATATAGGTGCAGGTTGTGCTCAAGCTTGAGCAAGCATATTGTATTCATCTAGATTCTTTGATTAATGCACTACAGATAGGAAGGGATTTTGAGAATTTGTTTTCCCGTATATAAATCTCTATGAATGTGTGATGTTTCCTTTTACATGTCTACGATTATTGTTTTAGATGGTGAATTAACTTCCACATATGAGTAAATTAGCTTCAAGTCTTGTGATTTAGTAAATTCCATAAGCAGTGTTGAATCTACATATTAATTTCTACATGGTATCAGAGATGGATTCACATTAGAACTAGTCCTTGAAGTCCTCATGTACAATGATCATTGAAGAACTAATGAGTTGTTAGGAGGCAAAGTTATGGAGTCCTAGTTTAGGGCAGATCCAAAAGAACCTATGTGTAGACTTCTTAATGGAGCTAGAAGGATGTTAGTGGGCAGATTAGTGAGTCAATGTTTAGTGACACAAAAAGGAGCTATGATTATTGATATCGGTAGATTAAGGAGCAGCGAGATTTCCCATAGGGAGATCAAAACTCAGAGGGAGTCTAGTTTAAGAGGGAGAAACCATATGGAAGCTAGTACTTCAAGATATGGGGAGATTAGACTCATTATTTCAGTTATTGTAGAAGCAGTGCAGAAGCAGTAGCAACAACAATATGAGTAGATCATATTTCGCCATGCATGCAGCTATACCTGTAAGAGTGAGGTGGGGCGATGTAGATACTTAGTCCCAGAGTTGCATAAATTTGAGCAAAGTCCATTGAGGTATTCTCCTCACGGATCATTACCTTGCTATGAGGGCCCACAATATTTAGTAGCAGGAGGATTATTGTCAGTGAGATACTAAGGAGTGCAGAGGAGTACTGACAACAGAGTAGGAGGCTCAGTAGCAGAGTTAGCAGCAACACAGTTTTCCTAGTAGACAGTTGTAGACAGATAATTCGGGTTTTTTTATGCTTCTCAGTTGCAAATGTTGCAGGAGCAGTAGCAGCAGTGAGAATTGTTGCATGCAGTATATTCCAAAGGTGCTAAATCGGGGTAGTTGAGAATCCCTTTCTTGCTGAGAGGGAGTGATAAAATGCAACAAGAAAAGTCTCAATTTTATTTTTGCCTTAATTGAATTGAGGAAATTCGAAATTCCATATCAGCAAACAACTTGTAGGAGTCATTGAGGTGACATGGAATTTGTCACTTAGTTAAGAACACTCAATTCGAGTTAATGAGTTGAGGTTCAGTTTGCTTGAGTTGATTTCTAAAAAAATAGGAGTCTATCTCAGTGAATCTGAGTTAGGGGCATGAAGTTCAGTCGTGTGGAGTGGGTTCCTAAATTTTAGGAGCCTAGGTAGAGTTAATTTCAGTTGTAGCAATTTAATTTAGTTAAATTCAGTTATGGTCAATTAAACTAGTTCTAATTGTTGGAGGAACTAATGGAAGGTCAAGTAGTGGGGTGTGACTTCAGTGATCAACTTGTTAATTGATCAATCAACCTAAATTAACTCATGCATGCAGATAATTTGAGTTACCCAGTTGAGATTTGAGTTCAAGGGCGTAGTGTACTATCAGTTGTAAACTATTCCAAGTTGTACAAGTGGTGCATGCAGTCAGAGAATTGACCTAAAGGATTTGAGCAATCCAATGGAGGAAAATTGTTAGTAAATAGGGGCATAATTCCTCGAGGATCAATGCAAGGGAATAGGAGCTTGGAGGCTTGAAAATTTGTCTAAGTGTTGGCTAGGTTCTGTCAGTCAAACAGAGGATAGAAGATATAGGTGTAGGTTGTGCTCAAGCTTGAGCAAGCATATTGTATTCATCTAGTCTTTGATTAGTGCAATACAAATAGTAAGGGGTTTTGAGCAGTTTCTTTCCCCTAGATAAATATTTTTGCATGTGTGATGTTTCATTTTGCATGTCCATGATTCTTGTTTTATATGGTGAATTAACTTCCACAAATGAGTAGAGTAGCTTTAAGTCTTGTGATTTAGTAAATTTCATGAGCAATATTGAATCTACACATTAATTTCTACAAATACAAACATATTGAAAATGACGAACTTTAAAAACCCTTGCACAACAAAAAACACATTAGCAATTAGATCATGCACACTACACAAAATTCAATGCCCAAAACTTATTTCTTATTGTTCCTTCAATAAGAAAACTTAGGGCTCCCATACTAAGGAAAGTGACCCTTTCTAATCCTTGTACAAAACGCCAAATACAAGACAAAACACTTGTCCAAAATACTTGGGGCTGAGGCTGGGTCCTTTCAACTCTCATTTGCCTTCACTAGTGGTTGTCCTTTGCCACCAAAACCTACAACCACATGTTGTAGCACATAGAGGACTCCTTGCCCTCCTTAAACTACACAACTAGCTCCCTTTAGGATCATAGTAAGCTCAACAAAATCTATGCCCACCTGGCAACCTTGTTGTAGCAATTATCAAACCTCCTTTAGTCCTTGACCAACTTCTCGTTGCCTTGTTCAAACCTTAGTCTACTCCTTTAGGCCCGTAACCTCATTTCCTAGCCCTCAACTAACCTCCAACATGCTTAACAACTCCCTAGACTCCTTTTCTAGCCTGCGGCTCCTTGGCACAACACTATACAGGGCTACAACCCTCTCTCTCTGATTGTGGCTTCCTGCAACAACCCTTCATGCAAAAAAGATGTGGTCTTCTCTTTGGGCCAACAACTAGCCCTTGTGGCCTTCCTGTAGCAGCTGTGACTTGTCTTAGAGGCTCAACCTCCCTTTTCTAGGCCTCAACCCTCCTACAAAAAGCTCCATAGGCCTGCAGCCTTCCTACTCCACTTCATCCAGCCTTATTCAAGCTACAACTAGCCTGGATAAGTCTTTGACCACCTCCTTAGTCACTCAATTGAGCTTCCTTTGTGCTGCCAACCCACAGTGTGTCCTTTCTAAGGCTTGACCCTCTTTCTTCAACCCTCATCCTTGTCCTTTAGGTCACGGTTTTCTATGTTAAACCTTACCTCAGAGCTCTACATTCTGCGCACAAATTTGCCCCTTGATTTGTCCACGCATTAGTTTATTTATAGTTGTTACAAGGCCATGCGAAAGGGTTTGACTCTTGAACTATCGTGACTCTTCGACTCCTAGCCGACCCTTCATATGCTTGAGTCAACCTTCCATTTCTTAAGCCGACTCATCTAAACTCAATATAAAAAATATTAAATGCTTTTCCTTGGGTGCAAAGCCCCAAAAAACACCCACCCACACCTTAGGTGTAAAGCCCATTAACTAAACTAGAAAACCCCAAGGGCTTTTCCAACCAAAAATACGTTTCAAGCTACCAAATTTCAACACCATCTTCTAGTTCCAGTTGCCACTTTGGCATAGTTTAGTGAATTCATCCCACATCTCTTTGGTAGTTTTTATCCCAGACAAATGGGGAATCAAGGGATCTTTCACCCCTTCCAAGATAATCCTTTGTGCCCTAGCCTCTTTCACCTCATGGATGTCTAAGGAAATAGGATGTGATGTAGGCATAACCACTATGGAGCTAATAAAGCTTCACAACTTGTTATCCTTCTAATTTGTCTTCACAATTGACATTGATTGCCATGGTAGATCAAACCCTTGATTAATTATTGTTGAAGACTAAGAACCCCTTTGAGCTTGGACCAGTGCAATGCTTGCCCAACAAAACAATTTAATGTGCTAGTAAAGTTTTATACCCATAATTTAATTTTTGCAGAAAACTTAAATTTGAATTCATGCACAGGAAACACGGCTGAGCTTCTAACAAATCTACATAGAAAAACATTAATCAAGCACAATAAAATTTGACACAAACTTTTACCGTAGAAACCCAACTTGGGAAAACCAACATTTTTGTTTGTTTTTATTTCAATTTGTAGAGGAAAATCAAAATTTTATCACAGCGACAAAACTTGTCCCAATGCCTTGGAAATTGAGCTAAATAAATATGTCTAGATTTGTATGCCAAGCAACAATCTACTACTTTGATCTATGTGCCAATAATGCCCAAATTTGCGTGAAAAATTATTGCCTTGATCTATGTGCCAACAATGCCTCAATTTGCATGCTACTATATGCTCCTTGATTTCTATTGTGTAGATCCCTTTGTAGCCCTCTCACACATGCGACCTATCTCGATTAGTGTGCTTGGCTGCCTCAATCTATGTGCTACCTTTTTCCTCTCCTTTTCCTCAATCACTGCTCCTAAGCATGTTAAAATATGCAACTGCGGTCAAATTCCACTTTGGACAACTCATTTGATGAAGATGATGATTGCATTGAATTCCTCTTTTAGAAAGGACCAAAATTGCCCTAAGGATAACTCAAAACAGATAAGGGAAAATGTACTTATGAAGAAAATCCCACATTTGCATATTTGATAAGGTCGACCCTAAAGCAAAGTGGACACCCTTGGAAGGCTATAAATACAAGTTACTTCTACCTCATTTGGATATCATCATGAGACGCTCTTCTATCTTAGTTTTTGGCACGCATTTTTGTTTTAGGGTTTTGGGCCTCAGTCGCAGGCACAAGACAGAGAGATATCAACTAGAGTCGTTCGCTACTAAGCTCATCTATGTGACCAAAGCATCCCAGTGGCACGCACAACCTGTCCTCTATACAACCAACATCTAGGGTTTCAGATCTTAGTTGTAGACTGTAGTCGCTCGCTTGTAGGCTCCAGAGAGTGACTGGAAGCTTCCCAGTCACCCGCATGACTCCTCCGTGCGACCGAGACCTAAATGATGGATTTTCAATTGTCCTAAGATTTCGATTAGTGACCGCATTGTTCAACAGTTGACCGCAGACATGGACAACTCATTATAGGCTTCAAAATCAAATTTTTTTCAGTATAAGCATTGTTGGGTTCATTTCATGGATATTGTGTAGTTGTTTTTGCTGGATAATTGTATGGATGAAAATATGGATCATTGTACTCTCTTTAGCTAAATCATTCGATGACAAGCTAATGAGAAGAAGAATTTGAAAGGGTTTTCCCCATAGTGGGTTTTGCCTTAGTCTCCGACCAATCCTGGTGTCTCTATGTGTGAATGCTTTTCTTCTATTGTTCTTTTATGTTCCACTGCATTGATGATGGTGATATTGTTCTTTCTATATAGTTGCATATGTTGTTGAAAAATGGCATAAATATGAATAATGTTATGATGTTATGGGGTGAACTTGATGTATTAATGAAGAAATACAATTATCAAAGCAAAGAACAATATAGCCCTAAAATGTTGACATAGATTGTCATTGATGTCAATATGGCAATATTCGAGGAGCCAGAGGAAGCAAATAGAGCCATCGGAGCACTGGAGGAAGCAGACAGAGCTATCGGAAGCTATCGGAGCAATGTATGCCACAAAAGGTTTATATGCATGCAAATGAGCTATCGGGAACCATATATGCCACAGATTACACTATCGGGAGCTATTAAAGGAGCAAAGGATGCATTAACACTATCGGAGGCATAAACCCATCTACTTATATATATAAGTATTTATTATATATTATATATATCATATTTATGCATTTCACTATTGGTTTAGAAAGACTTGGTATAGCAGGAATTCCACTTCGGAGTAGAGACGGGTTATGTATATAGCGCATATTACATATCATTATCTGGTGTCAGTGATAATCGGTGGTTAGTTGTGTGCCACTCCCAAAAACCTGATGCAATAGTATATTTATATATATATATATATATATATATATATATATATATGGGGACCCACGGACCCGAACGGGTTATAGTAACAACCTTATATAATATCGTGTCCGTCATATCGGGAGTCATGTATCCCATACATTGTAAATCCCCGTCACTCCCGCAAGCGCCAATTGCAATTGCAAGACCAGACCCGATGCAACATTAAAATTGACTTAATGGAATATCGCATCCGTTATGCTAGAAGTGAACATTGCAAGTTATAAAGGGATCGCGCGATATGCTACAACTGCCGATTACGATTTCACTGCGGATTCGATGCAAGTATAGATGAGGATGCAATGAATTTGAAGTCTGCATCTTTAACAGTTTCGCTTTTTTTTGCTCATATTTCCTGTGTATTTGAATATTTGGCTTGCGCGGGGTTTGGAGGCAAAAATACATTAATGAATGCTCCCGATAGTTCAGGAGGTTGAACTAACACCAATTGCGATTGCGATTAAGACGTGGCATGTCCGTTAAACAAAATAGCCTTTATGGATCCCTGTTATCATTAAAAAATGAGGTAGTGTTACAGTTTTAACACACAACGACTGAAAAGCTAGGAAGCTGAATGGAAAGCCAACGCAGAGGAAGCTGAAGCAAGCATGGAGGAAGCCGAAGAGCCAGTGGAAAGCGAAAACGAACAATCAAAGGCATCAAGAATACATAAAAACAAAAAAACAAAGAGAGATGGATGTGCGAATAACCAGAGTGAGTGGAAGCAAAAGTTCAGGCAAAGGAAGCTAAGGCAGGAGAGGCAGGAGAAATAGGAGAACAGGAGTGAAGCATAAGCTGAGTAGGTTTGGGAGCAGAGATCTATAGCAAAAACAATTTATACCAGGTTTGGGTTGGAGCCCACAGGGTTGGAGCCTCATAACTGAAAGGACTGCAATCCTTGGGAGTTGGTGCTCCTATGTGCAGAACTATTGCCTTGGAAGAACAGAGTTGTGCTCTAGAGTTTGGAGCCTCACAAAAGTCCAAGTTGGTGTTTGGAAATTGATTACAACCAGTTATATATTGTATTTATTTCATTGCACTGTTTGTGTTAATAAAAGCAATTATTTCAGCTATCCATTTCTGTATTCCATATATATCTATGCCTTGGTAATAAAAAGAACAATTAATAAGAAACATTGATTCACCCCCCCTCAGTATTTCCAACATAAAAAAAAAAAAAAGAAAAAAGAAAAGAAAAGAAAAGAAAAGAAGCATACCTACCAACTCCTTTGAAGTGCATGTTGTTTTTGGAATACCTTCCAAAATCTCTTCAAGCAATTACTTTTATAATTTTGCATTTGCATTATGATTCACAAAGTTAACATCGTGATTAATGAAATCATTTTTGTAATTCACAATTTCAATATCCTTAACATTAATTAAGTAACGTGCTTAAGAATAATTAAGTCACTTTGCTTAAAAAAAATTATCGACACTAAACCTATGCAAAATTACTTGTTCAAGCTACCAAAATTTAACATATCTAATCTTATCTTATTCATACAATGTGAATAATATTTTCTAGTAATCACAACGTACCATATACCATTCGACACTAAACCTATGCAAAATTACTTGTTCAAGCTACCAAAATTTAACATATCTAATCTTATCTTATGTATACAATGTGAATAATATTATCCAGTAATCACAACGTACCATATTCTACCATTTGAATAGTATTATCGGATAAAACAACTTAATAAAGTTGTTGAAGAATCTAAGTTATTAACTTGAAACCACTATATATGGAGGCCGAACTATATTTTATTATAAAGGTTCAAAAACATAATAAAGTTGGTGAAGAATCTAAGCTATTAACCTCAAACCATAATACATGGACGCTCAATAGTATGTTATTATAAAAAAGTTCAAAATACAGTTCATAATCTACGTTGCCTTTGTCATGAGGATACTAGTCACACATCATACAAAATATGTAAACTTTGAGGTGCCATATAAATAAAGTTGTGATGCCATATGAATACAAAGGCCTCATAAGAAAATATAACAAATGAATCTCCAAGTAGATAGAGGTGTAGTTTCATATGAATACATAGGCCTCAAAAGAAAATCTCCAAAGTAGGTACATTGTATAAATGTAGTATCAAATATTTAGTGTAAAAAGATGTAAATGCTTCGTGGAGATATTAGTTAGACATCATACAAAATATGCGCCAAATCTCTGAAGTGTGTACATTGTATCCAATGTTGTATCAAATATTCTTTACATTAATTATGTTATCCTTTAATATACATTTATGTTATGCCCCACTGTTACCATCTTTAAAAACTCCAACGAGATCATTGTTACCATCTTTAAAAACTCCAACGATATCACTTATCCTATTTCAGCTTACAATATGTTGTTATGACACACATCAAGAAAATATTCTATAATCATGTTTAATTGCTCAAATAAACTTTGGAGCTCTAACCCATATCATTGGGAATCATATCACTCTTTCTAAAACAAGATAATCTAATGTGTTCCATCTTAAATTTCCTATTCATATGACATATTGTTCATAATAAGGTTTCTTACCACAATAAAATTTCCTATTCATATGACATATTGTTCTTAATAAGGTTTCCTACCACAATATTTATTTTCTCGTAAAGTGATTGGCAACTCTATCTTATCTAAACTCCTTTTCAGGTTGTTTAGTATAGGCATAATATCTGCATAACATACTTTCATATTGAATGCAACATACATCATATCCGAGTTGTTCTATTGAATTGTGATGAGAATATTTGCTTTGAATGCAACATATGTATGTTAGATCCTTGTTGAAGAATCTCACATGGAAAGATGTGTATTTTATTCAAAGGTATCTAAAACTGGTGTATTTTATTCAAAGGTATCTAAAACTACTTTAGTGTTGAGAACAACATTTTTTTGAGGAGAGGGACATGTTAGTTTTTACAGTGCACCTTATAAAAACCCACTATTGTTATTGTTGTGCCCTTGCCTTATTATTGTCATGTAAATCCTAATTATATTTTGACCTCTTAGACTCCTATATATATCAAGGAAATCTTGTCATTTGAATCCTCCATGAATTGTTCATTTATATGATGTAAAAAGACGTTGACCCCTTGAAGAGACTTATTTTCAAGTCGTTGATCTATCTTTTCTTCTGTTTTTGTGATTTGGTTACATAACAACATACATCACATGTTAGTTGTTTTATTGGGTTGTAATAAGACTATCTGCTTTCTCGTTTGATCCATCACTGCCTCTCTGTGAATAGTGTGGTTGCAAAATGATATGTATGGGTAGTCAAAGCCAAAAGCTCAAATTTGCCACCTTCTATCAAGGTATTCCATGACCTGTGCCCACCCACAGCTGCCTCTATCCAAATTTAGCATGTTGCACATTCGATGTACATCCCAAGTCTCAAGGGTTGAAACTTGTTAAATGTGAAAATTAAATCTTGATTGTGTAAAATATGCAGACTATGCA
The DNA here is from genome assembly GCA_000404065.3 of Pinus taeda. Lineage (NCBI taxonomy): Eukaryota > Viridiplantae > Streptophyta > Pinopsida > Pinales > Pinaceae > Pinus > Pinus taeda. Next base: position 336,116 of record APFE031365056.1, read on the forward strand.
TTCTTGTGCTACAGTAAGTCTGAAACTGATGAACAGATCTTGCTTATGCAAATACGTCCAACAGATACACTGCAGGACCTGTGTTTGTGAACTTAAAATGAAGTGCTGTACTTTAAAAGGATGAACTTGTCATTATAGCGCTCAAGCCATTTTTGGAATGTTGCACATTCAAAATTTAGTTTTCCGACCCTTTGAAGCTTCGAAATTGCCTGCTTCTGTTCTGTACTCAGAAAGTTGTTCAATGCTAGTTTGTGTAGAATGTCACTAGATTGGTTACAACAAAAATTGTAGCTTTAAGACTACAACAAGTGCACAATCCATGGCTCTTGATCCATGCTGTTCATCATAAAACTGTTAAAAATTAAGCATCACTGCCATCTACTTCAGAAATAATGTCATTCTTACCCACAAATAAGAAATCAGCGCTGAAAACAACAGAAGGCATAGCTGTGTGCCAAAAGATGCGAGTATACAAATGAGTGAGCGGTATCCTCAAATCTGATTGTGTTTCAAGTTTAAAATAACAATGACATATGTTAAGATACATAAGATGACAAGCTGCAAATCAGTACTAGTTGCCAACAAAATAGCTCTGGCTTCGAAACAAGGTATTCCTCAATGTAATGCCCAAGACTCTAAGAAGCATGACTGGTCTGAAATTTGGGATGTTAAAGTAAGGATATGAAATAACAGTTTGTGCCGAAGTAATTAAAACATGCTTAAGCATTTGCTCACAACTAGAAGTGCACATCTGCAAACCCATGCACTACCTATGCCTTATGGAGTTTCCAACATTCGAACTGCGAACAATTGAAATTTCTTGGAAGGAAAAGACAGATTGTAGAAAACTACTGTCGATGTTTAATACCATTTCCCCTCATTTCTACTCGGCAGTATAAAAAGTCTTCCATGCCTTTCAAAAACAGCAACCAAATGGACATTACTAGCTTTTTCATGTAAATAAAAGCTTGTAGCTTGTTTATCAATCATGCTCACATTGGTCAATCATTGAACATATAAAGTATCATGTATGACAGTCACTGTCCATGCTTGAACTGATTAACAGAACACTTCGAGAGAGACAGCTCTCATAATAGATCTAGATATTCTAACTACCTAAATGCTATTAATAGCAAAAACAGGTCAAGACATGTCGTTGAATATTCTGTGGCATGTTGTAAGATGTGCAAGCAAGGGAAACAAAAACTTAGCTATTGTACCCAAGGGGCGGGTCAACACCATCAGCTAAATCTCCATGTGCAATCATAACTTACATCATTGGTTATTAACATTGTGCCATGAAGCAATTTCTATGCCAAAGCAGATTACCCAATGCATACATGACCATTGTATAATAGGTATGGGTCAACACCAACATCACAAAGGATATACATTGCCCAAGCTTGTTGAACTTGGAGGTAGCTCAAGTGCCAAAAACAGAACTAGTAAGAATGCTGTTAAACAGTGCATACAATCTCTAATTTTAGTACAAGAATGTAATTCCAAATATCAACTAAAAGAAGAGAGAAAATGGCTGAGCAACAGAAAACATGAGCCAGAAATAGAGAAAAATTATTAATAAACCTAAAGCATTTTATATCAACTTCCATGCTTGATAACACAGACATCTCTTTTTAAATCACTGTTATCTTCTCATTGGACATTAACTTGATTAAAGAACTGAATTTTGAATAAAATTGGAAGAGGTGTCATTGAAAAGGAAATAATACAAGGCATTGGCTGAATCTACTGCACTGTTCTGAATGCAGAATTAAGCACAGCAGAAGACATTATATAGCTGAAACATTTAATATCGTACAATGGAGGGTATCAAAATAGAGTGGTTGCTTGGAATCCCAACATTGTGTTCATTAATGGCATTAGAGACGCATTACAGTCCTCCCTCACCAATCCTCCCTCACCAATCGATCATCAAGAGAACTTGAAAAACTCTGCTTCATTTACAGCAGAGTTAAAATAAAGATATTTTAGATGGGATCCAAAGGCTACCTTACATCCTACACCCCTTTGAAAAATCTTCCTCCCTTTTGTCCCATTCCAGTACCAATAAGACTAGCTGCAAGAACAGATTTGGTGTCCGGCCGCCATTTCAATTCTTTCAGAACTGAAAATAAACTAGCTAAGGAAGGACTAATCTCAGTGTCTCTAATATTATTACAAGAGACAACTCGAAGCCTTTGAAGGTCCTTCCATGTCAGAACAACAGCCTCCAAGCCCCCAGTAGTTAGCAAGGAACAGCCCTCGAGGGAGACGCATTTAACCCTCCTGATATTCAAAAAAATGAGCAGAACCAATTAGCCTTAATCAAGAACCTACACGCCCTACTGAAAGCATTTTTCTTAAATTGAAATCAAAGTAATTATTAGCAAGACACAGGACATGATACAACAGTTTCGGGTTCTCTGGAAAACCTGAAAACTTCTACAAATTGAACAACTTATTTTGCCTAAAAACCAGGTTATTCGTTTTCTTATTTTTCTGCTTTGCCAAACCCTGTTATTTGGTACTACAACAATACATACATACATACACAAATAAAGAAAAGCAACATTGCAGAACTTACAACAAACTCACATGACCTACATAGCAAAATAAGGTGATGGACTCAACCCAAAACTCCTTGGGAAAAAAAACCATTCAAGCCACAGCGGACGACAGACACTTCCTTCTAAGATATTCTAATTTATTTCAATTCCCTGCCAGATATTCTGAGCCACAAAAACCAAAATGAAAAAGGGAAATTTCCGAGCTGATGATAAACACACAAACAAGATCTTAAAACCCCACACCCTTAGTCAAATGCCCAAATAAATTCTCATTGAATTCATTTTTCGTTTTTCAATTTGACTCTAAGAGAATAGCTGCGATAGACCTAAGGATTCAAAAGAAGTAAAAAATCAAAGAAACGCGCCCACACATATATACATATCAGTTAAGATTGGAAAAACTGAAAAATAGGATCAGGAAAAGAGTGCCAAGATCAAAAGGTTTCGAAATTTGTGGCAAATAACATTTTGAGCAATTTCTCAAATATTCAAGAAATCATGTATTTGTCAGGCCATTGATGAATTTTAACTTCTGTAACTGCGTAGGCCATATTTTACTCGCTAAACAAAACAAGTACCGCAACAACTATTAAATCTAGCTTTCATAAGCCCATCCACTAATATTGAGATACAAAGCCACAAAAATCATACAAGAGATGTTAGACTTCAATACACAAACATACCTGCAATTTATAGCAAGACTGAAAATGTCATCCTCCAGACCCCAGCAGTCCTGAAACTCAAGCTCTCTCACAGACCCACAAACCACAAGCAATGCAGCGAAGCCCTGCTTATCCCTCACATTACAACGTTGGATTTGAAGTTTTTCGATTGCAGGGCAACACCCCAAGTGCTCCACTGGACCAGGGTCGGGGTCAATTATCCCACAACTCTGAAGCCTGAGGGTCTTCAAGTTACTGCAGAAGGACAGTGCTGCAGTCCAACCCTGGTCAAGGCCATGCTTAGAGAGGGTCAACTCTTCAAGCATCACACAGCACTGCCCAATTGCAGCAATCCCATCATAGCTTCCCTGACACCCACTTAACTCCAGTTTAACCAGCCTGCTACAGCTCCTTGCCAATATAGTCAAGCCTATATCACTAATCCCACACTGATGAAAACTAAAACCGTCCCTAATCCCCACCAAGCGCAAGATCTGAAGATTTTTACAGCCGGAGATTGCTTTCAAGGAGTCATCACTGCATTGATGCAGTTCAAGCTCTTGCAACATTGTGCATTTCTCGGCAACACAAGCCAGCCCTGTCTCATGGTCTTCCATATTTTCAGTGCTCCTTATCGATCTCCTCGCGTCTACAATGCATAGCTTCTGTAGACCTGGGCATCCTTGGGCCAGGAGCTTCAGCCCCCGGTCGAGCGAAGTGGGAGCTAACTGCTGTTCATATGGAATGAACTGTTCTTGGGAGTCAGAGTCGAGAGCGACGGTTAGGGACTGTTGGGTGAGAAAAATGCAAGCGTTTTGCGGTGATGGAATGGAGGCCGGTACCAAATCGACATGGGTGAGTTTGGGGAATCTTGAGGTCATGTGGCCCTGCTCTAAAAAGGACCAGTCGTGTAGCTTTATACTGTGGCGGAGCAGGCCCTGCAACCGGAGCCATCTGCGGCAAACGAGCGATAAGGGAAATGGGTTTTGAGGCAATCTATTGAAGATTCTTAATAGGATCTCATCGCTTAGTAAAAGTGTCAAATCATTCTCAGAATCTTCACCATTCTTCAAGTTCAGCCCCTCTTCCCCCATTTTTATGAGCTGCATTTTGCGTACATTACATTCTGCCTCAGCGCTCACGACTCAGTGTTATAATGATTATGTTTGCTCTGTATTTGTGTGCATATATGCCAATACAAATACAAGTCCTACATCTTCAATAACTGTCCTCCAAACCCTGTGATACCAATCATGAACCTCCCGTTGAATTATAATGGGTGAGACGTAATAAGTTTTACCAACAAGAACCCATCTACCCATCTAATCATGTGCTTGACATGCAACAGGGTCGGTTTGGTTCAGGTATGTCCAACTTGGATAGGCATGCTTCTGTTATGTGCGTTTACGTGTGCGTAACGGAACTAAAATGGCCATTTTTAGTTTACACGCTTGTCTTCTGTACATGTGTTTACTTACGTGTGACACATAAAATAGTTATGTCTATATGTCAATATTGAATATTGATAACTAGGTCACTCGGGTAGTTTGTCTATGAAATGGAAGAATGATATACCTATTTCAGTGGGGAGGGAGCAATGTTATGATTACAAATTTACTATTGGGATGATTGTGTGAAATTCCATCTAGGGATGTTTTTTTGGATAGTTTAATTCCCTTAAATGTGGTCTACACCTCATAGGTAAATGTGAGCATTGAGATAATGTTGTGTATACAAAATTTAAAAAATATAATGATAATGATGCTTATCTTCCTTTAACAATATAGGTATAATCTATATAATTTTGTTTTAAGCTAACATTATCGCAATGCATGGTGATCCATCAACAAAAGTGATATTTACATAAGTTTTTTTTAACAAGAATAAATAGAGGATTTTATTAAATTTACACCCGGACCCAGCAAAAAAAACGGGGAAGTTCCTTACATTTGCACCATCTTCAAAGGATCTTCTACTGAGAAACTGAGTAAGATTCTAGGAGACAAATCCCAGTATCTTCCACATTTTTTGCAACTAAGACTTTCCTCGTGATTACACAAGTAAATTCTTACAAATTACAAACATAATAATATGCAAAAGCAATACATTGACTTATTTGGGAGACTTTTGCAACAAGGAGTCTAAACGAAGTTGGGATCCTTAGGCTAAATTGACATCCGCTTCACATTTCCGTTTTTCCTTATGGGATTTTTGGCCTCTTGTGAGAGGCGATTCTGTTGCATTTGAGGATAGTGATTTTCCAGCATTGCCTCATGTACTTGACTTAACGTGTGTTGCTTTGACTGTCATCGCTTGTTTGTAAAACGTTGGAGTGGATCTACTCATCTCTGCAAGCTCAGAATCTGACATTGTTAATACTTTTGCCGCAAAGTGAGATTTTGTATCTGAAGAGACAACCATTGAAGGAGCTTTCTCTTCATTCTCCCCTAACACTGCTAAGTTTCCTTGATCCTCCTTTGGGGTTTCATTCAAAGAACGAATTTCATTTTGTTTCGGATCTTGAAGAGCCTCAAAAGAATTTTTGATGGGGGAAGGTTCAAGAACTTCTTTAGCAGATTTCTTTGGAGTTGCAACTTTGTTTTGTTGATTCTTCCTTCGCTTTTGAATTGGTTGAAAATTGCCCTCATTGGATATGAGGGTATGCTGCGCTTCTTTAGAGATAGAGGCTTGGGCTTGCTCATTCTTTTTTTGTGGAGGACAGTTTTTGGCAAAGTGCCCATGAGAATGATAGATGATGCATTTGAAGGGAATCTGCTCATAGTCTAATTCCTAAATATGGCTCCATTCCCCTAAATTTATTTTTAGGGACTCCGGTAAACCTTCAAAGAGATTTACTTCGACACAAATGTGAGTACAAGAAAATTGTCCTCCTTTTGGTTATGCTTTGTCCAGATAGCGGCCCATCTTATTTCCAATATCTTTTAGTGCATCAAGTCCCTAGAGATGGAGAGGGAGGCAACCGAATCCACATCGACCCTAATCTAAAAACCAGATCTCTTTCTAGTTTGTTCATGATCCAGGTGGATGTTGGTGGCCACCCACCTAGCCCATTGGGACCCCTACAACTGTCTCTTTCAGTTTTTTTTAGTTTCCTAAATTGTAGCACAATTTACTATTTTTCGCAGTTTTTCAGGTCTTGAACTTCTGGAGCCGTTTTGAGGCCCTAAACGACATTTTTTGGGAAATCTAAGAGCAACATGGCTCGATGGACCGATGTTGCCCTTTCCAAAGTGGTAGTGCTCGGATAGATCTTTCTAACGAGCTATTGTACGTGTCAAACGGAGATCGTATGCCAAAGTTATGACCCTGGAAAGTTGATGTACCTGTAGTGACCAATCCAGGGGTCTAGATTAGACTAAATTTAATGTCAACCAAGGTAGGTAAACTTAGAGGCACGTGTCTAAAATCTATAGACCTAAAAGGATCTCATCTACCTAGATAAGTGTCTACTATGACAGGCTACAACACTCTTTTACAAGAGATTGGAATATGTTTCCTTTCACACTTTAAACACTCAGGTCATCTAATTTAATTAACTGTTCTAAAAACACAGCGTGTTACTAGTCTGAGTTTTCAATCCTCTTACAAGGATATCATTCACAAAAACTCTTTCTCGGTAACACACTAAGCATCCTAACAATCAAATTCATGAAAACTAAAAGTTCTTTTAAGCATACGAAAACTCAAATGCATGAAAACAGAGTCCACAGAGATACTTCAAAATTCAGTGCTCAATTAAATCTTTTACAAGATCTTGTTCAATAATTTAGCAATTGAAGTTTCAAGCTATCACCATGAATTATACAATAACACTCGCAAGAACTTCTAATCGAATTAATTAATTCACAAGCAAAGAAATGGCATCAAACGCTATTCAGATCTAAAGTCTAAATGCTATGAAAATGAAATGAAAGTATACCAGTCCCCACGTAGGGCCCGTCCACGCGTTGATGGCACACTTAGAAAACTTCAGATGATGAAACCGTTAACACATAAAACACTAGAATGATGAAACGTTGCCTGTGATTAAAGTTTGGAAATCAATTACATGCAAGAACAGAGTTCTGGTAACAATACAATACGCAAGAACAGAGTTTTGGAAAAAAAAATAGAATACACAATCTTAAGTCTGCTCAATGTCTATTATCCTTCGTTCACTAACATTCCTTAAGGTTTACAATCAAGTGTACATACATTATCACACAGATGTTTTTGCTTTTACAGTCAAAAAGGCGATTTTTGTTTTTTCCTAATCTTAACTGATTTCTAAAACAAAACGAAATCAATTTAGGTAACTTTGGCTTTTTGCTGCTTTTATGACCAAAAAGGCTAGGTTTTACCAGCATTGACCATGTATCCAGGAGCTCCAGATGCGATGCTGAATAGATCTTTCACCATGTATGTACATCCATGATCACGTCCCTATCCTCTGTTTTGATTTTCCTGCCATGCCACGTGTCACAACATAAGCCAATTACAGGAAGTCATGACATCTCGTAATTTTGTTGAAATTTTCTAATTTTTAACATAAAAATCCACAAATTAAATTTAATGTAAAATAACAATTATAATGCTTAATTGATCAATTTCAATGGACTATGAGGGGTTTATGGGAGAAAATGATAGATGAATGATGGATTTTTAGAAGAAAAGGATGGCAATAAAATAGTACAAACATTTCCCCCAAGCTCAATGATTTAGCATGTCCTCATGCTAATCTTGATGTGCTCCCTTTATATTATGTTCTTGCTTGTGCCTTTGCCGCTTGTAACAAGACATCTATACTCTTCTGAACTTGGGCATTCTTCTGAACTTGGAACTCGTGTTTCAGATTCTTATATTTTTCTTTGAGAGCTTTTTCTGAGTGTACCATTTTGTCGCCCATTTGCACATTTCAGTTTGTTCAGTCTTAAGTTCTTTGATTTGTTCCTTCAGTTTCTCATTTTTCTGCTGTGTCTTCTTGCTCTGAGCTCTCAACATTTCATTTTCCTTCTTTATGAGATTCTCTAACATGTTTGCTTCAATCAATTCCTCTTTTAGCTCTTCAATTTGTTTCTCTAACCTTCTTTGTTTCTTGTTTGTAGGTGTTGGCTCTTTCCTTTCCCCCTTGTTACTCTCGATTTCAATTTATGCTTCCTGTTCTGGCTGTGAATGAGCACTGCTTCCAATTTCCATTGGTGAATTTGCATTTTACTCTGGTTGATCATCTTGTGTTTGGTTCTTTTGTATTCTCCTTGATCTTCTCGTATAAGTAGTGAAGATTTTGTCTTGTTCAATTTTCTTGGTAGTTTCTTGCCTCATGTTTCTTGTCCTTACTCTACTGCTGGGTGGAGGAACATTGCTTGACTTACGCTCAGGGATTTCCTCATCAATATCAAGCATAAACTTGGTGTGTTCTTGTTGTTCCTGTTCATCTTCTCCAATTTTAATTTGATTGGAAATCAAAAATTATTTCCATGTTTTTCCTCTCCTCTGCAACTCAAATTCAATTAGAATTATGGTTAACCCAAAATGATACAAACTCTTATCTTCATTACCCTTTTGTTTCTGAATGGTCTTTGACATTTTAGTTAAACTCTGTAAGAGAAAATAGGGAAGACTGATGGTGCATTGGCCTTTTAAGTGCAACAGAAGTTTTATGTGATATAGGTATACTATACTATAACGTCCTTCACATGTAACAAATTTCTGAATAATGTATACCATTTCATCCCATGGGTAATTAGCCAGCTTCTAGGAACACCCTTTTTCCAGTTGACAGAGGAAACCCTTGACCTAGACATAAACTGAGTCCATGATTTTTCCTTAAATTGTTTGGTTTTAAGATATTTTTCCCCTTCTAGGCTGATTCCCAATTTTTGTGCTATGGTATCCTCTGAAATTCTAAAAGATAAGTTTCCTATTAATGCTTTCTCTCCATTGAATGTGAATGCAAACTGCTTTGTCACTTCTTCATTGTTTCCATTGAATTTCTCTAGAAAAGATAACCAGTGTTTTTCCCTTAAAATCATGACACAGTCATCATGATATTGTGAACTATCAAATGTTTCAGGCTCTACTCTATTGGTCATTTTTAAAAAAAATCTCTATTCTAACCCTTTTGTTTATGCTTAACAATTCAATCAGGGTTTTTTCAATGTGTTACCTCTTTTCCTGCATTCCACTTAGCCGACCTGGTAACGCCCTCGATTCTCAGGGTTTCCTTCTTTAATTTCTTGGGCGGCGACCTAGTTAACGTCCTCGGATTATGGGCGAAGGTAGAAACTCGTGGTAAGCCTGTTTGCTATGCTCTCCCTTTGTAGCGCCTGTTGTCTTGGCCCTCTTTGAAAACTCAGAGTTTAAACACTCACATCATAACACACTTTATGAACTGAGAGTTTTATAAAGTGAAAACTTAATAGCCGACCTTCACCCAATTACTATAATGATAATGCAGAGTTGAAGGCGCATTCACATCATAAAGACAAAGGAGTGGTACTGATTTGCATAGGTACAATCATGAGAACACCATATACATATAAAGAGTGTTGTAGTGATGATAATGGATATATGTTTCATGAGCCAACTTGGGTCAAAAGACTGTTTTATAACTCCCACATTCAAAGTGAACGCAATCATTTAACACTTGTCTTTCCAATGATTTACCACTTGTCTTTCCAATGGAACGACTTATCCACTATGTGTTGGTACTTGGCCGATTGAAAAATGATGGATCGATGGCAAGGTTTGATGGTCGATTTAAAAATGAGGAGTTGATGACAAGGTTTGAAGAGTGGTGTAGGAAAAGGTTTGAAAATCGTAGTAGGAATATGGCAATAGGCTAAAGTGTGACGGGAAATGATAGAAAAGTGATAGCAGAGTTGAGTAGTTAGGAATGTTACAAGGGTGATGGGTATAGGGGTTTTTGAAATTGATAACAAGCAACCATAATCATCAGTTTTAACACTAAAATAGTTCAAGAATTTTAAATGTTAAAAATAAAAATTTCACCAATACATTACACTTGTTGGTTGGCAATGGCTGATTTGGCGTGCACAGGTAGGACTGATCTTCATTGTCCAAAACAGGTCCCTTTGAAATGAAATTGAGTATAATAGGTCCCTTTAAAATCTGAAGAACTCTGAAGAACTATGTTTGTGCAGCTTCTTTTATCCTTGTTGTTGATGTAGCCTTGATGATAAGCAACCTTTGAAAACTTTATTGAAGTAGCCTGATGTATCTTGAATGCAGTCTTTAACATGTCCCTCTGATATTTGTTGAACAGGTCCCTCTAATATTGGTACTGGTAACATAGTCTTCTGAACAGGTCCCACTGCATATTGCTTGAACAGGTCCCTTTGTTTAGAAGAAAAACAAAAACAACTCTTTTATTGAAATACTGAAGTACTGAAACAAATTCTTTGAAGATTTACAAATGAGGAGATGAGATAGGGAAAGCAAAATGTTGATTCTTCTGATTCTTCTCCCCCACTAAAGCTTTGACTTGTCCTCAAGTCATTATTGAAGTGATGAACAAAACAGTAAACAAATAGAACAAGGAATTCTTACCAGCCAAAGGATTGGTTTTCTAGTAAGAATTCTGGGTTAGAGTGTGCCAGAGTCTGGTTTTCACATCTAAACCATTATTATTATTATTATTTGTTGTTTTTTTTGTTTTATTATTGTTTTCTTAATTATTTATTTTAATTTATTTTGTGTATATATATATTTTTGAAATGAAATTGAATTAACTAAGGTAGAGATATCACGGCTGAAGGCTGCAATATCTCAACCTCCCTTTGCTGAAATACAGTTTGAATAAAATCCTCCTAGCTGATGGGCTTAGAGTTTCAACCTATGTCCATTGACAAGAAAGGTGTTGCCTTCTCCATCAATGGTAGTAAGCTTGATTGATCCATTTTCATATACTTGAACTATTTCATATAGGCCCATCCAATGTGTGGTAAATTTGGCTTGATGATCTCTGAATTTAGAGTCGAAGAGTAAAGCCCAGTCTCCTTCTTTGAACTGTTTCCTTTTAATGTGTGCATCATGCCACTGCTTCCTTTGTTTCTGCATTAGGATTGTTTTCTCCTCAGCTTGCTGCCTCATTTCATCTAGCTGGTCCAATTGTCGAATTCTCTCTTGTCGGGCTTCATTGACATCAATTCCTAAATCTGTAGCCATCTTATAAGTATGTATTTGAAATTCAATAGGAAGCATTACCTCTTTTCCATACACCAACTGATTTGGTGTAAATCCTGTAGTGTTTTTCCATGTGATTCGGTAAGCCCATAGTGCATCTTTGAGCTTCTCTTCCCAATTCTTTTTGTTCATTGCTACGGTCTTAGCGATAATTCCTTCCAATGTTTTATTGGTAGATTCCACCTGGCCATTGGCCTGTGGATGGTAAGGTGTACTTTCCTTGTGCTTGATTTTATATTTTTCTGTGATGTCTTTGACTAGCTTTGAAGTAAACTGAGTACCTTGATCTGTCACTATCTCCCTTGGTACTCCATACCTTACAAAAATTTCTTCAAAAAGGAAGTTTACCACTGTTTGTTCAGTTGCCCGGACTAGTGCTTTTGCTTCAGCGCATTTTTTCATGTAATCAGTACATACTAAGATGTACTTTTTGCCTTTGGAAGTTGGATTGATGGGTCCTACGAAATCTAGAGCCCATTTTTCAAATGGCTCTAATGTACTTGAGGCTGAAGTGGCATTTCATCTGTAGCTGTTGGTCTGCCCATTCTTTAACAGCTATCACAACTTTTCACATACTTCTTGGAATCCTTAAAAATAGATGGCCAATAGTATCCAAGGCTGAGAATCTTGAATGTTGTTCTTTTCGCTGCAAAATTCCCACCACACGGTTCATCATGACAAGATTTTAAAATATCAATTATTTCATCATTTCTTACACATCGTCTAATAATCATATCATAATCGGTGTAAAATAAATCTCCATTAACCCATGAGTATCTAGCACTTTGTTTAATCAGCCTCTTCTTTTCCTTTGGAGTAAAATATGGAGGTGTTCTTCATGTGGATAAATAATTGGCTAAGTCAGCATACCAAGGATTCACTATTGAAATTGCAAATAAATTTTCATCTGGAAAAGAATCTTCAACTGGAACAACCTCACTGAATTTTGCAGTCTAGAAAGAAAATTTGTCACCTGATTCTCCTTACCTGGTCTATCTAACACTGTAATATTAAATTCCTGTAATAATAACAGCCATCTGGTAACTCTGCCATTAGTGATTGGTTCATTCATTAAATACTTAATGGCAAAGTGATCAGTATGTACAAAAACCTCATAACCAGTGATATAATGTCGGAATTTATTCACAACATGTATGATGGCAAGCATTTCTTTTTCAGTGACTATGTAGTTTAATTCTGCAGGTGTTAGATTTTTGTTAATGAAATAGATGGCATAATTAAAAGACTCTTCTTTTTGGCCTAATGAGGCACCTACTGCAGTATCAGATGCATCTGTAAAGATGTGAAATGGTAGGGTCCAGTTAGGGCCTTTTAAGACTGGTGTGGTTGATAACTTTTCTTTGAGTGTTTCAAAATCTTGCTGACAATTCTCATTCCAGTTGAAAGGTGTATCTTTTGCTAGAAGCTTAAACAGAGGTAAAGCTATTTTACTAAAATGTTCAATAAACCTTCTGTAATAGCTTGCATACCCAAGAAAGCTTCTTACCTCTTTTTGAGTCTTCGGAATTGGCAAATTGATAATGATCTGGATTTTTGATGGATCAACTTTAATGCCTTGAGAAGAAATATAGTGTCCTAATACTATCCCTTTATTTAACATCATAAAACACTTTTCATTGCTCAGGGACAGATTAGCTTCAATACATCTCTTCAAAACTTTTTCAAGATTCTCTAATGCATGCTCAAATGAATTACCATACACTGAAAAATCATCCATGTAAACTTCAACATAGTCATGAACTAAATCAGCGAAAATAGCTAATACAGCTCTCTGAAATGTAGTTGGAGCATTGCAAAGTCCAAATGGTAAAACATTATAGGCATAAGTGCCCCAGGGACAAGTAAAAGTGGTTTTGTCTTGGTCCTCTAAGGCTATCCTGATCTGGTTGTAGCCACTGAAACCATCAAGAAAAGAGAATGATGATTTCCCAGCTAATGTGTCTAGCACTTGGTCAATAAATGATAGTGGGAAATAATCTTTGAGGGTTGCTTTGTTCAATTGTCTGTAATCAACACAAATCCTCCACTTGCCATTTTTCTTGGGCACTACTACCAATGGGGATACCCACTGACTGCCAGAGATAGGATAAATAAAATTGACTTTCAGTAGTTTTTGTAATTCATCTCTAACAATATCCTGAAGCATGGGATTCATTCTTCTCTGCGGTTGCCTCACTGGTTTGATATTACTATCGGTATAAATATGGCGAGTGCATGTTTCAGGGTGAATTCTGTGCATATCGGTGTAGTCCCAAGCAAATGCTTTCTGGCATTTTCTCAATAATTGGATCAATTTTTCCTCCTGTGATGAGTCTAGGTGAGTGCTAATATTAAAAGTTTTTCCTAGACTAATCTCTATGGTCTTGCTCTGTGTGTTTGTGATAGATTGAATGGGAAAAATGTTCTGAAATGTTGTTTGCAAAGAATGAATGGTGCATGTTTCCTGAAATTCTGTGCCAAAATTTCATCTGCAGCATGGTATTGGTCATTTCTTAACTCTTCGGAAATATCAAGTTGAGAAAGGAAAAATTCAACCAAATCATCATTATTATGTTCTTGAAAATCATAGATTTGATTGATGCTGAAAACAGATTGAACTTCTTCCTTATCGTTGTATTTATCATCAAGCCATAAATTGTGTGCTACTGCTGGTGATTGTGCTGATGGGTAAAGAGTGAGTTGTTTTCTTTCAGTTCTTCGTGAAATAATCATATTACCCGATCTACATCCTATGAATGCATCAACGGTTGCTAGCCATGGTCTACCAAGGATGATAGGGTGTCCTCCTAAAGTGGATTTTGGTTGAAGAACTAAAAAGTCCACTGGATACTCCCAAGAGTTCAGTGAAACAATTATGTCCTCCAAAATCCCTTCAGGAATCACTTTAGACCTATCAGCTAGTTCTAGAACAATTGTTGTGTGTTGCAAGTTTGTGAGCTGCAGTGTTTTCATTGTTTCAAGAGTCATCACATTTATTGCGGCCCCAAGGTCAATTAAGGTGTTTGGAATATGTATGTTGTTAATGATTGTAGTGACTCTAGGAATATAAGGATCAACATACTTTTCCATTGAAATGGTGTTTGTCATAAGGCCAGCGAAATGTCCAATAACATGAATAGTTTGTGGATCAACTCTTTTCCTAGTAGGCTTCTTGAGGCACAGTTCTTTGATTGCTTTAGTATATATGGGAATGTCTTTATGCTTGTAGTAGTGGAATTTTTATATAGACATTCTTTAGCTCATCTAAAACATCAAATTGTGGTATAGACATGGGAAGTTTTGTTTGGACCAATCTGTCTGGAAAAGGTGGTGGATGCAACGGTTGCATTTGATTATTTTTGATGTCATCATTTTGTTTCTTTTGAGTTGGAGTTTCATTTTCATTTTCTTCGTTTTCTTCTTGTTTTTCAACTATTGGAGGTTCATTTTGAAGTACCTTACCAGACCCTAAATTGATATTTTGTAAAGATAATGTGGGATATGATGGTCCCTCATCTACACTATAAGCTGGTCTCTCTGCTCTATTATTTGGATTTGGTACAGGTTGAGCAGGAATCTGAGTGGGTCTAGGAGGTTGTTGGTTAGATGGAAGTTGTAATTGAGGTGGATTTATTGGTGGAGGAGTAGGCAATGCTTGTTGAGTGTTTTAGGGTTCATAAACAACTTGTTGCTGAGGATATTGTTGATATGTTTGAGGATATTGCGAATATGGCTGATGATACTATTGATATGGCTGAGAATAGGTTGCTATGGTTGAGGATATGGTTGATATTGTTGAGAGTATTGCTGAGATGGTCTCCATTGTTGTTGTGGGTAATTTTGGTGCTGCCATGGCATGGGTACATTCCAAGAATTCTGAGCATACATCTGATCTTGTGCAGGAAATTGCAAATTCTGGTTTGGAAACATACCTGGAGATGGAGGTCTTGGCTGCCATGGTCTCTTTGCGCCCATGAAATACACATTCTCCATATTTGTGTTAGCTCCCACATTACAATTATGCAAAATCTTGACTTTAGAGCAATGAAATATATCATGATTTTCAGTACAAAAAGCGCAAACTTGAATGTTTTCTAATGGGCAGTCTTTCAAGGCATGTTTCTTCCGACATTTTGGACAAAAGACAACCATTAATTGATCTTCCTCTTCTTGTCTTTTCTTGGTTTTCAGAGTGTAAATTTGAGTTCCTAAGGTACTTAATAGATCTGTTTTGAATTCTTCTAGCAAATTTCCTATTTCAGCTCTTGTGACACTTGCTGAAGCAGATTTTGTGGCTTTGGATGATATGGCTCTTTTTCCATTTCTGGCTTTGCTCCTAGAATACTTTTCACATAAATCAACAATTTCTTCGAAAGGTAAGTGGAAATATCACCTTTGCCCATCAAATTAAGATCATCTAAGTATTCCTCTCGAATGCCCTTCAAAAAATATTGTTTGAATCAGATCAAGAGACATGGTTCGATGTTTTGATTTTGCAAATTGTAAACAAATCATTCCAAGTACTCCTCTAAATTTCATCCTCTTGTTGATTTCATTCTAAAGATATCACTTTAGAATCTTTCGATCTACAATAAGTTGGTATTTCTTAGGAATATCTTTCTCATGCCATCCCAATCAGTTATTGCATGTTCACCAAGTCCCATGAACCATCTTAGTGCTGATGCTTTTAATGTTGCTGGGAAGAGTCTAAGCCTATGGGCATCATCTGTGTAACCATATGTTCGACATACTATGTCAAACTCAAACAAGAATGAATCTGGGTCTTCTGAAGCCATGCCATAAAAGTTTGGTAACACAGATGGAGGGATGTTTTTCATTTTTATTTCCTCATCATGATTTTCTCCTGGTTCTTGAATAGGAAATTTAAAGGTTGACTCTTCCTCCTCCTTTGATCTTGTTGTTCAGGAGTGGGTCTTCTTGCTGATCCTCCTCCTTCCTCAGCCATTTTGATAGATTCCTCTGTTGATTTAATTCCTTGTTCAATGTCACTTGTTTCAAAGAGAAGTTGTTCTAAAGATTGTTGAGTTATTTTACTACTTTCTCTTTTTATAGAGGATTCAGGGAGATGTTTCTTCTGTGATTCGTGTGCCAATAGGATTTGTCTCTCAATGAGTGCGAGTCTTTGCCCTGATTTCTGTTTATCCTCTAATTTTTGTATGGTGACTTTCTCAGCTGGTGTTGTGTGTTCAATTTTTCCTAAAGGGTCTACTCCTGGTGGTAGGTTAGTTTTGGGATGGGGGGTTTTTTTATGAATCTACCTTTATCATCTCTAGATCTAGACATAGGCAAAAATGACTTCTAAAATGATGAATTAAAATTAAATCTATGTTTTTGTTTGTTTTTGTTTATTTTTTATATTTTGTTTTTAGAAATCCTCTAGCTGCGCCTCCCCGGCAACGACGCCAAAATGTAGTGACCAATCTAGGGGTCTAGATGAGACTAAATTTAATGTCAACCAAGGTAGGTAAATTTAGAGACACGTGTCTAAAATCTATAGACCTAAAAGGATCTCATCTACCTAGATAAGTGTCTACTGTGACAGGCTACAACACTCTTTTACAAGAGATTGGAATATGTTTCCTTTCACACTAACACTTAGATCATCTAATTTAATTAACTGTTCTAAAAAAACAGCGTGTTACTAGTTTGAGTTTTCAATCCTCTTACAAGGATATCATTCACAAAAACTCTTTCTCGGTAACACACTAAGCATCCTAACAATCAAATTCATGAAAACTAAAAACTCTTTTAAGCATACTAAAACTCAAACGCATGAAAACAGAGTCCACAGAGATACTTCGAAATTCAGTGCTCAATTAAATCTTTTACAAGATCTTATTCAATAATTTAGCAATTGAAGTTTCAAGCTATCACCATGAATCATACAATAACACTTGCAAGAACTTCTAATCGAATTAATTAATTCACAAGCAAAGAAATGGCATCAAACACTATTCAGATCTGAAGTGTAAATGCTATGAAAATGAAATGAAAGTATACCAGTCCCCATGTAGGGCTCGTCCACGCGTTGATGGCACACTTAGAAAACTTCAAATGATGAAACCGTTAACACATAAAACACTGGAATGATGAAACGTTGCCTGTGATTAAAGTCTAGAAATCAATTACATGCAAGAACATAGTTCTGATAACAATACAATATGCAAGAATAGAGTTCTGGAAAAAAACTACAATACACAGTCTTAAGTCTGCTCAATGTCTATTATCCTTCATTCACTAACATTCCTTAAGGTTTACAATCGAATGTACATACATTATCACGCAGATGTTTCTGCTTTTACAGTTAAAAAGGCGACTTTTGTTTTTTTCCTAATCTTAACTGATTTCTAAAACAAAACGAAATCAGTTTAGGTAACTTTGGCTTTTTGCTGCTTTTATGACCAAAAAGGCTGGGT
The DNA here is from genome assembly GCA_000404065.3 of Pinus taeda. Lineage (NCBI taxonomy): Eukaryota > Viridiplantae > Streptophyta > Pinopsida > Pinales > Pinaceae > Pinus > Pinus taeda. Next base: position 353,987 of record APFE031365056.1, read on the forward strand.
TTGACTAGCATTGACCATGTATCCAAGAGCTCTAGATGCAATGCTGAATAGATCTTTCACCATGTATGTACATTCGTGTCACGTCCCTATCCTCTGTTTTGATTTTCCTGCCATGCCACGTGTCACAACATAAACCAATTACAGGAAGTCATGACATCCCGTAATTTTGTTGAAAATTTCTAATTTTTAACATAAAAATCCACAAATTAAATTTAATGTAAAATAACAATTATAATGCTTAATTGATCAATTTCAATGGACTGTGGGTTCTCCAGTAACTGATTCAAAAGATACAAACCACAGATCTCTTAAATCCAGGACTATGAGGTGTTTATTGGAGAAAATGATAGATGAATGATGGATTTTTAGAAGAAAAGGATGACAATAAAATAGTACCAACAGTACCAATTTACCCAAACGAGGCCCACAGTTTGGCGTTTCATCTTCTAGGGTTAGGTTTTGGAATGTTAAGGGTTTTACATTTTTTCTCAACAATAAATAGGCCTTCGAGCCTCATTGTAACACAGTTCAGAACAGTTGAGAGGCATGTAGCCACCACATCTCTTCTTAGAGATAAGCTACCATCGCCCTAGCTGGTTTATTTCCATTACTGGTTATAAGCATATTTCAGCATTTTACATTAATGAAATGAAGCGTTATTTCCACTGCATATCTATGTTTATGGTTATCTTTGTAATTTTTTGCGTTCCTGTTTAAATTCGGATCAGTTCACAAATAGAAAAACATAGAAACCCCTGCCTACTAGAAAGAAAGTTACCTGACCTTGAAGCTTGGGGGTCCATTGTTTTGTGATCCAGGATTCAACAACTTTTGGATTCATCCATAAGCCCATAAACTTGCCAACCAATGCTTTTTCTGAGAGGGATAAGTCTCTCTTGCATGGCTGTAATGGGGAGAGTTCCACATCTAGGATCTCAATTAATTTTTTCACAATTTTTTGGGGGAGAGAATAAGGCCCCCGCTGTTTTTGCACCTGCAACATGGCTCTGAATGCAACTGTAGGAATTTACAGGGTAATTTCCTTAGACAAAACACCAAAGGACACCATTCTTGACGTGGTTAAAACCCTCAAAGAGGGAAACAATCCACAGCCTGAGCCAACGCGGCCACTTTAGGCAATTTATTAATAAAAGAATGAAAATTTACATAAGCTTCTCTCATGAATGGGTACCCCACAAATGACCCTCCATACTCTTTAAATAGAGATCATGGACCAATCGGGTGTTATGCCACAGATCAAGTATCGATAATACCGAGGAGAGAATGAACCGTCGGATCACTTCATGTCTAGAACATATCGTGACCATCAGATTGTAAGTTACAAAAGTACATAGTAAAGGAAGACACTTTACCTAACTCTACACTAGACCAAGTTATACTTAACTATTTCCTATGTGTCTAAATATCCTAACAGCAACCACCTCCTCCATAATGAGAAGAGGAATATTGATTTACAAGATCAAATTTGAGATCTCTTTCGGCGAAATCTAACCTTCAACGGCCAAATCACGAAATGGAGTCCAAGATCAGAGCACTATAGTCTTCTACATATCAGATCTGAGCTAATTGATGTCGTGGTTAGAAACCCTAGATGCCAAGATCTTGGATCTACATAGCCCATTTTTCATGTACTAAGTAATATTTTCATAAGTTAATGAAAAGGTACAAATTTTTTCGTAGGAAAAAAATCTTCCTTTAGTAATAATAAAATTACTATTTAATAAATAATAGAAATTATAATTAAATATTTTGTTATTATTAAAATTAAAGATAAATTTATATAAATTTTATATGTGTTATGTATTTAATAAAATTAAATTTATGGAGTCATGTAATGATAAAATCAATGTAGATAATCTTGGGTGAGCCATTTTTTTTGGAGACGGATTTTGATGGCGAGGGTCTCTGAATCTCTTCGCAACAATGTCGCTTCTATGCTCGGAGCCTTGGGCACTGACAAAGGACATAGACATGGGTCTCGAACTCCGAGGGGTAGAACTGAAGGAGGATTTGTAGCCTACGCCAAATAGCTGCTACCACGAAACCGCCTTCCCCCAGAGGCCGAACGACTCTTTCTTTGGCAAGAGTTGATCACACTCGAACCAGATCGGATCCTTATCCATGGATCGAGCCATACCCTTCTAGATCTGAACACTCAGAAAACAGATCTGCCCTCGCACTAGTCAGATCTAGAAGTATACCCATGATTCAACAACGCCCATTACAGATTAGATGGATCCAAGTCAAATGGTGACAGAGGGTTTTCTGAGAAGTCTGATAGTTTCTTGCTTGAACATTTTTGTCGAATTTCGGGGCATGTAGACACCAATTGTTACTCTAAAATGAGAGATCTGCACTCTCTAAGGATGGAATGGGATTTGTTCCCGGGGTTGCCAGATCATGTGTGGATGGATCTTACTTCAATATTAGGGATTCAGGATCATGCCCCAAACTTGGTGCACATTGAAACAATTTGGTCTTCTTTTTGGTCAAACCCCTCTCAACCAGAGTCCTTTGTAGCAGATCGACCCTTGAAATGGTCAAATCAGAATCAATCTTTTCAAATCAGAATGTTCCCACAACTCGAAAATAGGAGGGGAATGGCAGAGATCCCAACATAGCAAGAGTGGAGGTAAACTTGCTGGACAACATTCCTTTTATGCAAATCGACACAATTTTGAACGTTGCAAGGTTACAAGGTATGGATACTGGCCCGGACACACAAAACGTTGCATACTCACATATCGTTGCAATTAAGGGGTTTCTCCAAATTTTTATAAAAACCTCATGTTGTAGTAGCTGCAACACCTTCCAAAATTTTGGCCTGCATTCAATTTCGGAGCCTCCCTTAAGTTTTTACTTGATGTTTTCACGCACTCGGACTCACCCCATGGGCTCATGTGAGTCTTTGCACCCACCTCGCTTGACTGTTCAACAGGTAACTTTTGCATGTTGGTAACAATGTCTTGCTTGTGACCATGTTTTGGTCGTACACAAGGTCTTTGCTTCGTGTGTACATGTTGTGTTCGCTATGTAAACATTCGTCGCGCTCACACACGAAGTTGTATACACTGTCTCGCAAGCATCATCGCGGTCATCCAATGATCAATCATAAACATCGTGCTTGTTGATTTGCATCGTTGGTCAGTGATGTTGATCATGTGTGTCTGGATGGTTTGAGTTTTCTCGTCGTCAAGTCATGTGAGTGTTTGTTTGCAAGGTCACATATGCATATTTTCACTATCTCACACACTTAGTTGTTTTTGCTAAAGTTCTGATGACCAAATCACCTTCTAACAGTCGAACATTCACCCTGCCATCAACTTCACCGACTGTCACCCAGAATAGCGCAAAAGCACCCAGCAAGCCATTTCAAGTTGTGTTGCCCGCAAGCTGATCAATCAACCCTCCTACCGGTCAACGAGAGAGTTTGACCGAGCAGTCACCCTGGGACTGACTCCCCTCAAAAATTGCGCAGAGGTTGCAGACCATGCCTGCTCTGCTGACTGAGAAAATTTCGTAGACAGACCGAATAGACACCTAGTGCCCATCCTTGTCTCCCACAGAAAATTTCACATTTTTCCCAGCCAGTCACTAGTCAATTGACCCACTGCTCACCTGGAAAACTACGCAGATTTCATGAGTAAGCCCTCTACAACCCAATATTCCGCTCAGCTCATAAACTGTGCAGAGGTGCTCAGCAGGTCAGCTTCCCAGCATCTGCGCAGTTTCTCCCGCCAGCAACCCGTTGCCAACTCCCTCCAGGAACTATGCAGTTTTTCTGCCAAGCTCCCGCAACCCAATACCAGCTCCCTCCAGGAACTGCACAGTTTTTGCTGCCAAGCTCCTGCTAGCCGCTCACTCCAGAAATTGTGCATATTTTGCTTGCCCAACCCTCCTGCAGCCCGCACTACTTCTCCATAAATTTGTGCAGATTTGTCCTCCAGCTGAGCCAGATCTCGCAAACAGTCAATGTCGATCCAGATTGCCCATCACTGTCTCCCAGTGACTTCTGCGCAGTTTTCACCAGTAGTGCCCAGAGCCCGCATCCCAGCTCAAAATTTACCTTGCGCAGTTTTGTAACCTTGTCTTCTCTCCCGGTCACACGCATCTGAAATGATCACACATCATGGTAGACTAGGAGGATTATGGATTTGATTTTGTCTCGTCATGAGTGACTTTAGATATAGGTACACGAATAAACATGGTGTGATGACGGATGGGATGAACAAGGGGAGTACATGCAAAAGGACATGTTCATGAACAAACAAACAAACGATGCATACGAAGAGATGTGTTCACAAATGGACGACCATGCAAAGATGTGTTCATAGGCAGATGGACAGACGAATATGCGAAGATGTGTTTGCGGACGGATGGACGAACATACACTTTTCGCGAACGGATGAACATGTTAGGCATGCCAAATTACCAGCAAGGAGAAACATATGAATGCACCATCAAGCGAACCCAACGACTATCGAAGACTCCGTTCACCTTTCCATGTGGAGGTGAAGCTATGACACAACATAAGGACATCCATCACCCAGCAGCACTGTAGTTTGACATGCACAACAACAATAACACAAATGTACCGGCACTATCATGTCGAGTCTTGTCATGAGTCATGACATCCACATCACTATTGCGGGCCATATTGTTGATCAATGTAATGTAATGTGAAAGTCCAAGAGACCCACTTGTCATATGAAGGGTCATGTAAAGTTGAAAGGTCCTGAAAGTCAAACAGTCACGAGGGAAGTTGAATAGTCACAAGGGTTAGTTTTACCCTTGGCTATAAATAGCCCTCATTTGTACATGCAAATGAATTTTCACCTTGGCTCCTCCCACATAGCCTTGAGAGTCTGTAATCTTTTCTTTGAGGAGTAAGTAGTGGCTCCAATGCCCCATCCATGGGGTTAGTGATGTATGGTGTATTCATGTGTCTGGGAACTTTCGCTTAATTCAGAATCTTACTAACAGGCCAACACATTTTCATACATGTTGTAATTGTTTGTAAGGTTTTTCTTGAACACTTGTAATACATGTTGCTTTAACTTGTGTTTAACACTTGAATTCATTCAGTTGTTCTAATACATATATTAATGAAAATGTGTTGTATAAGTTGTTAATGATGTCCTACCTATGTTTGTTACTTTTCGGACATGAGACAAAACCTTTCATGTAAACTCGCTATAATGACTGTTGCACTCGCGCAGATTGTCAGTTGAGTATCGTACATGCTATCTTCCCTTGTGTGTTGTGACTGCTGCATCTATGTGGATTGCTCCTTCAGAAGTTGCGCACATCCTGTTGTGTTGTGTGTTCCTAATAGAGTTGGGCTTCCTCCCATCCGACTTGGGACTCACTCGCACCCTCTCTCTCTATGGTGAAAGAACCTTGACACAAGTAACACTATCAATCACCAGGCACGCAAACCTCGCTACTCAAAGACAAAGCATACCACTCTCTTGTGCTGACAAGCAAGAGCTAAGGCAAACATTTAAGATAATGGCAACCGGGCCATCATACCAGATGGGACTCCCACACCAAACGGTTGGATGTCTAGTTGGGATTTCATACCGAGGTGATCCCCTAAATGTTGGTGGGTCCAACACCGTCAACATTTCTGGTGCTAGAAGGAGGGCCGCCAGTTGTTTATGGTTGAACGTCCTCTCACACTCACTCCTCAATCATCTGGTCAAGGCAGTAACTCGCACTCCCTCTCACCTACGCATGACTCTGAAGTTGGTTACTCCTCATCCCCTGCATCTGAACACAAAATTCCATATCACCACCATCGCTCCATCTGTCCCATCACCCGTTAGTTCGCGAAAGTAGTCAGATTGATCCAAAGAATACAACATCTTCCATACACATCAAGAAAGCCAAAAGCCACTCCCACAGAGGTTGTTGTATCATCAGTGGAAGAAGAAGTTCTTGCCACACTTGAAGGTCTGGTAGAAGCTACTGAAGACGAAGATGAACCTCTAGTCTTCAAACAGGGAGAACGAGACACCCTCGTGATCTTGGGCTCAGAATCCAGTACAAGGGGTGGAGGGGAAGGCAACAGAGGAGGCAGAGGCGGAGATGAACCAACAGACTCATGTTGAGATTGCAACAAGATGATGGAGCTTAGTGAAAAGAGTCGCCTTCACTAAGTGGGCCCGCAGGCTATTTTTGGCGCAAGTCTATTTTTAGACATATGGATCATGTCTATGGATTGCAGGTTGCTGTTTATGTATGATTGATCAAGTTGGAAAAAATAGATGGACTTCTATTTTTAGACCACAGCGGAGTGACTGCTCAGTCTAAATATAGAACAGTCAAATATTATTAGCTCATAATAATATTTAGACTATAACTTTGTCTTATTCTCTTGGAGCACTTCAGGATGAGCTACGGATGTGGTACATGCAGATCCCAGAAGGAAATACGTGGTTACCTATGGGATGACTAATATTTGCATGCAGGACTTCAGTTAGAACTCAAGAGAGTTGAGTTTAGTGCACTGGAGATGCAGTTGATGGAGTTGTGTTCAATTTAACTTTGTTAAACTGGTTGTATTTAGTCTAACTGGCAAATAGACTAGAGATGAGTTGGGTGAATTAGTTATTAATTAATTCACAAGTTATTAACTCATAATGCAACTATAGAATACATTAGTTAACTCAGTTGCATGTCAGTGCATGTTCAGTTCCGCAAGGACAGGTGTTAGAGGATCAGATTGCTATCAGTTGTGACTATAGCTGTGCATGATGATTTTGCACAATCAGTGGGATTGAGTATGCCAATGAGGATTGCGTGGTATATCAAAGGGAAATACAAATTTGGATTATTCATTCATCAGTATTCTCTTGCAGGATTGCGCAGTGGAGGCAGGCAAGTAGCGGAAGAGATTTGGAGATCAGATCTGAGCTGTATTGTGTGTAACAGAGGTGGAGATACTTGTGA
>APFE031365056.1:364501-387933 GCA_000404065.3 Pinus taeda
GTTGAATATTTTCATGCATGACTTTAGTTAGAACTCAAGTGAGTTGAGTTTAGTGGACTGGAGGTGCAGTTGATGGAGTTGTGTTCAGTTTAGCTTTGTTAAACTGGTTGTATTGAGTCTAACTGGCGAATAGACTAGAGATGAGTTGGGTGAATTAGTTATTAATTAATTCACAAGTTATTAACTCATAATACAACTAATGAATACATCAGTTAACCCAGTTGCATGTCAGTGCATGTTCAGTTCAGCAGGGACAGGTGTTAGAGAATCAGATTGCTATCAGTTGTGACTATAGTTGTGCATCAGATCTTGCACAATCAAGGGATTGAGTATGCCAATGAGTTTGCCCACGTATTTTCCCACATTGTAGCTTGTGCTCACATGATTTTACCAAGTAAATACGTGGTTTCCTTGGAATTATAATCAGTTCTTGAGCAGGTATTGAGCAGCGGAGGCAGGCAAGCAGCGAAGGAGATTTGAGCCAGTGATTGATTCAGATCTGAGCTGTATTGTGTGTAACAGAGGTGGAGATACTTGTGAGAAGTATTATGCTGTGTAATGTTACATGACTCAATCATTAATATACAGATAGTTGGGGTTTTTAGCGAGATGCTTTCCCCGGGATACATACTGTGTTAATGTGTGAATGCTCTTGATGTTTTATTGTTATTGATGCTGCTATATTGATGATCAACGTAGAGGAGCTTATGTATTGTGTATGTTTTCCGCAATAGTACATGATCAGGATAATCTCTGTTGAATATGTGTTAAATTATTCAAAATTTCTACATTTAGAGTCGAAATCGTCAGATTCTGAAGAAGAGGAGGAGGATGAAGGAGAAGAAGACATGGCTGACCAAAATCTAAAATGGATGATTCAGGGACCATTGGCTCTCCCGGGTGCCTTGCACAAGATGTTGAAGCGGTCAGAGAGGATGATCATTAAGTTTGACCCTGACAGCACAGTGAAGGCATAAGATCATTTGGACAACTTCTACCTATAGCTGCAGACCCTTGAGGTACGATACAATGATATAGCATGTAGATTGTTTCCATGTACCTTGGATGGTCGCACATCAACACAGTATTATAGCCTACCCATAAACTCCATACAGAACTCAGGTGCGTTCAAACGCATGTTTCTGGAAAAGTTTGATGATGACAAGATCCCAACCATGTTCAAAGAGTTGGGAAGCTTGAATATGGAGGGGAAATAAAAGGTAAAAGACTTCAATCAGAGGTTTCTACGCATGTTGAACAAGTTTGTAGTGGACACAAAACCTCATGACTCCATCACTATTGATTACTACATGTTCGCACTGCCGACCAACATTGCGTAGTTCATCAAGCGAGCTATGAAACCAATGTTATTGGAAAACTATGAAGAGGCAATTATTGTTGAGAAAGACCTGCGCGCGATTGGAGTCATCAAGGATGATGAACTAGCAAAGGACTCCAGGTACGCAAGCAGGAATTCCTAGGTGGCGGTGAGTAAAGGTAGAGACAAGGAAACAAGTGATATTGAAACCCTCACTTGCCTTGTCAAGAACTTTGACATTAGAAGTGTTTGAGCTTAAACAACGAAAAACGGACATGTCTACGAGAAACCATCCGCCCAGATAGTGACAAGGAAGCATGTCATCAGGCAGCAACCATTTCTCGACTAAAACTTTGTAGAGCTCTGTGTTCCAGCTCAAATGATGCGTGAATGACCAATTTTGTTCATTTCATGAAGATGATCACTCAGAAAAGTCTTGTTTTGACTGGAAGCGAGTTTCAGGCTTAGTATGCAACCGCGCACTTGACACAGACAACAGTGCATAGGGACATCTAGGAGATATGGATGATTGCAAAGATGTTGCTTTTGATGAGGCTTCGAGCTCTAGGCATGTGGTAAACATGTATCAGTGCTCGCAAGCAACATTGAAGACAAACACTGAGAAACAACCCCAAAAGAAAAATGATCATTACAATCTCAGAAGTAAGGGGGCTCCCATTACAATTGGGGAAGCGAAAAAGAAGTTTGAACTGTCGAGGAAGGTTGATCCACTAGCTGTCCAAAAGCAGAAAACACAAAGCAAGCCCGAGAAGATAGCGACGGACAAGAGTACATCCATGAGCAGCAAACTGCAGAATACTCTGCTGGAAAACATGATCACCAGTCTCACCCCGGAGACCTCTGTGAGTCTACCCCCTCTGGATTACAACATTGTGGATGACATGAAGAAAACTCTCGTGAACATAAGTTTTTTCGAGTTAGATAAGATCCAGAGTCAGCGGGACATCCTGTTGCACACACTAGGACAGACAGCAACAAACATCGCAACCTCTACCAGTAAGGGAGAAAGCACACTTCCTGGATGACTTTCAATTGTGCTAAACATACTCTGAATGGAAGAAGCAAACTCAGTTTTCCCTCCATTCCTGCTCTCATTCAAAATTTTCAACTATAATGTTTACAACTATTTAGTTGATTCTAGCACGACAGCCAATGTCATGCCACTCTCCATTGCCAAAAATATCAATGCGCAATGGAGCAAGATATCCATGCAAATCATCCAAATTGATCAAACATTTGTACCAACCATTGGTGAACTTCGAGATGTGATCATCCGACTATCCCATGACGGTCGAGTCCACTAGTGCATCAACATTGTTGTTGTGGACATATCATATGCGTATGGCTTACTACTCAGCAGAGACTGGTCCAACAAGCTGAATAAATTCTTCGCTACAGACTGGTCACACATGTGGCTTCTGTACAAGGGTAAAAACAATCAAATATGGGTGTTACCTGAGAGGTATATGAGGCACAATGTCACTCCCATCAATGGCAAAAATGAATCGTTGGCCTTCACAAAACTCAAGTTTGGCAACTGACTCCTGGAAACAACGTTGGGGTGTTATCCTGCATGGCCAACCCCAACCCCACCAGACACACAGTTAGGTCTCCTTCCGTTCCCAACTGATGGAAATGAAGCATGTACAGTACATTGTAACAATAGTAGCAGTAGCAGTAGCAACAACAATAGCAGTAGTGCAAGCGCGTTGAACGGTCTGTGTACAGACGAGTTTTGGACCATGTATTTCGGTGGATCAAATACATAGGATGGCTTAAGAGCCGGGTGTGTTTTGATTGACCCAAACTACAGGAAACACCTTATTTCAAGTCGCTTGGAGTTTGAGTGCATGAACAATGTTGTTGAGTATGAAGCACTCATGTTGGGCTTACAAAAATCCATTAGCCTCAACGTGGTCACTCTCAAAGTGGTAGGTGATTCAGAGATAGTGGTATGACAGGTACATAACACCATTCACTGTTTATCACCGCATCCCAAAAGTTACCAGCAAGAGGTATGGCATCTGATCTCTAACTTCCAAGCATTTAACATCACTGTTGTACCACGTACGCGTAATGCAACTGCCAGTGCTCTAGCAAACGCAACCTCTAGGATGTCACCAATTAGGGATAGATTTCAAATTGAAATTTTATATATACCATCTATCCCTCATAACATAACTAACTTACGCATGTTTAATGATGATCAACAGATACTGAATTGCATGGCCAACACTGACACCTTCAAGGATGTAGCAATAGACGAAGACGAGCATGAGCAGTCTTTGCAAGAAGAAGTTGGTAGCAAGAAAGGCCACCTCATCCCTACGGGAGTAGCATCATTGCAAAAACTTTATGACTTACAAGAATGCTTTCAAGGGTCGAGGAACAACAAAACCCATAGTTCCACCATGATGCATGAGTTGATCAACTTGGGAACAAAACAAGATCCGAAATTCGTAAATCTCAATACGTGTTGCACGCAACAAGAGTGGCAAGCCTTTGTTCGGTTGTTCAAACAATATCAAGATGTGTTCGCATGGACGTACGATGATCTAAAAACTTATGACACGCGAATAATACAACACATCATTCCGATCAAAGAAGGGGTCAAGCCATATCAGCAGAAGTTGAGGAAAGTACATCCATCACTTAAACCCCTCATACAGAAACAACTCAACAAGTTGTTGGATGCACAAATCATATACAAAGTTCATCATTCTACTTGGGTTTCAAAACCTTGTTCCTGTATGCAAGAAGTCTGGGAAAATCCGCTTGTGTGTTGATTTCTGAAACGTGAACTGCGCCTTGGAAAAAGAAAACTACCCCGTGTCATTTATGGACCACATTCTGCAAATATTATTTGGGGCACATATGTTTTCCTTACTCGATGGTTTTTCAAGACACAATTAGGTTCTAGTAGCAGAACTTGACAGACTCAAAACTACCTTATGTACCAAGTGTGGTACGTTTGCATACAGAGGAATGTTGTTTGGGCTTGTGAATGCAAGCACAACCTTTCAACGTGCCATGGACATCACCTTCTGCGGACTCATCAGACAAAACGTAGTGGTATACCTCGATGATGTGATTGTGTTCTCAAGGAAACATGAGGACCACATACGCCATCTGAATAAAATTTTTGAGCGATGCCGGAAATATGGGATTTCCTTGAACCCCAAAAAGAGCATATTCGTAGTGTCTAAGGGGAACCTTCTTTGACACATTGTTTCCAAAAGTGGGATCAAGGTTGATCCAGACTGGGTCTGAACTATTACACAGATCCCTCACCCAGCCAACAAAAGAGCGATGCATTCCTTCTTGGGCAAGATAAACTTCCTCTAGAAGTTCATCTTGGATTATGTGCAGATAGTCAAACCCATGCAGGACATGACCAAGAAGGATGAAGTCTGCAGCTAGGGCAAGAGGGAAAAGTATGCATTCACTCGTATCAATCAAGCTATTACAGAAGCACCTACACTCTACAACCCATACTTCAAAAAATACTTCTTGCTATACACCTTCCCCTCAGATAATTCAATTGTTGCAGTACTCACTCAGAAGGACGACGTGAATGATGAATGTCCCATCTCCTTCATGAGCGCAAGCATGTAGGTACCCAAACTCAACTACCCCATCATTGACAAATAAGCATATGAAGTTTACGAGGAGGTGAAACACTTCAGACCCTACTTGTTGAAGAACCACTGCATAGTCTACATCCCTCACCCAGTAGTCCGCACATTGCTCATACAACAAGAACTGGGTGAACGACGTGTGAACTGGATGACAGACTTGCAAGAATATTATCTTGACATTAAGCTAGTTCACACGGTCAAAGTTCATGGGCTCTACAGACTCGCAGCTGAACCAATACACTTGCAGGAGTTGGAAGAAGAGCTCAATGGCTAGGAGAAGGAAATTGAAATGTACGATGTAGTGTGAGCACCACCGACTGAAGACAGAAACTCTTGGTATGTAGATGTGCGCTAATACCTTGAGGATGACACCATACCCTCTCAATTTTCCATCAAACAGAAGAGTGATTTGCATCTCAAAGCTTTAGCATATCAGTTGGTGCACGGAGTGCTTTACAAAAAGCACACAAGTTTTTCTTAGGTGCCCAGAGGCACATGAATCAGAGAAGGTACTACAAGATCTGCATGACGGACCCGTCAGAGGTCACTTTGCAGGAAACACCACTACACACAAAGTTATGCGGGCCAATTTCTACTAGGCCACATTATTCAAGGATGCACACGCTTACGCCCGCAAGTGGCCAGTCTGTCAGCGATGCGCCGATAGAACACGAAGGTCAGCAGCCCCACTGCACCCTGTTGTAGTGATTGAACTGTTCCAACAATGGGGCCTAGACATCATTGGGGAAATTTTCCCACATTTGTCAAAACAACAACGCTACATTCTGATAGAAACTGATTACTTCACGTGGTGGACAGAAGCAGCTCCTCTCAAACAAGTGAACAATCAACAGGCCATCAGCTTCCTCCAACAGAACATCATCTCTCGCTTCAACATTTCAGTATCACTTGTGTTTGATAATGCAACATGCTTTTCGTCTTTGAAACTTTATGATTTTGCATTACAAAATGGTATTGTGCTGAAACACTCATCTAACTACTACCCGCAAGGAAACGGTCTTGTAGAATCCACGAACAAAAACCTTATTCACATAATCAAAAATACTGTTTACTCTGATCAGCGCAACTGGGATTCTGCCCTAACGAATGCATTATGGGTTGACCGTGTAACACCTAAATCCTCTCTGAATACCTCATCATACTTCCTGGTCTATGGTAAAGAAGCCATCCTACCACCCCATATCCACTTGCTTGCACTTTAGCTATCTCAAGAATCCCAAGGCAAGTCTTTCCAGTTAGTTCAACATAGAATGGATACACTCTGCAAGTTTCAAGAAGAAAGGATGAAAGCAAAAGAAATCTTTACACTCCACCAGAATCGTATCAAGAGATGGTTTGATAAGAAGTCCACAAGGAAAGCTAACTTCGGTGTTGGTGACTTGGTCTTGAAATGGGATAAATCCCATGAATACAAAGGCAAGCATACGAAGTTCTAGTCCTTGTGGATTGGTCCTTACATAGTCCACGAGAAGCTTGGCCCACGCACATACCATCTGCAATCGCTTGACGGGAGGATTGACAACCTTCCTTTCAACAACAAAAATCTCAAACACTATTTTCAGTAGGTCGGGTTGCACCCCGCACCATGTACATAGTCTCCTTACTGCTTATTATTTTCACCTTGTTTGCTTTGCTTACTATTTTGTTTTTGTTTTGTTTGTTTGCTTGATACCTTGCTATTTTTGTTTTTCGTAAATAAGTGCTATCATCTACTAAGTTTTGGCTTTTGAATGAGTATGTGGATTAGATCTAAAGGGACTTGTGACACTGCAACACTTGGCCAACCTTGTCTTTGTCTTCTTTGTGCTAGGTTATAACCTTCGATCGATGAAGTCTTGATGGAAAATACGAGCTGTTTGCAAGGGGAGCTTTGGTCCAACCGTGAACCTGTGTCTACTCTGGGAAGCCCCATGCTTGTACTCAGCCTTCTGCTCTGTGTGTTTAAGCTCATCCATTTAGTAGAAACAGAGAAGGGGAAAATCTAAATGAACAAACCTATGTCAGAGGTCTTACATGCTTCTTTGAAGGAACAACCTCTTCTGCTCTCAATAAGTCACGATCCCTCTTCTGCCCCAAAAAATAAATAAGTGCCTATGCAGAGTCCTCTTAAAAAATACAAAGGTGAAAGAAGAGAAAGGCTACCTGCACAGAGAGGTGAAGCATGCAACTCCACCGGGGTACTGACCAGGATTGCTGGCAGTGGAGAAATGCGTGTGTTCCTGCGTGACTTCGTCGGGGTACTGTCCAGGCTTGCTAGTAGCAGAGCAACACCAGAGATGAAAATTTATATTTTGAAAATTTTCAACATGCGAGCCAAACTACCCTTCCCGATTTCGAAACACTGTGATCAAGTTGAAACTTTTGTTGTGTTTGACTGAGTTGCAAAAAGGTGAACCATGTCTGTCCACGAGGTAAGTGGGGAAGCCGAAGTAACCCGCACAATGATTCAATACTCCCCAAAAGACCAAGGCCTTGTGCTGTCAATCAACCAAAATAAAGAATTTGGATTTCTACTAGTGTGTCGCCAAGTGTTGTAGTGGCTTCAACACCCTCCAAAATTTTGGCCTACATTCAATTTCAAAGCCTCCCTTGAGTTTTTACTTGATGTTTACATGCATTCGGGCTCACCCCGTGGGCTCATGTGAGTCTTTGCGCCCACCTCGCTTGATCGTTCAATGGGCAACTTTTGCATATTGGTAACAATGTCTCGCTTGCGACCATATTCTAGTCGTACCCAAGGTCTCTGCTTCGTGTGTACATGTTGTGTTCGCTATGTAAACATTCGTTGCGCTCACACATGGAGTCATATACATTGTTGTGCAAGCGTCATCGCGGTCATCCAATGATCAATCAAAAACGTCGCGCTTGTCGATTCGCACCTTCGTTCAGTCATGTTAAGCATGTGTGTCTGGATGGTTTGAGTCGTCTCGTCGTCAAGTCATGTGAGTGTGTGTTTGCAAGGTCATGTATGCATATTTTCACTCGCTCACACACTTAGTCATTTTTGTTGAAGTTCTGACGACCAAATCACCCTCTAATAGCCAGACCTTCACCCCGCCATCGACTCGACTGACTGTCACCCAGAATAGTGTAGAAGCACCCAACAAGACATTTCACGCTGCATTGCCCACAATCTAATCAATCAACCCTCTTTTTGTTCAACCAGAGAGTTTGACCGAGCAGTCACCCCGGGATAGACTCCCCTAAAAAATTGTACAGAGGTTGCAAACCATGCCCATTCCCATGACTGAGAAAATTGCACAGACAGGCCAGACAAACACCTAGTGCTCGTCCTTGTCACCCACAGAAAATTGCGCAGTTTTCCCATCCAGCCACCAATCAGCCAGTCAGCTACTCACCTGGAAAACTGCGCAGCTTTCATGAGAAAGCCCTCTATAGCCCAACAGTTTGCTCATCTTAGAAAATGTGCAGAGGTGGTCAACAGGTCAGCCTCCTAGCATCTGTGCAGTTTTTCCCGCCAGCAGCTCCTAGCAGCCCACTACTAGCTCCCTCTAGGAACTGTGCAATTTTTTCTGCCAAGCTCCCACGGCTCACTACCAGCTCCCTCCAGGAACTGTGCAGTTTTTGTTACCAAGCTCCTGCTGCCCGCTCACTCCAGAAATTATGCAATTTTTTCCTGCCCATCCCTCCTCAACCCACAGTGCTTCTCCCAAAATTTCCGCAGATTTGTTCTCCATCCTTACCAGATCTCATGGAAACTCACTGCCAATCCAGATTGCCCGTCACTGTCTCCTAGTGACTTCTACACAGTTTTCACCAGTAGTGCTCAAAGCTCGCATCCCAGCTCGAAACTTGCCTCGCGTTATTTCGTAACCTTGTCTTCTCTCCCTGTCACTTGCATCTGAAATGATTATGCATCATAGTAGACTAGGAGGATTATGGATTTGATGTCATCTCATCATGAGTGATTGCAGATATAGGTACATGAATAAACATGGCATGACAACGGATGGGATGAACAAGGGGAGTACATGCAAAAGGACATGTTCGTGAATAGACAAACAAACGATGCATACGAAGATATGTGTTTGCAAATGGATGACCATGCAAAGATGTGTTTGCTGATGGACAAACATGTGGACATGTGTTCGTGGACGGATGAACGAACATACACTTTTTGTGAACGAACGAACATGTCAAGCATGCCAAAGTACAAGCAAGGAGCAACGTACGAATGCACCATCAAGCGAACCCAACGACCATCGAAGCTCCGCTCACCTTGCCATGCAGAGGTGAAGTTGTGACACACCATGAGGACATCCATCACCCAGCAACAGTGCAGCTCGACATGCACACCAACATCAACATGAATGTACCAGCATTGTCATGTCGAGTCTTGCCATGAGTCATGGCATCCACATCACTACTGTGGTCCATATTGTTGATCAATGTAATGTAACACGAAAGTCCAAGAGACCCACTTTTCATATGAAGAGTCATGTAAATTTGCAAGGTCATGAAAGTCAAACAATCATGAGGGAAGTTAAATAGTCACAAGGGTCAATTTTACCCTTGGCTATAAATAGCCCTCATTTGTACATGCAAACGACTTTTCACCTTGGCTCCTCCCACATAACCTTAAGAGTCTATAGTCTTTTCTTTGAGGAGTAAGTAGTGGCTCCAACGCCCCGTCCACGGGGTTAATGATGTATGGTGTATCGATGTGTCTTGGAACTTTCATTTAATTCAGACGCCTGCTAACATGCCAACACATTTTCACACATGTGTTGTAATTGTTTGTAAGATTTGTCTTGAACACTTGTAATACATGTTTCTTTAACCTGTGTTTAACACTTGAATTCATTCAGCTGTTCTAATACATATATTAATGAAAATGTGTTGTATAAGTTGTTAATGTTGTCCTACCCATGTTGGTTACCTCTTGGACATCAGACATAACCTTTTACATAAACTCATTATAGCGACCATCATACTCACGCGGATTGTCCGCTGAGTGTTGTGCGTGCTATCTTCCCTTGTGTGTTGTGACTGTCACATCTGTGTGGATTGCTCCTATTGTGTTGTGTGTTCCTAACTGAGTTGTGCTTCCTCCCATCCGACTTGGGACTCACTCCCACCTTCTCTCTCTGTGGTGAAAGAACCTTGACACAAGTAACACTATCAATCACCAGGCATGCAAACCTCGCTAATCGAAGACAAAGCATACCACTCTCCTATGCTAACAAGCAAGAGCTAAGACAAACATTTAAGATAATGGCAACTAGGCTGTCATACCAAATGGGACTCTGACACCAAACGGTGTGAGGTCTAGTTGGGACTTCATAATGGGGTGATCCCCTAAATGTTGGTGGGTCCAGTACCATCAACACCCTAGCAGGAAATTCTTCAGTAGTATGGATACAACCCTTTGACAAGGCCATACACCTGAAGATGAATATCATGGATAAACTGGGATATCCATACCAGCACCAAAACTTGATAGGCGGGGGTCGATCACTATAGGATGAACACAGTTTATATGAATACAATATTCTCCCATCTACTACCATCATTCTCAATCTGAGATTAAGAGGAGGAGCAACGGGATCAAGTAAATCTAAAGGAACAAGAGGTGTTTCTAGATCTAAATTACCCAAAGGAACATAATCGAATCAGAAACATAACAAAGCTGGGATCTCATACATAAACATCCTCCAAGGGAAAACAACAGCTATAGTAAGATCATCATAGATACCCAATTCCCCCAATCCATGCATCATGGAGCGGGCAACTTATGTCCCAGAACTAAACATAGAACTGCTAGAAATAGACTATTTCTACTCAATATATGAGGCACAAGCCCTCATATGCAGATTTAATAGTTTTTGGCCAAAACCAATGGACCTATTTCATTGGATCTTCACAAATTGGGAAACAAATTGTGAGATTCACCTCTGCTCCAAAGGGTTCTTCATTGTAAAATTTGCATCATTAGAAGAACTTGACATTATCTTACAAGAAGGTCCATGGTTCTTGGGATTGACGGGGCTCTTCACCACTCCATGGTTTCCTTATTTTGACGCAAACACTATGATTGTATCAAGGATGCCAGTTTGGGTAAGGCTACATAACCTCCCTGTTCATTTTTGGCAAGATCAAGTGCTAGAAACTATTGGAAATATATTAGGACGAAACATAAAGACTAATGAGCAAAGGATGGAAGAAAGAATATTTATTTTTGCACACATATGTGTGCAATTATATCTCATTAAAGGCCTATTGGATCACATTCAACTGATACACAACAACGAGTACTGGACTCAAATCCTGGATTTCGAGAATACAACTTTCAGATGTCGAATATGTCGCTAAACACGACACTTACAAAACACATGCCCTGCTACAAAGAAAGAACAACGAAGAAAGAAGAAAACAGGGAAACAACCAAAAGGTTGGAAATTCCCCCCAAATGAACCAGATGAGGAAGAAGAAGAAGAATAAAAGGAACCTACCCCAAATTAGGAAGAAAAACACATACCAGAAAATGAAGAACAAGCTGAAAAGACACACACTCCAATAGATTTACAAGGCCCCACGAATCAGCTAATCGCGATATCAAACACAAAGGACAATGGAGAAATAAAACGACAACATGCTTCAGATAACTCAGATTCAGACAAGGAAGCCTCAAGAATAGAAAAAAATCGACTATCTATCATCTCATCTACGTCAACTCAAGGAGAATGGTGGAAGGTTGAAAATAAGAAATGGAGAAAAACTTTTCTCCTTTCCTTTTAATTGATTATATATGAAATTATGATCATCAGTATTTGACTTGATAATGGACAATTTGTAAGCAACTACAAAATGTGATTTTATTTTCATTAATAAAATTAAATTTTTTCCTTGGAAAAAAAAATAATTTAAATTTATAAAATATAGATTTTTAATTAATTAAAAAAACCTTTATTAGCAGTTATAATTTTACTTGATTCATTGAAATTTAATACCTCACATATCTAAATATATGTACTTTTACTTTTGATTATAATAAAATATTTGTATTTATATTATAATAATTTTTGTTAGCTCAATTAGTTGGGTTACCATTGGTAAAGCACCTTGTTAATGGGAGTCACGGGGTTAATTCTCCTCAACACCCTCGGGTTAGACTCTGCTAATAATATGACCGGATGTGATCCCTTCAGATGGATCTGCTTTGGATTCCACAATTTTTTATTTTATTTTTTTAATGTAAATACTATAAATATAATATTTATATTTGTTTATGAATTTTGATACAATTTTTTATTAAATTATTAATCGGGTTTAGTTTACTATTGAAGAGAAATGTTTATTATACTTCTTACCTAGATTTAGTTTCTCCCCTAAGGTCATGAAAATAGTACCAAAAATTATTATTGATGAATAAACCTTAGTCCAACCTATAGATCCCCACAAAAATCCAATTGCTAATCCTCATTTATGAGTAATCATGTCTTGTATGGGGTGATCAAGGATGTAGGAAGGGGTGAGGGTGGCTTATCTACCATCATCTCAAGTATTAATTGAGGGAATTTTTTCCACCAACCTCCCTCATGGCTATGACATGGAGTAAGTTTGGAATATGGATCATTCAAACACCAATGAATTGTCAAACAAGTTGGTCATTTCTCACATGCAACTTTGAATTGGATTAGGTTTTGGACTCGAGAATTTTCCTGACGTTATTTTACATTGGTTCATGATGGCGCTCAATGCATTTCAGTTTGGTTATGTTAGTAGGTTTTTGACCCTGGTGGGTCATTTTCTTCCCCCAATTTTCTTGGGCACAACTTGGGAAACTTGCCTCTTTATTGGTGAATTGGTTGTCTAGTGTAGTTATGCTTTTCTCAACAACTTTCTAAGGGAAGGACTAGGCCCTTTTGGCCTATGTCCTTACACCCTTCATTGGTTTCAATTATGGTTTACTTCTTCTTGTCTTGTGATTAGAGGACCCAACTAAGGGGAGACATAGCTTCCATTGTATGTTGGAGAGATTTGAATCGGATTTGGGTTTTGGTTATCTCTAATGATTAGTTGATGTCTGCATATTGATATTGGTTTCCTCTAGTTATTGGTCAATGCATCTTTAGTTATTGTTTTTCTCTAGTAATTTCTCTAAACTTCTATTTTAGTGGGTGGTTGTAGACATTAGTAGTTTCGATTCAACATCGATCACCATATAGGATGCCAAGGAAATGAGCTAGGTCTTGCCATGGAGTAGGTGGAAGCGGCTCACGTGGAGTTCACATGCAAGGGCTAGAGCTTAGTCCTCCACTTCGCACTTTTATATGCAAACACCTCCCAAAATCAGTGAGTTAAGGGAGGAATAGGAGGAAATTATCACATACCATAATAGTGACTTTGGCTTTGAGATAATTGCAATTGTGATTGACTGAGTGCTTGACACCAGTGACATAAGAGGTCATGTAAACCAATATATGCACATGATTGACCTCTATTAACAACTTAAGTCACTCTTGTGTAAAGTCCTCCTGGCAAGAAATGACACAAAAGATGAAATTTTATTGATGATGGATGAGCTCCACTTGTATTTCAGAGAAATGGATATCTGCCTAGTGAGGATAAAGACAATTATCATGCGTGGCGAAGGACCTGCTCCTCACAACAGTCATATTTGGTTTCTTAGCTAATCTTTGCCTATGAAGGCTATTTCTCTTTGTTTTGCTATTAGTTTCTAGTGTTTAGATGTTAGTTTATAGCTAGTTTTCACTATAGACATTCATGTTAATAAGCCATGGTCCTGTGTTATTTTTGAGACTATATGCTATATATTACTTTTTTGGACAAGAGCCCTTTTGTTTTGTCAATAGTCTAGTTTCCCTAGTGATGGACTGATCCAAAAATAAAAACTAAAGGTTTCATTAAATAATTTGCAAGCTAGTTCACATATTTTAGACAATGGATCGTGGTTGCAAAAGTACACAAACTTAAGTAAATTTTGCAAAATTTTAACAGTTAAAAGTGGATAAGCATGCAACATCAAATACAAGAAAATTGATAACATAGTTCACCCCTCTTGGGCTATGTCTCCGGGTTGAGCTTCTAGTGGTGACCGCTTTATTATATGCTCAAGTTCTCATTACATCAATATAAAAGCTTCAATTTGCAAAAATAACACTATTGTTGTGTCCAAAACGCTAAAAATCCCCCTATTTAGGCTCTTCTTGAGCTCAAAAAGGCTGAAAAATGAAAAAGTTATATCTCTTTCTCTAAGTCTACTTGTAAACTCTGCAACAAAACTCAATCATTCTGCAAAATTGCTCAAGAAATTTGCTCTAGCCCAATTGGTAAGACATTGGAGTGGTTGGGCGGAGGTCATGTGTTCGATACACACCTCTTGTTGTTATTGTCGTTGGTTTTGTTATAAATATTAAAAAATAAATTAATACATGGGTCGTAACCCCCTTTGAAAACCCCGCTCCTCTAGTCATATGGCTTCATAAGACTATGGGGCATGGGGCATAGACCACGTGCTCTCCCATTGCACCTACTCCCGACACTCCAATCATGTCGTATTAAATGTAACCGTGGGCCTTTGGGCCTTGGGCGTGGGCCCCTGTGCCACACACCCCACTCGAAAACACTTCGTCGATAGTCCCATGATGTGTGTCAAAGACCATGTGATGGGCCGATTGGGCACACCTACCGGCCCGCCCTTTCCTACAATAGCTCCACCAATACACAATAAATGGAATTTGTCATCCATAGTTCATCGAGCAGTATTGTAGCCCGAAGGTTGTGCGCGAGGTTTGTATAGTGGAGGTCATGGGGTCGAACCCTACAGAGGTTGTCGGTCTATTAACAAATTTTTTATCACCAACTATTGGGCCATTTGACAACCTCTCATAGGGCCATGTGATGCCCTTTGATTTGTCCATGTGGTGGCCTGTGATTGACCCTTATACAAATTCATCTACCAATAACTATGCACCAATTGTCCTTATGGGATTAGCCCACATGCCATCCATACAACTAATTCATCCTATTGGTGTCAACACCATGTCAGTGTACGCACTGCCACATGGCATCTGTACCTGTAAAATCAACCCTGCACTTTGAATTTTTTGTTGTTTAACCAAAACTTTAGAACGTGATAACTTCCTCATATGGTGTCAGATTGAGGTGATTCAAGCGTTGTTGGAATTAGAACAATGAAATCTACAATTTGGCAATGGTTTCGAGAGATTTTGAGCACTTTCACTCCTCCCCACTAGAAGATTTTGGACCACCAAAGGTTTATTTTTACTCAGCAAGTAAGTGAGGGTACAACTCCCTCACTTTCTTGATCCTTATCCATCTTTCTTTGCTTGGGTTGGTACCTTTGAGTCCCACAAAGATACTCCACATTGCCCCTACATGAAGTTCTTATTGTTCTAAGAAGAATAGTGTCTTCCTGCAACTCATTAAATATTCAAGAGAAAAATCTTCTATAGATGGAATTTGAACATTCTCTTCTTGATCAATGATCATAGGAGGCTCATACAATCTCAAGTTTTCCACATCCACAATATAATACATTTGAATGTAAGGTGGCCGAATCTAATAAAAAAGCATTTTTAGCACTCTTCTCCAAGATTTTGAAAGGACCATATCTGATTGGTTTGAGCTTTTTACCTTCACCTTGTAATCTTTCCTTGCTGATGTACAACCAAACTTGATCTCCCACTTGGAAATCATGATCAACCCGATGCTTATCATATCTTGCTTTGTACTTGGCTTGGATTTTCTCCAATTGATCTTGTACCATTTAATGCACTAATTGGATTTGTTCAATGAAATTCTTGGCTTTGTCCACATCATTATGCCCATCTACTGCGATATCTTTACCAAAGATGAAATCCAAAGGAGACTTTGACAAACAACCCAAACAAGCATCAAATGGAGATACTTGTGTAGATGAATGCTTGGCATAATTGTAGGTATGCATGATTGATTTATGATTAAGAATGACAAATGCATTAACAATAGGCCTTGATAACACATCTGCAACTTTGTTGTAAATACCTTTCTTATACTTGATATCCAAATGAAATTGCTACAAAAATCCCATCCATCTGAAATGCCTGGATTGTTGTAGCTTTATTTGCAATTGTAGATATTGCAAAGGTTATTGGTCAGTATGAATAATTGTCTCTTTACTCATTAAATAATGCTTCCATTTCTTCATGTTTTGTACCAAAGCATACAACTCAATATCATAAGTTGGATAGTTAATTACTGCATTGGAAAATGTTTCAGAATGATAAGATATTGGCTTACCATGTTGCATCAATACTGCTCTCATAGCATATTTTCTTGCACTTGTTTGAATTTAAAATGGTTTCTTGAGTTTAAAATCACATCCTAAGAAAGCTTTAGATTCAGTAATATCTTTAGCTTTAATCATCAAAAACAAAAAATTCTTACTAGCATTCACAAGCCTTTTCATTTGACATGCACTAATAAGAGATAATTTCATCTTCTTGCGATGTGCTCTAACGATATATTCAACTCCATATTTGAAAATATGATATTTTTTCTCATGACAATAGAATATGGCCTTTTGGTCATATAAATATGGACTCCCTAAGACAATCCCACAAATATCAATTGGTACAACATCAAGGTCTACCTCATCTATAAAATTAGCAGTGATGGAAAATTTGAGTTTACATTTTCTTGTCACTTGCAATTTGGCATCATCACATACTCAACCCAAAGGGTAAGGTTTTGCATGAGGTGTAGTCTCTAAATTAAGTTTCTTGACAATTGCTTCAGAGATAAGATTGACTTGAGATACATTATCAAATAATGTATCAACCTTTGTATGTTTTGTAATGACCATGATATGAAAAAAACTCACTTCTTTCTTTATCACTTTGAGATTCAAGAGGCTTATTAGAGGAACTAGTACTTGCGTTAGAAGTTATACCTTTCATCCCCATGGATGTGATTTTGGTTTCATCACCTGAATTAGATCCTAGATCTTGTTGAGTTGTAGCAACAATCTTTTATTTCCCCTTGTTATTGAACTTCTTTGGTCTCAATTCTAGATTTAATTTCCAACAATGGCCTTCATTGTGGCCATCTTTTGAATAATGTTTTTTTTTTTTTGTAGACAGAAACGGATAAGTTTTATTAATGGGTGCCAACGCATTGGCAATGAGCGGTTACAAAACTGTTCTGGCAGCATGCTAGAAATTTAACTTTCCTTCTGAAACAGAAAATATTTATGCAGAGATTGAAGACCCCACTGAGGGAGACAAACTCCATTCGGTCATTCTCGGTTGGAGCGGAGGAGAGACCATCGGAGAGGCATTGCTGAGACTGTCGAAGAACCCATAGATGAAGCTAGAGGGTGAGAGGTGCCTGGGGCGTGCGACCCATCCGGAACAGAGAGCTGAAACTTTAATAAACGATCCAGAACAATACTGAGTGTGCCCATGAGACAATATCCTATGGGTGCTTCGGGAACATGGCGATCTGTTTCTACCAGAGTGCAAAAGATGATCGCTCAACCTTCCTTCATTTGGAAGCAAATAGCAAGGGGCGAAGCTCAGGGCGTGAGGCTTAGAAAAGGGAACCAACTGCAGAATTTAGGGATTGAGCCCAGAATTTCCAAGTGAACTTTGACATAAAGGCGGCACAGGCAGAGGGGATCGGAGGAAAACCCAGAAGAAAAAGGTCCGGCGGCCACACGACTTAGGGAATATTACAAAGGGAGTCGACAGAATTGACAGTCAGCGATCTTTTACTCCGTAGAGCGCCTTGATTGGCTTCCATATCTACCTGGGAGTTTAAATTCTTGGGGATATGATAGAAAGAGATCTTGTGGAATTTAGGCAGAATAAGTCTGATTTTTCTGAGGATGGAAGAAAGGTGAAGTTGGGACGGATTCTTATTGGAATTCAATGCCTGGATAATGATCCTGGAATCCCCGAAGACGGAAATGGAAAGGAAGTTGCCTTTAATCGCTTGAGAGAGACCCTGCCACAGAGCCAGAGCCTCCGCTCTGTTGTTAGATTACCTGCCCAGACCCTAAGGAAACCGGAACACATCAGAGCCATCCCGACTCAAGAGAACCCCACCTCCTCCTGCAATACCAGGGTTGCCTTTAGAGGCCCCGTCAAAGAAAAGACAATATTCATTCAGAGCTGATCTCCAGATAATGAACTCTTGCTCCTCCAGCCTTATTTCCCAGTTGGAGAGGATGCTAGAGGAGAGGATGTCACAGGATTTTTGATTAGGGACCAGTCCATTCAACCAAAGATCCTCCTCTCTGTTCAGAGCTTTCCCAGGCTTTTTGGCAGAGTTGGCTTCAAGAGTTTCTCCCAGAAGAGCTTTGACTTTAGTGATGACTCTGGCCGAGTTGCAGATTTCGTCTCTGAATATTCTATTGTTCCTTTCCAGCCATAGCTTCCAGAAAACGATCTTGGGAATCCACATCCAACAATTTTTGAGGAGATGATTTTTGGAAAGACCAAACGGAGATAATTTGGTCCAGGATTGGAATAGATTTGGGATGTGTCTAGGAAGCTCGAACTTATCAGGGTTTAACATAAGGACTCCCTTCAAGACTTCTATCGCAAAGGGGCAGGATAAGAACAAATGATCAGCTGTTTCTTCCTCTGACTTGCAAAGAGTGCACCAAGAAGGTCCTTCCATTCCTCGCCTGCGGAGATTATCCTGAGTGAGAATACTTTTGTGGGCTAACGTCCAGCAGAAGAAGTCAATTTTGGGCAGAGAGGGGGAGTCCCAAATACACTTCCATTGAGCAGGATTTGGAGGAACATTTGGAATGGCCATAATACTTTGGTAGCCTTCAGATGCAGTATACGAACCTATGACAGATCCCCACCCTCGTTTGTCCTTTGCTGAAACTTTTAATGGAGATTTCCCTTGAAGATTGTCCAACAGAACCGAGGCTTCCCCATCCAGCCTCTGAGGGACCTCTCCCAGATGCCAGCTATCCCAAAGGCCATCCTCGGTCCAAGAGGAGATGTCCCAGAGGGTGTTCAGATTGCGAGCTTGGAGCCAATCTTTAATGTTGGAGAGTTCTTCCATCTGACTCAACGGTTGATCAGCCAGAATAGGATCATCCTAGATTCTTATTTGTTTCCCGTTACCTGGGATCCAATACAACCTATTACTGAAATGTTCCATGGCTTTAATGCAGAGTTTAAAGATAGGAGACCCCTTGGAGGATCGGGGGGGCTGGTCCAAGCATCTAAGGTGCTTCCCATGAA
Organism: Pinus taeda; assembly: GCA_000404065.3. Lineage (NCBI taxonomy): Eukaryota > Viridiplantae > Streptophyta > Pinopsida > Pinales > Pinaceae > Pinus > Pinus taeda. Next base: position 383,752 of record APFE031365056.1, read on the forward strand.
AATATTTTCTCCACAGGACTTTCTTGCTCCAACTTAGTTTTCCAGAGACAATGTCCCAAAGCAGCTTGGTTCCCAAAGCGAGATTTTGAGCGGCCAGATCGCGGATTTGAAGTCCTCCTTCGATAAATGGTTTTTTAATAGTGTCCCATTTTACAAGATGCAGTCTTCTTTCGTTGTTTTTCACCCCTTCCCACAGAAAGCGCCTTAGAAGAACTTCCATTTTGTTGATGAAGGTTTTAGGAGCCAGGAGGATGGAGTGTTGATATAACGGAAGACTTGAGAGGACAGCTTTCATCAGAATGATCTTCCCCGCATTATTCAGCCATGAAGCTCCCCAGGCTTGAATTCTGCTTTTAATTTTGTCCAGCAGGGGCATCCAATGGGCAACTTTAGGAGTGGTTTTGAAGATAGGGATCCCCAGGTATTTGAAGGAGTCCCATGCCCAGGACCCTTCCATACCGAGAATCCTTGCAATATCTGATAATTCCTTAACCGAGCAGTTCCAGCTGTAGATTGTGCTTTTTAGAAAGTTGATCTTGCTGCCCGATACTTCTCTGTAGATGTCCAGCTCCTTCTTGAAGGATTTAGCAGAGATTATGCTTGCCCCACCTAGCAGTAACGTATCGTCAGCAAATTGGGCATGATTTATGTCTTTGACCTAGTGAACCATGCAGAGGCCAGGAAGAATTTGAGTCTGTTGATTGTGATCCAGTTGAAAGCTGAGAACTGAAGCTTGAATCGCATAAAGAAGCGGGGACAAAGGGCAACCTTGTCTAAGGCCCCTAGAGGCTTGGAAAAAATCTGAGGGTCGCCCATTTACCAACGACGCAATCCAAGGAGAGGCAATGCAGGCTTTTATCCAGTTAATTATGGCTGAAGAAAAGCCCATTTTCTTCATCACCATAAACAAGAATTCATGCTTTACCCTATCAAAGGCATTTGCCAAGTCAAGCTTAATCACCATTCCTTTCTCCTTTCGGCGGTAGCTTGAATTTACAGCTTCTTGCACCAGCACTATGTTGTCCAGAATCTTTCTCCCTTTGATGAATCCTCCTTGATTTTCAGGGATAATGATCGGCAAGATTTTCTTGAGGCGATTGGCTATGATTTTGGTGATAAGCTTGTAACTAGTGTTACACAACGAGATTGGTCTGAATCTGCTGAAGTCAGCAGCTCCTTTCTCTTTTGGAATCAAGGCCAGGAACGCTGAATTAATGCTGCCCCCAATCTTTGTACAAGATTGAGATTTCTTGACCATTCGCAGGAGGTCATTTTTGATTATGGCCCAATAGGAAAGATAGAATCTAACAGGAAACCCATCCGGACCAGGAGCTTTGTCCGGTTCCATACTGTCCAATGCATTTTTTAGCTCATTCATGCTGCTTGGAGCAGTCAGCATAGAATTGAAAGGATCTTGAACACATTGGGGAATCAAATTCATCGGATAATCCTGGGGGTCCACTGGTGGATCATCGGGGGCGGAGTAAAGATCTTTGAAATGAGAGTGAGCTGCCCGTTTGATTTCTTCGAATTCCTTAACCACTACATTTTGGTGATGAATTTCTTTAACAGATTTGAATTGCTTGCGAGCTTCAGCTTGTTTGTGGAAAAAGCTAGTATTTTTGTCCCCTGCTTGTAACCAGAGAGCTCTGGATTTCTGCCCCCAGAGTTCTTCTTCTTCCTGACTTGCTTTGTGGAAATCTTTCTGCAGATCAACTTCTCTCTGTAGTAGGTCTTGGGTGACGACAAAATTTTCCATAGATAATTGATGGGCAGCGAGACTTTCCAGGGCCACCTTCCTTTTAAAGGAGGGAGATTTCAGCGTTCTAGCCCATTCCTTAAGCCTTCTTTTGAGTCCCCTCATTTTTTCTTCCCACACATAGAAGGGGGAACCTTGCACAGATCTGTTCCAGGCATCTGAAACCATCTCTTGAAACCCCTCATGCTGTAGCCATAACGAACTGAATCTGAAGGGGATAGGGCCAAGGTTTTCATCCGAGGAAAGCTCAAGGATAATGGGTTTGTGATCAGAGGTGTTGTTTGGCAGAATTTTGGACGAGGCCATTAGCCCGCAAGTTAGGAAAGAAGATTGGACTAGAAATCTGTCTAACCGGGCTGCAATATGGTTTGGACCCACCCTTTTGTTAAACCAGGTGAACTTCCCAGATGAGGGCTTGATATCCTCCAAATCCCATCCCAACATGAGGTCTTCGACCCATTCTCTGGCTGGGTCCCTGACCGGGGAGCCTCCCTTTTTCTCGTTTACAGCAAGAGTGACATTCATATCACCAGCTATGATAATGTTTTCTGGATTGTTCAGCGAAAGATAGGACAACAACGAGTCCCAGCAGAGTTTTTTCTCAGAAGGAAGAACAGGAGCATATATATTGAACATACTTACTTGGTGGCAGGAGTCTTTATGAAGAAGCTTCGTGAGGAGCCAATGGGCTGAGCTGTCTTTTTGAATCAGGTCATAGATAGAGCTATCCCAGAAGGTTGCGATTCCACCGGAGGCACCTCTTGCACTGACGACACATCCTATACCTTTATGCCAGAAGGATTTGCTAGCATGGAGGAGGGGAGATTCCTCCAACTTTGTCTCCTGGATGAGGAGGATTTCAGGCGAATACATTCTCACTATATCTTTTAGGGCATCTTCTTTTAGCTTGCTGCCTAATCCTCTGCAATTCCAGGAGACGTACTTCATTATTTATTGGCCTGGGAGGATGTGGCTCCTTTTGGAGCCGAGCCTTGCTTGCACCCTGACCTAGTATTCATCATTCCCTTGAGAGTTTTTTGGGAGCCTTGGAGAACATCCCGGTAGGTTTTCTCCTCTCTTAGTTTCTTCTTGGATTTCCAACCCCTGGCTGATTTGATGGGGGTGGCTTGTGAGCTGTCTGATTCGTAGGTTCTTCCTTCTGAATCTTCATCAGATTCGGAGGCCAGACTTATGTGATCTTCTTTGTCTTTATTTCTTTCATTACCTCCTGACGCTGGAGGGGAGATTGTTTCAATGCCAGTTTCTTCTACTTCTTTCAGCCTGTCTTCAGTTTCTTCCTGAGCTCCGATGGGTTCAGCATTCCCACCTGATGAGGTTCCAGCTTTTGGGTCTTCGTTGGTCTTTGTATTGGCTTGCGGCTTTCCCACTGATCCAGAATTTTTCTTCTCTGTTGGCCTTGGGATAGCCTTACCTCTTTTGATTTCTTTCCATCCTTCCTCGTCCTCCTTGGTCCCGGCTTGGGATTTGGGGCAATTCCGTTGGAAGTGTCCGTGTTCATGACACGTTCTGCATTTGAAGGGCAGTTGCTCGTAGTCCAGCTTTTGATAGTGATGCCATTCTCCCACTGTGATTTTAATCGCTTCTGGGAGGCCAGCCTCTAAGTCAACTTCTACACAAATTCGTGCACAGGTGTATTGGCCTTTATTGTCTGCTTTGTCAATGAATCTGCCCAGACCGTTTCCAATCCTTTGCAATGATTGATAGCTCCAGCAATGGATCGGTAGATTGGGGAGCCGGACCCAGACTGGAACTTCCTTAGGGACATCTACTGATGGGTCAAAGTCCGGGGTCCATTTATTTAGATACAGACCCTGATTTCCCATGAAATAAGGACCATTTCTGAAAACCAGATCTCGGTCTTCTTTGGTGGTGAACTCGAATATGAAGAAACCTCTACCAACCGCATAACAGATCACGCTATTATTCAGCTGAGGCCTCCAGTTGCGTTGAATCCAATCATCCGTTGTTTTTGTAGATGGCCAACGCCCCATAAATTTCCCAACCAGACCTCTGTCAGCAAGGGCGAGGGCAATTTTGATCGGCTGATCTTCTTGCAGGGCAATCTCAGGCACTTCCTCAAGTTTTTTAATGAATTTTGGTATCTCAGGGGCAGGGCATTTCTTTCCTTTCTGAGATAACAATCGACGAAAGGCTTCTTCAGACGATAGTGGAGGGGTGGGAGAGGCTTCCCCACCCCCGGGATCACCCATGGCTTCAGCAATGGAACAAGGCGTCAGATCATTCCAACAGCGTCCCTGCAAATCAAGATCTCAGATCTTTGGGTCAGTACGCAGCGTAGAAAGTTCTTTTCACCCAGCCAGGGGCAGCGGTGATGAGAACTGATCACGGGACAGCCCGCTCAGACGCCCAGAGGGCGAGGCCGCCATCGCGCTCACTGTAAA
>APFE031365058.1:25509-68583 GCA_000404065.3 Pinus taeda
CGCTTCCGCGCTCCGCGCTTCCGCTTCGCTCCCGCTTCGTGCAACATTGCTCACTGCCCCTCGCTACAACTCTGATCATTGGTTCGATTTCTCTCAACAAACCCTGCTCCAAAAAATCGAACTGACTGATCAACTTGGTGTATCTCCAACTGACCCTCAGGCCTCCTCTTATACATTTTCTGTTGAGTCTTCAACGGCCGACATTAAATCTCTAATCAACGGCTAAGATTAAATTTGGCTTGATCCATGTCATTTAGACCCTTCTCACCCAGTTTTATATTAATACCCATTAATATTTTAATTTTCCTAAGTTTAGACTTAGGAACTCCATTAAAAATAATAAATATTAAAATATCTCTCCAACTAGGTGGAATTTCCCCAAACCATTTATGGGTCTTTGAGATCTCATGTTCTTTAGCCTCTCCACCAATTTTCATGGCTAGAGCACATCCGATGCTACCCCAAATCACCACTCCCTCTTAGTGAGGAATGTGTTTTAGTAATGCTCCACAACTGAACATCACCCTGATCATCCAGCACCGATGTCTGTGTTGATGATTGGCCTGCTGCCCAACATCCTCTGCACTAATGTATCCTGTACTGTTGCCCATGGCTCTGCCACTGCTACATCTATACGGCAGCTCCCTCTGCATCCGTGTTGTTGCTAGTTCTTTCTCCCAACACTGCAGCCCTCTCTCATCATGCTGCATCATGCTGCCTATAGCACTACCGCTGCTACTGCTGCATTGCAACTTAGTTACTCAGACGTTGGTAATTGATCTACCCAACTACTTACCTCCTTGTCAGGCTAGAAACCCTCTTGATGTTGAAGCTCTCTCCGCTGCTATCCTGTGCTCCCTCTGTTGCCTCTGTGTTGTTGTAATAACTATGTGCCTCTCGCACTGCTACAAACACCTCTATGTCTTCCTACACTACTGCAACCTCCTTTGTGCCTCTCGCACTGCTGCAACCCTCTCTGCGCTGCCACAGATCTCTGCACTTTAGCACTGTTATGCCGCTTCATCTACATCTTGCTTCTACCGACATTCGTCATCCAGCTACTGTCACTCGGAGCTCCCGTAGCCGGATATGATCCAAGAGTTTGGGTACCTCAAGGATCCTGCCCCTCATCTCCTGTAGTCCTCTTGACTACAGCTCGATGTCACCCCACCTCTTCTCTAGAGGTGCATGAGCACTCATGGCACAGTCGTCATCAGTCTCCACTTCCTTCTCCACCTTAGTCGGCGCTGCCTTGGAGTCAGAAGCCTTTCCCTTATTCTTCTTCCTGGGACACTGGTTACATAATGGCCCATCTCCCCACAATGGAAGCACTTTATCTTGGAGATGCCCTTCTTATTCCTCTTCCCTTGTTGTCCCGCAGATGCCAGAGCCGCATCCTCTTCCTCCTCTTTCTTGATTCGACCTCCTTTGCTGCTACTTCCCACCTTGGTCAGCTGTTAGATCTCTTCTTGGTGAAGAGTTGCCCACAATTCTTCCCATCCTGGAAGAGTTGCTCTACCCAAAATGCTTTGGACGAATGTCTCCCACTCCTTGGAGACTGCGTTCAAGGCAATCCTCACCATTAACTCCTGATCCGGCGTGGCCCCTATGGAAGTAAGTTGGTCCCGAATCTCCTGCAACCTGCTAAGGAATAGATCTATCTACTCCCCCTTCTACATCGGATACGACTGCAACTAATTCTTTAGTAGCATCTTCCACTGCACGGAAGTGCCTTGATACAATGTCGTCAAGGTATCCCACATCTCCTTTGCCATATTCTTCTCGGCAATACGCTGAACTACATGATCCTTGACCCCATCAAGGATTATGCACTTTGCCTTGGCCATTGCATCCTCATACCTTTCGTTATCAATTGGGTTGACTGGGATAGCCACGATTCTAAAGGTGAAGGCCTTGATGCAATGTCTATCCAGAACAGACAGGATCCTGGCCTTCCAGATGACAAAGTTGGATGCCCCGTCCAACCTGTCTTGATCCCTCATTCCATTCATTGCCATCTCCGCACTTCTCTTCAACTCCCTCTGAGTCTCTACTTCCCTCTTGGAAGTTCTCTATTAGACTCTCAGTCTCGATTTCCCTCCTGGAAATCCTCTCCTCAACTCCCTCTGGGTCTCGATTTCCCTCTGGAAATCCTCCTACCAACTATCAAACCGCTCCACTCCGATCCCTTTGCTCCTGTTAGGTATTGTTCTGCTTCAACAGCGAAAGCACCCCACCAACTTCACACTCCACAATCTATTATGTCTGTCAGGACAGCTGTTTCTACTGCAAATTCTCTGATTCAACTAGTGCCCTCATCTCTCCTGTGATCTGCAACACTCTGATGCCATGTTGAAATTTCTAAGTCTAACCCATTAGAAATTCTTCCTGCACTATCTATTTTATTTCACCTACTTGTTTAATTTCTTAACAAGTTATTTAACCATATAAATACTCAAAATAAACACAAATGCAGTCTCAACCATCTACAAATCATCAACTGAAAGAAATAGACAAACACACAAGGGACACCATTATTTTTTGGACAATCGTCCCCAGAAAAACCCAATCTTGGGAAAACCGGTGCAGCAGTTCTGAGGGTTTTATTATTAAGCAGCTTTTCTTGAGTACAACTAGGTGCCAAACTGGCTCACCCTATAGAGAAATCAATTTGGCAATAATACCTCTCTTCAGAAGCATATATTCGACAAGTGTGCTCCACGAAAATCTCTCCAACACCTCTCTGAGGCTCTGCATCAGCCCTCCTGGCCTCTGCGTCAGCGTCCTGATACTCTGCGCTAGCTCTCTGGGCTTCTGCCTCACACAGACCTTGATAGCCTCTACGCAATCCCTCAGGCCCTCTGCGTGGCTCCTGTTGGCTGTGTAGCCTTCTCTGCCTCTGCGCTGGTCTTCTGGCACTATCTCTGCCTCTCTGCTATGCACTCACTGCCCCTCGCTGCAACTCTAATCACTGGTTCGATTTCTCTCAGCTAACCCTGCTCCAGAAAATAACTCACTGATCAACTTGGTGTATCTCCCACTGACCCTCAAGCTGTTGATATTTCTAAGTATTACCTATTAGAAATTGTATCTGTATTCTCTAGTTTATTTCTCCTACTTGTTAATTATGAACAAGTTATTTAAACATATAAATATCAAATTAAACACAATAAAGTCTCAACCATCTACAGATCAACAACTGAAAGAAATAGCAAACATACAGTGACACTGTTATTTTTGGACAACTCATCCTCGGTGCAGCAATTCTGAAGGTTATTTTATTATATAGTCTATCTGAGTACAACTGGGTGCCAACCCAGCTCACCCGACAGAGAAAATAATTCGACAGTAGTACCTCTATTCGAAAGCAAATATTCAGAAAATTTGCCCCACGAAACCCTCTCCAACACCACTGAAGCATTGCGTCAGCCCTTCTCGCCTCTACATCAACCTAAATACCCCCTGCGTCAACTCTCTGAGGCTCTGCGTAGCCTCTCTAACTCTCTACGTCACTCTAGCAGCCTTTGCGTGGATGACGCAGGCCCTCCTGGCCTCTGCGTGGATGGCGCAGGCCCTCCTGGCCTCTGCATTGTCTCTGGTAGCCTTTGCGTGTCTCCCTTTGGCTTTTGCATCTACCTCTCTACCTTTGCGTTGGTCTTCCGGCACTATCTCTGCCTCTCTGTCTCGTACCCACCGCCCCTCACTACAAACTGATCACTGATTCGATTTCTCTTAGCAAACCCCGCTCTAGAAAATCGAATGACTGATCACTCTGATGTGTTCTCCAACTGACCCACAAGCCTCCTCTTATACTTTTCCTGCTGGTCCTTTAACGCACAAGATTACATCTCTAATCAATGGCTAAGATTAGATTTGGCTTGAACCTTCTAACCTAGTTTTATATTAATGCCCATTAATATTTTATTTTTCCTAAGTTTAGACTTAAGAACTTCATTAAAAATATTAATTATTTTAATATCTCCTTAACCAGATAGAATCTGCCCAAACCATTTCTGGGTCTTGGGGATCTCATGTGCTTTAGCCTCTCCACCAAATTTCATGGCTAGAGCACATCCGATGGTACCCTAAATCAACACTCCCTCTTAGTGAGGATTGTGCTCTAGTAATACTCCACACTAAGCATTACACTGATTATAGACATCGGTACCTGTGTTGATGCTAGGCCTCCCCACCCAACATCCTCTGCACTAATACATCCTCTACTGCTGCCCATGGCCCTACCACTGCCACTGTTGCATCCATACGGCAACTCCCTCTGCATTCGTGTTGTTGCTGGTCCTTTCTCCCAACACTGCATCTGCACTGCCACCCCTTCTCATTATGCTACATTGTGTTACTGCTAATTGCTACTGCACTGCAACACAGTTACTAAGAAGTAAGTAACTGATCCACCCAACTACTGACATCCCTGTCAGGCTAGAAACACTCTCAATGCTGAAGCTCTCTCTGTCATTATCTCGTGCCCCCTCTACTGCCTTTGCGCCGCTGCAACAACTCCCTGCCTCTCGCACCGCTGCAAACCTCTTTGTGCCATCCTACACTGTTGCAACCTCCTCTATGCCTCTCGCACTGCTGCAGCCTACTAGCTCTGCGCTACCTGGGACTACTACACTAGCATTCTCTTTTGCTTCATCCGCATCTGTTTCTACCGACATCCGTCATCCTACTACTTCTCACTTCTGGGCTCCCGTAGCAAGGTATGATCCAAGAGTTTGGGTACCTCAAGGATCCTGCCCCTCATTGCCTGTAGTTTTCCTGACTACAACTCGATGTCTCCCCACCTCTTTTCTAGAGGTACATGAGCACTCATGGCACAATCGGCATCCTCCTCTACCTCCTTATCTGCCTTCGTTGGCGATGCCTTGGAGTCAGACGCCTCTCCCATAGTCTTCTTCCTCAAACAGTAGTTCGCATAATGCCCCAATTCCCCACAATTGAAGCACTTAATCTTGGAGAGGTCCTTTTTCTTCCTCTTCTCCTGCTTCCTCGCAGATGCCAGAGTTGCATCCTCTTCCTCCTCTTTCTTGATCCAGACTCCTTTGTTGCGACTTCCCGTCTTAGACAACCGTTTGATCTCTTCTTGGCGAAGAGTTGCCCACAATTCTTCCCAATTTGGAAGATTCGCCCTACCCAGAATACTCTGGACAAATGTCTCCCACTGCTCAAAGACTGGGTTTAGGGCGGTCCTGACCATCAACCCCTGTTTCGGCGTGGCCCCTATGGAAGTCAGTTGGTCCCGGATCTCCTTCAATCTGCCAAGGAAGTGATCTATCTGCTCCCCCTTCTACATCTGGTATGACCGTAGCTGATTCTCTAGTAACATTTTCCTCTGCACGGAAGTATGCTTGTACAGCGTCTTCAAGGCGTCCCACATTTCCTTTGCTGCGTCCTTCTCAGCAATATGTTGGACCACATGATCCTTGACCCCATTAAGGGGTATGCATTTCACCTTAGCCATTGCCTCCTCGTACTTTTCATTGTCAGTCGGGTCAACTGGGATAGCCATTGTTCTCAAGGCGAAGGCCTTGATGCGATGTCTATCTAGAATGGATAAGATCCTGGCCTTCCAGACCACAAAGTTGGACGCCCATCCAGCCTGTCATGATCCCTCAGTCCATTCATGGCCATCTCTCTGCTCTTCCTTTCGACTCCTCCGAGTCTCTACTTCCCTCTGGAAGTTCTCTCTTCGACTCCCTATGAGTCTCGATTTCCCTCCTGGAAATCCATCTGCCAACCATCGAGTCACACCTCTCCGATCTCCTATGCACCTGCAGCACTGATCTGGATTTCTTGGCTAGAAATCCGCCTACGTAGCGACTCCCTCTACCTTGGTTTTGCCCCGTTAGGTACTGTTCTGCCTCGGCAGCAACAACACCCCACCAGCTTCACTCCTCGCAAACTGCCCACAGCTTCCTAAGCCCCAGCAACCAAAGGACTGAGCCTCTAGGCTTTGTGCAATCTCGGCACTGGCTGAAATGCTCCCCAAGCCAACTGTGTTAACCCTCATGGTCTCTGCATGGCTCTTCGTGAGCCTTTTTCTGCCCTCCTCAGCCTCTGCGCTGACCTCTCTCTGGCCAGATCTGATAACACAGTCCCTTTGCGTCAACCCTTCTCTGTCGCTTTCTGCTAGGAACAGCTTTTGTCACTCGAGACAGGTGTTTCTGCTACAAATGCTCTGCTTCAATTGGTGCCTTCAGCTCTCCTGTGATCTGCAAGCACGCTCTGATACAATGTTGAAATTTCTAAGTATTACCCATTAGAAATTTTATCTGTATTCTCTAGTTTATTTCTCCTACTTGTTAATTACGAGCAAGTTATTTAAACATATAAATATCGAAATAAACACAATACAGTATCGAGCATCTACAGATCAACAGCTAAAAGAAATAGCAAACACACAAGTGACACCGTTATTTTTGGAAAACTCGTCCTTGGAAAAACCCAATGCGAGAAAACTAGTGCAGCAATTATGAGGGTTATTTTATTATGCAGTCTATCTGAGTACAATTGGGTGCCAAACCAGCTCACCTGACAAAGAAAATAATCCGGCAGTAGTACCTCTCTATTTGAAAGCAAATATTTAGAAAATATGACTCACGAAACCCTCTCTAGCACAACTGAAGCACTGCATCAGCCCTCTTGACCTTTGCGTCATCCTGAAAACCCCCTGCGTCAGCCCTCCTAGCCTCTCCATCAACCTGAAAATCCCCTACGTCAGCCCTCCTGGCCTCTGCGTCAGCCTGAAAACCCCCTATGTCAGCTCTCTGAGGCTCTACGCAACCTCTCTGTGTCACTCCAACAGGCTCTACGTGGATGACGCAGGCCCTCCTGGCCTCTGCACTGTCTCTGCTAGTCTTTGCGTGTCTCCCTTTGGCTTCTGCGTCTGCCTCTCTACCTCTACACTGGTCTTCCGGCACTATCTCTGCCTCTCTATCTCGTACCCACTACCCCTCGCTACAAACTGATCACTGATTCGATTTCTCTTAGCAAACCTCGCTCTAGAAAATCGAATCACTGATCACTCTAGTGCGTTCTTCAACTGACCCTCAAGCCTCCTCTTATACTTTTCATGTTGGTCCTTCAACGGCCGAGATTACATCTCTAATGAACGGCTAAGATTAGATTTGGCTTTATCCATGTCCTTTAGAACCTTCTAACCCATTTTTATATTAATGTCCATTAATATTTTATTTTTCCTAAAGTTTAAACTTAAGAACTCCATTGAAAATATTAATTATTTTAATATCTCCTTAACCAGATAGAATCTGCCCAAACCATTTCTAGGTCTTAGAGATCTCATGTGCTTTAGCCTCTCCACCAATTTTCATGGCTAGAGCACATCTGATGCTACCCCAAATCAACACAAGCCCCCTCTTATACTTTTTTTGTTGAGTCTTCAATGACCGAGATTAAATCTCTAATCAATGGCTAAGATTAGATTTGGTTTGATCTATGTCATTTAGAACCTTCTCACCCAAATTTATATCAATACCCATTAATATTTTAATTTTCCTAAGTTTAGAATTAGGAACTTCATTAAAAATATTAATTATTTTAATATCTCTCTAACCATATGGAATTTCCCCAAACCATTTCTGAGTCTTGGAGATCTCATGTGCTTTAGCCTCTCCACCAATTTTCATTGCTAGAGCACATTTGATGCTACTCCAAATCAACACGCGAAACAACAAAAATTTTTGGAAAAAAATATGAAATTAATGATTTACAAATAACAATAGATCATTATGAGTACATATCTCAATTTTGTGTTGTAAAAATGTATGATAGAGAGGTTAACATAATTCTTGGTCAACCTTGGTTTAAATAATTGGTATGTTCATGTTAAACATAAAAAAGAAGAAAAATGATGTTTTCTTATAAGGGAAAGATGATCACATTTTGAGACATGACAATGAAGTCAAAATCGATAATGTCCTAAGCAAAAGACCTTAAAGATGTTACAAAATTGATACATCAAAAGAATCAAAACACAACATTGAAAAAGCGGAAAGAGCTTGAAGAAGTCATCTCTAGTAAAGACAAGGAAATTTTGCGCCTTAGAGATCATAGTGAAAAACAACTCAAGCAAGTCAAGAAGTGGAAGACCACCAATAAAGAACTCAAGAAGCACCTATCAGCACAAGAAAAGGAAAAATTACGATTAAAGAACCTTAATAAAAAATTATTAGAACAAATCAAGTGTTTAAAAGATGAGAAGCTTGAATGCCAAAATAAAGATGACTCAGAAAATGAGGAACTATTATGTCTTAAAAATCATAATTAGAGTCTACTCACTCAAATTAAGAAACTTAAAAATGATAAGAAATCATTGAACAACAAATTAGAAGAACTTATCACAAAAGAAGTGTCTAAGTATTTAGTCCAAGTTAAAGAGAAAGGAATAAATACCGATCCAGTGAATATCACAACTCAAAAAGAAGACAAGCCAGTTGAAGAAAAGACACACTCATATGTTGCAGTTCAAACAATGAACATTCCAAATGAAGGTTTTGTAACCAACTTAACGACATCGTCAACTAAAGTAAATCAGGAAATTGCCAAACACATGATAAGAGAAAATCAAATCACCAATACTCCTTATCGACATCTGAACCACAAGAGCAAACATTCCAATCAATCTGTGTATCTGTATCACTCAAAACATAAACAACAAACCCATGCTCTAAAAAATAATGATGTCAGCACAATCTAGACTAACAATATCAAATTATCCACGCTATCAAGTGTTGATTGGGTAGCATCAGATGTGTTGTAGCTCCAAAATTTTGAAGGGGCTAGAATACATGAGATCTTCAGGACCTAGAAATCGTTTGGAGAAATTCCACCCAGATGAGGTGTTATTAAAATAATTAATATTCTTAATGGGTTCCTAGGTCTAAACTTAGGAAAATAAAAATATTAATGGGTATAAATAAAGATAAGGGTGAGAAGCTTCTAAGAGATGAGGATCAACTCTGTTTTAATCTTAGCCATTGATTAGAGACTTAATCTCGATCATTGATTCATCAACAGGAAAAGTATAAGAGAAGACTTGAGGATCATTTGGAGACACACCAGCGGATACTCAATATCCCAAGGAAAATCGATTCTCAAAGAGAAGGAAATCGATTTCAGAGGGAGAGTTGCAAGGTGGAGGAAGAGAAGGGTACCAACCACTGTCAGTGACCAAGGAGGAGGTGACACAGGGGTATTGAAAGACAACGCAAAGGGAAGACGCAGTCCTCATGCAGGTTGATGCAGAGTGATGCATAACCACGCAGAGTGACGCAGAAGTGTGAGAAGGGTCTCTAGGGTGTCAGAAACTTTCCAAGAAAGGGATGAACCTTGTCTTAGGTGTTTTCTCTCAGTAGTGTCTCAATTTCTCTGTAAAATCATTCCTTGTAAAAACGATTATTGTTGAAGATTAATAAAACCCTTATCTGCTGCACCGATTTTCCCACATTGGGTATTTCCAGGGACAATTGTCCAAAAACAACTGTGTTGATGTGATTGGTTCTTGTGCTTGTTATTTTCTCTATGTAATTATGTGATAACTGTAGTAGCATTATATTTTCCAAAGGGATTTCGTAAATAACTTATTGTGGGAAATAAGTAGGTGAAACAAATCAGTTACTGCAGTAGAATTTTTGGGATAGAAATTTCCACATGGTATCAAAGCAGAGATCCGGCAATAGGAGAGAAGAATCGGCTATGGGTCAGGAGCATAATGCAAAAGCATCAACTCAAAGGGACTTACGGAGATTTCGAGAAGAAAGCACGAGAGACATGGATCATGATTATTCTATGTTAGCTTCCAGACTGGAAGAAGTCGCTTGCCTAGCAAGCTCTGCCTTCTCTAAGGTTTGGTATATAGATAGTGGAGCTTCTTGGCATATGACAACAATTCGAGAATGTTTTTCAAATTATCAAGAAGAAAGGATGAATTTTCGAATCACCATGGGAAATAAGGCAAAGTGTACCCTTGTAGGAAGAGGTACTGTAGTCTTTCAAACTGAAGCAGGAGAGCAGCTTCAAGCAACCAATGTGTTACATGTGCCAAGATTGGGGATGAACTTACTCTCTGTGTCTCAACTTCAAAACAAGGGCTATGACGTTTTCCTCATTAAGGAGAAAGTATATGTCAAACACCCAAGTTGGAAAATGAATGCCCATATTGGAATCAGAAGTAACAGGATGCATAGATTACCGCTAGAATCTCCAATGGCACTGAATCCTGATAGGCAGCAATGGAGATAAAGATTTGAATGAACTATGGCACAGGAGGATGGAACACTTACACCATGGGCCTCTGAGAATTCTAAGGAAAACAGTATCAGGGGTTCCAGAATTTAGTACAGAACAAGATGATGTATGCAGAGGGTGCGCTCTAGGCAAGTAAGCCAAAGCAGCGTTTTCCAGAAGTAACAATAGAGCTCAAACTGTTCTAGGATTATTACACTCAAACATCTGAGGACCTATGTCCACAAAAGCTCTTAGTGGTGCTAAATACTTTGTCACCTTCATCAATGACCATTCTAGGAAGACTTGGATCTACTTTCTAAAAACCAAGGATGAAGTTTTTGGTCGATTCAAAGAGTTCAAGGCTCTAGTAGAGAATCTGACAAGAAAGAAGATAAAAGTGTTGCACTCGGACCATGGTGGAGAGTACATTGACGAGGACTTTACTGATTTTTGTGCTAGGGAAGGCATCAAAAGAGAGTGGACAGCTCCCTACAATCCGGAGCAAAATGGAAAAACAGGACTATTGTGGAAGCAGCTAGGGCGATGCTGTATGATCAGGATATGCCCAAATTCTTGTGGGCAGAAGCATGCAACACGATAGTTTATGTCCAGAACAGGACTCCACACAGGGCATTGGGAAAAATCACTCTGGAAAGGGTCTTCACCGGGAAGACACCTGAAGTCAGTCATTTTAGGATATTTGGGAGTTTGGTGTATTGTCGTATACCCGAAGAAAAGAGAAAGAAATTAGATCAAACTGCTAAGAAAGGATATATTGTGGGATATAGCAAGAATGCTAAGGCATATAGAGTCTATCTTCCAGGGAGTAGGAAGGTAGTAGTTCAGCGGGATGTAAAGTTCATGGAGGAGAGAGCCTTCCGAGGAGCAGTCAAAAGACGATCCGTTGGTCCAACCATTTCGACGAGCAAAAACTAGTACCAGCAATTCTCCTAAAGAGAAAGCTTCAGAACAGGAGGAATCTCAGGAAGAGGAAGAGCTGACAGATGTACCCACTAGGTAGAACGAGACGAGAACTCCAACAGATTCTACAGGATGCAGAGGACTTCATTGGCGCACCCAGGAATGATAAAAGGGAGCGAAGACAGCCAAACAGATACCAGGCCCTAGTAGCTCAAGTTGGGGAACCTTCTAGTTTTCAAGAGGTCGTTCAGCATCAAGTATGGGTAAATGCTATGGTGGAGGAATACAGTTCTATAATGGTCAATGATATCTAGGAAGTGGTACCTAGGCCTTAGGATAGGTTAGTTGTAGATTCAAGATGGATCTACAAAGTCAAATATGTTGCAGATGGCAGTGTGGAGAAATACAAAGCCAGGTTTGTGGCTAAGGGGTATGTTCAAAAGGAAGGGATAGACTACGAAGAAAATTTCGCCCCAGTAGCCAAGTATACTTGTATTAGAACTGTGATATCCCTTGTAGCACAGATGGGGTGGGAGATTCACAAGATGGATGTCAAGACGGCGTTCTTGCACAGGGTGATAGAAGAAGTATACATTGAACAACCAGAGGGTTTTGAGACACACGAGAAGAAATCTCATGTACGCAGACTAAAGAAAGCTCTGTATGTGCTTAAACAGGCACCTAGAGCATGTTACAGTCAAATTGATGGCTACTTGCAGAAGATGGGGTTCATTAAGAGTGATGCAGATCCTAATCTCTACTATCTTGTCGTAGAGTATGAGCCTCTAATCCTGGTGTTATATGTGGATGATCTTTTCCTGACAGGATCATCCAAGCTCATCAAATACTGCAAGAAGAACCTAGCCACAGAATTCGACATGAAGGATTTGGGACAGATGCATTATTTCCTGGGGTTGGAAGTTTGGCAGCAGAAGGGCGAGATCTTCCTTGGACAAGGGAGATATGTTATAGAGATCTTGAAGAGATTTATGATGAAGGACTGTAGACCTATGGTTACTCCAATGATCACCAACTAGAAGAAGATTGATGCATCAGAAGATAAAGACGTTGATCCCACCTTGTACATGCAGCTTATTGGATCCCTAATGTATCTGGTCAATACCAAGCCAGACATTTGTTACGCTGTCAAAACCCTCAGTCAATTCATAGTGGAACCTACGAGGGCACACTAGGCAGCAGCCAAACATGTTCTCGGGTATATACAAGGAACAGTCAAGCATGGACTATTATACACCCAAGGCAATGACATCAGGCTGAGTGGGTTCACTAACGCAGATTGGGCTGGAAGTTCAGTAGATCGGAAAAGTACAACTAGGTATTGTTTCAACATTGGATCAAGAATGACCTCCTAGTGTAGTAGAAAACAGAAATTCGTGGCTTTGAGCTCAGCTGAAGCAGAATATATGACAACTAGTACAGCTTCGTGCGAAGCCATATGGCTTAGGAAATTGCTTGTGAATCTATTCAGGAGAAGGGTGGAAGCGACCAGGATCATGTGTGATAATCAAAGTTGCATCAAGCTCTCTGAGAATCCAGTATTTCATGATCGGTCAAAGCACACTGATATCAAGTGTCACTTTGTCAGAGACTGTGTCCAACAAGGGGCAGTACAGTTGAGGTACACTCTACAAGAGAACAGGTGGTAGACATCCTCACCAAGGCTCTAGGAAGAACAAAGTTCGTTTATTTTAGGGAGAAGATGGGAATGGTGAAGAATCCATTTCAGTAGCAGAAATGGATAAGTATCGAGAGTTGCAGTGCAATAGTTAGCAATGGCAGTGCTATGGGCAGCATGATGCAGCATATTCAGAGGGAGCCGCAGTACAGATGTAGCAGTGACAGTTGCAGTGTCATGGGCAGTAGTACAAGTTGCAGCAACGCAGTAGATGACGGGCAGAGGACCGATGCCCTGGATCAGTGTGATGCTTCTATTGGGAAACACTGCTAGAGCATTTTCCTCACTAAGAGGGAGTGTTGATTTTGGGTAGCATCGGATGTGCTCTAGCTCCAAAATTTTGTGGAGGGGCTAGAATACATGAGATCTCCAAGACCCAGAAATCGTTTGGAGAAATTCGACCCGGATGAGAAGTTTTTAAAATAATTAATATTTTTAATGGGTTCCTAAGTCTAAACTTAAGAAAATAAAATTATTAATGGGTATTTATAAAGATAAGGGTGAGAAGCTTCTAAGAGACGATGATCAAGTCTGTTTTAATCTTAGCTATTGATTAGAGACTTAATCTCGGTCGTTGATTCATCAACAGGAAAAGTATAAGAGAAGACTTGAGGATCATTGGGAGACACACCAGCAGATACTTATTATCCCAAGGAAAATCGATTCTCAAAGAGAAGGAGATCGATTTCAGAGGGAGAGTTGCAGGGTGGAGGAAGAGGAGGGTCTCAGCAGCAGTCAGTGACCAAGGAGGAGGTGATGCAGGGGTATTGACAGACAGCGCAGAGGGAAGACGCAATCCTCGCGCAGGGTGATGCAGAGGGACGCAGAATCACACAGAGTGACGCAGAAGTGACGCAAAAGTGTGAGAAGGGTCTCCAGGGTGTCAGAAAGTTTCCAAGAAAGGGATGAACCTTGTCTCAGGTGTTTTCTCTCAATAGTGTCTCAGTTTCTCTGTAAAATCATTCCTTGTAAAAGCAATTATTGTTGATGATTAATAAAACCCTCATCTGCTGCATCGGTTTTCCCACATTGGGTTTTTCCGGGGACAATTGTCCAAAAACAACTGTGTTGATATGATTGGTTCTTGTGCTTGTTCTTTTCTCTATGTAATTATATGATAACTGCTATAGAATTTATTTTAATGTTTGTTGAAGGGATTTCGTAAATAACTTATTGTGAGAAATAAGTAGGTGAAATAAATCAATTACTGCAGTAGAATTTCTGGGTTAGAAATTTCCACATCAAGTAATTCCAAGTTTCACAGCAGATTAATTTAGGATGGCCTAATCCCTTCTAAGTTCGACAATTTTATTTATCACTCCAAGCTTCTTATCATCTTGTGTCAACGAAGATGACAGCTCGAAGAATACCAAAATACAAATAGTTTAAAAGACAAAGAAACAAACGACGCGCCTTATCAACAATAAGCTTTGAGGACAAATCTTTTTGAAAGAGGAAGGCAATGTTATGAATAAAATATATAAAATAAAATGAATAATGTAAACAATAATAATAACAAATAATGATTAATTAACTAGTACTTAGTTAATGAAGAGGTATGTCCCAAAATGCATGACCGTTGGTGAAGAGGTATCTGCCAAGGTATATAAAAAGGCCCTCACCCTCAATTGTAATCATCTCACTTGTATTCAAATATTTTTATATAAATATAATCTATCTCATGATGGACATTCTTATATACCAGATCTTCTTAGTATTCTGCGACATATACGAACTTTGTTTGTTCATTGGTATCAAAGCATTCCTCTGAGTATACAAACTTTGTTCGTTACATCCCCATCGATCAATCAAATTGAAACAACAAATGACAGGTTGAGTTCCAAAGTGCACCAATAGCAAGAAGATGAGACCTCAGGTTTCTCCTCAACCTCCCCCTCTAGGAGACCACCCAATGTTATTGAGACCGAGTTCAGAGATGTCAAAAATACATCAGGACACACTTTCTCAAAGCATTAGATAGATTAGCTCTATACAGATATAGAGCAGAGCACACCCCGCCCATCAGACTACCTCCTGGATCCTCAGGAGCAACCAAAGATCTATTTGGAATTTCCTTCTTTCGACCCCAGTTAAGAATAGGTAGCCAGGCTCCTCAATGGTTCCAAAATATTTGGATAGTGAACCAATGCCTAGTTCACCCCCATCACCCTTGGCCAACAGACTCGAGAGACCTTGACATCATTGGCCCCGTCACCTGATCTACCACTCTCACTCTCTCTCTTGATAGGTTCATGTTTTGGGTTGTCCACCTTTCTAGTCTTTGACAAAATCACTTAGTATCATATATCACCATACCTTTGTCAAAATTTTATACATACATATAGGCTTCCTTGTATTATTTTTGGCATTTTCTTGGAATTACACTCCCACATTGTTTTCATGCTGGTTGTACTCTTCAATCGCATTGACCTACTTTTGTGGTCATTTGTCGGACATTAATAAAATTATCTTATCTCAACTTATCTAAAGTGACCCTGCAGGCAAGCAGGTCTGACTCCAATAGATTGCATCACTTGATTTAATGGACTCTACCTAAGCAATTAATTATAACTTTATCACATGACAAAAGCACAATTAGCATGCATCTAATGACCATTATATCTAACTCTAAATTTTCTAGTGTTTTATGCTCGACACAATCACTTGTCACAATTCTTCTTCTTCAATTAGCAATCAATTTCCAATATAATTTTAATCTTCCAACAATAATAAGCAATTGTAGATAGAACAAAAAATCAAATGCACAATAGAAGACAGCCAAGAACAACAGAGACACAGTTGTTGGGTCAAAGACCACAGAAAAAACCCCACAGTGGGGAAACCCTTTCCAAATTCTTCTTCTATTAGATTGTCATCAAATGTTCAACAGAGAGATACAATGTCCAAGTACATCAAAAACGAGTCAAAGGTCAAAGCCTTGACTAGTCCAATCAACCATCCAAGTAGCCAATCAATGATGAGCCCAAAAAGTCAAAACTGGTCAAAAGTCAAATCTGCAAATTCTGGTCAAAGTCAACAGCAGCCAAAGATACCCTAACCAGTCTTGGTCGATAATCAAATCAGCCTCCAAAAGGTTCAGTCAAGGCAGCAGAGAACTCTATCTCTTTTGCTTAGTCAAACAGTCCCAAAATATGCCTTTGAAATTGGTCAACGTCAAAGTCAACCCTGCAGTCAAAGGGCAGCCTCAGGTCTGCGGTCAAACATGGCCAAAGTGCCCAGAAAAAATCATCCTCCTTGCTTCTAAATTGGTCCAAGATACTTCCAAAATCCCAAGTCAACCCATGCCCAAAATCCCAAAACTTAACACTGGTCAAAGACCCAAAACAGAAAGTCAACACAGCAAACAGAAATGTCTTCCTTCCTTTCGCACATGTGAACTCCGACCCGCAAAATTCAGAGTTGTACGAACCAATCAAGAGAAGATGTGATGTGTGAATGATGCCTCCAAGTGATGTGACATGTGGTCTATTTATATGAAGTTGATGAGGATGAATTTCCTTGCCCAGGCTGACTTGTACTTTCTGTGCAGTTGGGGTTCCATATTAAAAATGATATTTTTCCTTGTGCAAATTAAATTCTTCCAAGAGCTAGTAGGATCCTCTCAAGGTAAGGAAGGGTTCCAAAAGGAGAGAATTTCTCCCTGAGCTGCCAAATTTCAACAAACTCATACAGGCTTCAAATACTATAATGGGCATCTTTGGCCTTCTATTCTCATAGCATCATTATTGTTCCATTTGTGGAAAAAATACTTAAGTAAGACACGGTACTTAGTAGATAACATATACCACATATATCTAGACAACATATCAAGAAAATGCATCTAACAAAAGTTCTAAACATGCATCACAAAGCATAAGCTGAGTGCAAAAACACTGCAGCATATATAACAGGATTTTTAAGACTATATCTTCTAAACTAACCATGCTAAGATGAGAAATATCTACCTTCCTTCAGAAGCAAATGCAACAGACTTCTCATTTTGCAGTGTCATGGATGGAGGCAATGCAGAATTGGAGCATATGTTAGTGTTCTGATAGACTTTATTATCCCTTGTTATAATTGAGCCCCTACCAGCACCAACATCTGAGCACATGTAACACAATAATTAACAATTGCCAACTGAGATAAGCCCCATCTTTAGAATACTATTCTTATTTTCAACGTGAGCTCAAAGATATGGTTTATATTCAAGATATCCATGGCACTTAACCCTTCGAATTTTGAAGTGCAAGAATTAGCTTCTGAAATACATAACAGGAAATAAGCAAAAGCATTTTTCTTCTTTCAATTGATATCCTTCCGAATATTCCTTTCTTCTTTTATCCTTCTCTACTTTCATCAGGGATAAACAGTTCAGATAGAACACTGCACAACCACCCAGCCAAAGGTAACCTTTAAAAAACAATAATGGTGATTCCTTAGCCACCCAATGATACTCAGAGGAGGATTATCACTCATATAACATGGTTTCTATTCAAGATATTCACAGCACTGAACCAATGGATTGAAGTGTGAGAAGTAGCTTCAGAAATAAATGCTAGAAAATAATTAAAATTTTCTTTTTCCATGGATATCCTTCTTAAAATATTTCCAAACCCCTATGATATTCAAAGGATGATTATCACTTAAATAATATGGTTTATATTCAAGATATTCACTGCGATTAACCCTTAGGATTTTGAAGCATGTGAATTAGCTTCTGAAATACATGCCACTCAATAATCGAAAATATCTCTCTTTTTCCAAATGGATACCCTACTGTTATTTCCTTTATTCTTTAATCCTTATACTTTCAGCGGGGATGAAGTGTTAAGATAGAACAATGGACAACCGCCTGTGCAAAGATAACCTTTCAAAAGCAATAATGGTTATTCTTTAACCAAAACATAATGATATTCAAAGGATTATCATCACTCAAATAATATGCTTCGTATTTAAGATAATCACAAACATTAACATTTGCATTTTAGGGGTGAGAATTAGCTTCTGAAATACATGCCAGCTGTCATGTCCCTTTGCAAGTGATCATCACATGACTCATTAGCCTATAAGATTCCCGTAGGCTATAGTCAAAAAAAGGGAATCAATTAATTACTTAATGTCATTTCTAAGATGATATTGAGTGATTAAATTCAAAAGAGATTATTAAGTGACTTTTGATTAATTAAGGAATAAAACTTTAAAATGTCACTTTATATCATTGAGAGGGAAAAAGGTAAAAAGGGAAGATCCATGGTATTTTGATAACCCATAGTATTCAGAGTCCCATATACACTACCCACAGGTAGTGTGTAACAAACACCATAAGAGAGAAAAATAAGAAAGTGCTAATGCCATCAAGCATCCAATATGTCCCCACCAGACATTCAGTGAAAAAGACGATGTGACTACTTCACATCACCATCATCTAACCCCTTAGGGGGCTAGAAGCCTAGAACTATCATACATGAATAAGGTTTATCACTATCCAGATGAACAAGTATACTAAGATAACACTATGATGAGGTGGCAAAACCATCAAAATTGTACCAAGACGCTAATTTGCCAATCAAAGGCATGCAAATGTGAGAGAAGCACCAAACATAATCCATCAAGCATGATCATCCAACAAGGAGAAGTGAGTCATTTGCAGCCCAAAACACCAACCCAACTAAGAAGTAGCATTTCCAAGCAAAGAAAATGAGTGTGTGCCCCCAATCCAGGAAAACTCCAAGGTCCCAACAGCAAACTCCAATGTGATGAAAATCACACTTGAAACCCCATGCAATATGAGGTGTAACAATAGGGAAATGATATTTTGATGAATCAATACAAAAAGATCATAGTTAGGGCTTTGGTGAGGTACAAACTTTCCATTAACCTTCGGATGTGTCCCATTGACAAAAACAAGCATTTTGAATGCAAATGCACCAGCTTTGAGGATTGAATCTATGCCTTTGTATTAGTGAAAATAAGTCGATGCCAAGAAACCAAACCAAGCTCTTCAATGAGGTACTCACTTTCCATTAATTTTGACAAGTGCCCCCCCATTGCCAAAAGCGAGCATTTGGGCATCCCACTGCTAGAAATAAGCATTTGGGCACATATAGGTATCTGTTAACACCACAACACCATTCTACAACATCCCAATGTCGTTGCAGTTCAAATGGCCAAAATGGGCCATAAGGCCATTTTCAAAGGCACCTGCCAATCAATATAGACATGAATGCCTCAAGAAAATATTATTTCACATTCAAGAGGTGAATGGCAACAAATACAAAGGAATCGATGCAAATATTTACATCGTTTTTGTGCCCTTGGGAAACTGGTCATAGCATTTGAACAAATGAAGATTACATTAATATTTATCAATATAATTAGTTAATTACAAACAATATCAAAATTAACATCATGACCAGTAGGAGGAAAACAAATGCAGATACAATTACTTAATATAAAAACCTGTTCAATATTCCAAGCTCCATTTGCCTAAATAAAAGCAGTAATCCAAGTCAGAATTCCATTTATCTGCAATTTGTGGAAAGGTAGTCCTTATCATCCAATAATTCCAAAATAACGCAAAATAAATTCAGACGAGGGCCACTTTATACGACACTAGTGTAATAGATGCTCTGCCAATTCCAAATCTTTAAATACCCAACAAGGAAGGAACCGACGTAATAATGATATTGATTATTTCAACCAGTACGGAGAAAATCTTAAGGAAAAGAAAATAAGCACGCAACTCTAAGAATATCAGGAATAATAAAGCAATCCAAAGTTCCAAACAGAGCTTGGAAAAAACAGGTAATGTTTCTGATATTGAATACTTTTAATTATCGATAATAATTACAATTTTAGAGGATAATGAATATATATAATTATGCAAAAACAAACTACATAGTAAGATTGGTTCTTATAATACCATATGAATTATGATGTTGCAAGTAGCTTCCACGACCAGCTCCTCGTTCTAACAATGCACCTGCTTTTCCACCTTGTCCTTGACTGCTAGCTTTCAATTGTGTATCTGCATAATCTCTATTGCTTGCATTCTGCAACAAGAAGCATGTAAAGAAAAGGGAAAATGAAGGTTAGATGATTCGCCTGATCGGTGCAGAGAACATTAAATAATACATATGTTAGCAAATCAAAAGGCAGAAAATATTTTCTTACTTTGATAATAGCTTGTGATAATCTTAATTTATGTTGTCTTATTTTATCTTCTCTTCATCAAGCAACTATCAAATCAAAAGAACATGAAGATCACAATAGAACACAGTGTGTAACTATCAGCCAGGGCAAAACCCCTCTCTAAGGGGAAAACCCAATCAAAACTCTTTATAGAACCAAATCAAAAATGAGACCAGTACTTAACCAGGACTACCACCAAGCACCAAGTCAGCCCTCCAAAAGTATCTTCTTCCGAAGGGTCAACGCCTTCCTTCAAAGTTCTTTCTTCAATGTCTTTCTTCAAGGAGGGTCTTCTTCAAGATGTTGTTGAGAAATCTACAGGGCAATGATTAGAGTGGTTTCTCTTTTCTTGATAACTGCGTGTGATTTCTTTTTACTTTTTCTTACTTATTAGCTTATTTACTTATTATTATATTTGTCTATCATCAAACAACTACCGAAACAAGAAGAACAAGAACACAAAAGGTAGGCTGCAAGCCAGGGCCAAAACCTCTCTACTTGAGAGGAAAAACCCGCAAATCTCTTCAATTGACGAATTCCAAGACCTCGAGACTAAGACCAATACGCTCCAAGACCAAGTCCAACCCTTCCGGATGATGTGCTTCCTTTGTCCAAGTCAAACCCAGTCAAATCTCTTCAAGCAACACAACTTTGACCTCCAACTTCAGAATTTTGGCCTCTACTGCAGGTCTGAAATTTTCGGCCCTCCCAGCAGAAGTTGTTGCCACATGTGTGAGCTTATTCTACCCTCCCAAGACTTCTTCAGACCTTCACTTGGATTTCTTCTTATTCTGGTGCTTGAGGATGGCCTAGTGTGACCTTCACTAACTTTCTTTCTCTTCCTTCTTCAAGATCGAACATGCAAAGGAAAAACACTAGAACAGCCACAGAAACCCTAGCCTTCCTTCACACGTGTGAGAAAGAAACAGCCCATAAACAAATTTTCTTCATCCTTTTCCTTCTTCGTTGCCATCTTCTTCTTCCCCCATCGCTTGAATGAGTAAGTGGTGAATGTCTTCCAAGGAGGTCGAGTTCCCTCCTTTATATAGGCTTCTTAAGGTCGAGGTGGCTCCTCAAATTAGGTTGACTTCGTATTGAAGGGTATTTTGACACTTTTAAGGACAAAAATAATTTTCTTTACAAGTTACAATGTGCCCAATGGGGTCTTCAACTTATGACAATGACTCTTGACTTCTTGACCTAGTACAAATCTTAGAAGCATTCAATGGGTGCTTGACCTCTAAAATAAAAAACCTTGAGCATGAAACCCATGCTCCAAAAATAATAGTAATAATTTTTCTTTCATTTTACAGTATACAAGAATCAAAAGTACATTCCATATTTATGAAAACCGAACCTAGTTACACATTTTTCAATAGATGTTTCCTTTAAAGAGTCAAAGTCTTCCTTTAAAGAATTTCCTTCACAGAGTCAAAGTCTTCCTTCAAGGAGTCAAAGTCTTCCTTCAAGATGATTCCTTTAAAGAGTCAAAGTCTTCCTTCAAAGATATTTCGTTCAAAGAGTCAAAGTCTTCCTTCAAAGATATTTTCGTCAAAGAGTCAAAGTCTTCCTTTCAAAGAATCAAAGTCAACGAGAGTCAAAGAGTCTTTCTGCAACTTGACAAAAATTTTGGCTTCTTGCTTTAGGTCTGCAACTCAGCGTGCAATTTTTGGCCCTACAATTCGCACATATCCCAAGAAAATTTCGCAAGTGTGAGCTTGATTAGCTTAGAATTAGGGCTTCTTCTCTTTCACTTGGATTCTTCTTTTGTCTACTAACCTTCATTCTTGATTTTCTTCTTATTCTATTTGCAGATCGAACTTGTATTGATGAAGGTCACATTAAGTCGAATTCTCCTCTAATATACACTCATCATGAGTGATCGAATGGGCTTCTTTCAGGCCGACCTTACTAGCAGAGTCGACTTGGTTTTGGGAGTCCAAAAAATGACACTTCAAAAACAAAATTAATGTTTTCTTGATACAATGTTCCCATAAGGGTCTTGTTACCCACCATTTTGTGGGTGATATCCCTAGGAGAAAAAAAATCTCCAAGATTGTCCTCAACCAACAGCACCTTGTAGCCACCAACTAGCTCATTGTGCCATTTCTCCGCCACCGAGCTAGCCATGTGGTCCCTCATCCATCTGTCATGATCATATGTTTGAAGGTGGACCTCCCAAACCTAAAGGTATGCCTTGTCATTTGGTAATTAAGTATTATAGTCTGCTAATCATGGATACTTATAGTCATGGATTAATGGGGGGATTCGGCGGAAAGAGTGAACTAGATCTATGCTCTTGTCCCCATGACCTCTTTTGGATGTTAACCTTGGACCCTAGTCCTGTGGGTGTTGGAATTTCTAAGTCTGTCACGTTAGAAACCCTTCATGTACTTTACTGATTTATTCCTACCTACTTGTTCTGTTAATTAACAAGTTATTTACCATGTAAATACTGGAAATAAATACAAATGCATGCTCAACACATTACAGATCATCAACTGAAGGAAATAGAAACAAGCACACAAGTGACACCGTTGTTTTTGGAATAATGTCCCCAGAAAAACTCAATGGGGGAAAACCAGTGCAGCTATCTGAGGGTTTGATTTATTAAGCAATTTCATAATACAATCTGGGTGCCAAATCTGACTCACCCAGCAGAGAAAAATCTCGGCAGTAGTACCTCTTCTTCAGAGACAGATGCTTCAATTGAAACCCTAGATAAACACTCCGGCAGCTCCTCAGCTCCAATATGCCCACAAAAAACCCTAGCGTCATGCTCTAGGGACTGCGTCAACCTCTTTTGCCCTCTGCGTCAGCTTTCCCAGCAGTTCCGGCTTCTGCCCTCTGCGTCAGCTTTCCCGACAGTTCCGGCTTCTGCCCTCTATGGCAGCTTTCCCAGCAGTTCTCGGCAGTTCCAATTGTTCCCGACAGATTCGGCTTCTACCTTCTGCGTCAGCTTTCCCGGCAATGCTGGCTTCTGCAGTCTACGTCAGCTTTCTTGGATGTTGCGTTGATCCTCCCGGCACTATCTCTACCTCTCTACTTCTGTATTCACTGCCCCTCAACTGCAACTCCATATCACTCTCTCAACTTTCTCAGCAAACCCAGGCCCAAAAAGTCGAAATCTTGATCTCTGGTGTGTTCTCCAAGTGACCCTCAAGCCCCTTCTTATACTTTTCTCGTTGACAAATCAATGGCCAAGATTAAGTCCCTAATCAACGGCTAAGATTAGATCTGGTTTGATCCATGACCTTTGGACCATTCTAACACAATTTTATATTAATTCACATTAATATTTTAATTTCCCTAAGTTTAGACTTAAGGACTCCATTAAAAATATTAATTATTTTAATATCTCCCAAACTGTTTAAAATCTGCCCAAACCTTTTCTGGGTATTGGAGATCTCATGTGCCTTAACGTCTCCACCAAATTTCGTGGCTAAAGCACATCCAATGCTACCCCAAATCAACACTCCCCCTTAGTGAGGACTATGCTCTAGCAATACTCCTTACTGAGTATTACTCTGATCATCTAGCATCGATCCCTGATGCTAGGCCTGCTACCCATCATCTATACTGTTGCATCTCGTACTGCCACCAATGGCTCTGCCACTGCCACTGTTGCATCTGTACGACAGCTCCCTCTACATCCGTGTTGCTGCCCATGGCCCTGCCACTAACACTAGTGTATCTGCACTGCATCCTCTCTCATCATGTTGCATCATGCTGCCCATAGCACCGCCACTGCTAACTATTGCACTGCAACTCAATTACTGAGAAGTAACTAATCTTCCAACTCTGACATCTCTGTCAGGCTAGAGACACTCCCGATGTTGAAGCTCCCTCTGTTGCTGAACAATGCTCCCTATCTGACCTCTGCGCTGCTGCAACAACTCCCTGCATCTATCACCGTTGCACACCTCTTTGTGCCATCTTGCACTGGTGCAACACTCCCGTGCCTCTTGCACTGTTGCAGCCTGCTAGCCTCGCATTGTCCTGGGAATCCTGCATTGTAGCTCTCTCTACCGCTCCATCCTCATCCATCTCTACCGACATTTACTAGTCCTACTACTCCTCTTCGGGGCTCCCGTAGCCAGGTATAATCCAAGAGGTTGGGTACCTCGAGGATCATGCCCCTCATCTTCTGTAGTCCTCTTGACTACAGCTCGATGTCTCTACACTTTCGCTCAAGTGGTGAGTGTGCACTCATGGCACAGTCATCGTCTGTCTCGACTTCCTTTTCTGCCCTTGCTGGCGCTCCCTTGGTCTCGGAAGCCTCTCCCTTGCTCTTCTTCCTCGAACACTGGGTAGCATAATGACCCAGCTCCCCGCAATGGAAGCATTCAACCTTGGAGAGGTCCTTCTTCTGTTTTTCTTACTTACCCTCTGATGCTAGGGCAACATCTACCTCCTCCTCCTTCTTGATTCTGATCCCCTTGCCGCTGCTTCCCACCTTGCTCGGCCTTCCAATCTCTTCTTGGCAAAGAGCAGCCCACATTTCCTCCCAATTTGGAAGGGTCGCCCTGCCCAATATACTCTGGACAAACACCTCCCAGTCTTCTAAGACTGCGTTCAGGGTTGTTCTCACCATCAATTCTGGATCCAGTGTTGCCCCTATGGAAGTCAACTGATCCCGAATCTCCTTCAATCAACCGAGAAATGGATCGATTTGTTCTCCCTTCTTCATCTGGTATGATCGCAGTTGATTTTTTCAGTGCATCTTCCTCTGCACGGAAGTATGCTGATACAACTTCGTCAGGGCCTCCCACATCTCCTGTGCCATGTTGTTCTCGGCAATATGTGGTACTATATGATCCTTGACCTCGTCAAGGATGATAATCTTAGCCCTCGCCATTGCATCCTCATACCTGTCGTTATCAACCGGATCAACTGGGATAGCTATCCTCCTCAAGGCGAAGTGCTTGACACGATTCCTGTCTAGTACAAATAAGATTCTGGCCTTCCAGACTACGAAGTTTGAGGCTCCGTCCAGTCTATCCTGGTCTCTTACTCCGTGTAGTGCCATTTCGCTGCTCCTCTATTTCCCTCCTGGAAGTTCTTGGTGTGAGTCCCTCTAAGCCTCGATTTCCCTCCTGGAAATCGTTCTGATAATGTCGAGATGCCCCTCTCTAATCGTTTGTGCAACAACAACACTGATCCGGATTCCTTGGCTAGAAATCCGCCTAGACAGCAACTCCCTCTACCTTGGCCTTGCCCTGTTAGGTACTATTTTGACTACAGTACCCCACCAGCTCCACTCTGCAACTTACCCACAGCCTCCTAAACCCCTGCAAACTGAAGGTTAGAGCTCCTAGGCTCTGTGCAATCTCGGCACTGGCAAATCAGCCTCCTCAGCGAACTGCGTTAGTCCTCCTGGCCTTTCCGTGAGCCTGCCTTTGCCTCCCTCAACCTCTGCACTGCCTCTTCCTGGCTCAATCTTGATGACGCAAGCACTACGTCACCCTTTCCTTGCAGCTACTCTGCTAGGAACAGCTTCTGTCACTCGGAATAGCTGTTTTTCTGCTGCCGCTGCTCTGTTCAGCTGATGTCCTCAGTTCTCCTGTGATTTGCAACCATGCTCTGATACCATGTTGGAATTTCTAAGTCTGACATGTACTTTATTGATTTATTCCTACCTACTTGTTCTGTTAATTAACAAGTTATTTACCATGTAAATACTAGAAATAAATACAAATGCATGCTCAACACATTACAGATCATCAACCGAAGGAAATAGAAATAAGCACACAAGTGACACCGTTGTTTTTGGACTAATGTCCCCGGAAAAAACCAATGCAGGAAACCGGTGTAGCTATCTGAGGGTTTGATTTATTAAGCAGTTTCAGAATACAATCTGGGTGCCAAATCCGGCTCACCCAACAGAGAAAAATCTCGGCAGTAGTACCTCTCCTTCGGAGACAGATGCTCCGGCTGAAACCTCGGATAAACACTCCGGCAGCTCCTCAGCTCCAATCTACCCCACGAAAAACCCCAGCTTCAGCCTCTACGGACTGCGTCAGCCTCTTCTACCCTATACTTCAGCTTTCCCGGCAATTTTGGTTGTTCCCGGCAGTTCCGACTTCTGCCCTCTGCGTCAGCTTTCCCAATAGGTCCAGCTTCTGCCCTCTGCGTCAGCTTTCTCAAAAGGTCCGACTTCTGCCCTCTGCATCAGCTTTCCCGGCTGCTGCGCTGATCCTCCCGACACTATCTCTGCCTCTCTGCTTTTGTATTCACTGCCCCTCAACTGCAACTCCAAATCACTCTCTCAACTTTCTCAGCAAACCCAACCCCAAAAAGTCTAAATCTTGATCTCTTGGTGTGTTCTCCAAGTGACCCTCAAGCCTCTTCTTATACTTTTCTCGTTGACAAACCAACGGCCGAGATTAAGTCCCTAATCAATGGCTAAGATTAGATTTGGCTTGATCCATGACTTTTGGACCATTCCAACACAGTTTTATATTAATTCACATTAATAATTTAATTTTCCTAAGTTTAGACTTAGGGAATCCATTAAAAATATTAATTATTTTAATATCTCCCAAACTGTTTAGAATCTGCCCAAAGCCTTTCCAGGTATTGGGGATTTCATATGCCTTAGCCTCTCCACCGAATTTCGTGGCTAGAGCACATCCGATGCTACCCCAAATCAATAGTGGAATCTCTTCTACTCACCTTTGGGCTTCAGGGATGGTACTACATGGAAAACCTTGATTTTGGTTATGTCGTCCCGCTCCCTCATCCACATATATCACTCCTCTTCCACTCATTATAACCCCATTCATCATTTCTCCCACCTGGGTCCACATTCCTCCACTGGGTCCACATAGGGTTAGCCTACCCCGTCCCCTTGCCCACACCTTAGGTCGGGCCTGGAATGATGCCCCAAAGGTTGATGCAGCTGAAAAGAAAAGTAAAAGCATAATTGGCCACATTCAACAGGAAAACGTACCACAAAAAGAAAAAGATGGCCGGGACAAACACATTTAGCATGTGCCCAAAAGTCAATACATAATTTGTACCCCATTATCATCGCCATCACCCTGGTTCCTATAGGCCCTAGATGAGCCTCCTTTATCATTCAAGAACCCATGATTGTTCCAACCCATGGTGGGTAATGAACCGCCCTACCCTAAAAGCAATATCCAGTGCTATACCTTACACATCATGCTATTATTTTGTGAGCCCTGAGCAGTTAATCAAAGAAAAATCATAAAAGACAAAAGGCATATAAAAAAAAGTGGAAAAATCAAGGTCGAGGCACCTCATGCACCACAATTTCTCCCTCCTATATATTATATAACCATGTCTAGGCTTCCCTTTTATTAGCTACACTTGTACCCCAGCATGTGGCCCAAGGTTGCCCATTTTCATCCCCTACTCCATTCATCTCTTTATCACATGCCACCACCCTTTAATGGATGTACCTTGGACATACTATCCCCTTTAGAAGCAAAAACCACCTAATAGGATACTTGGTTAACCCCGTCTAGAGCTTAGGGACATTAGCGCATAACAAATCCCACTATGGAAGGGCATGTCATTATGAAGTGCCCACCTGTTGTCCATGATTTGTGTTGTCATCCTCTGCAAAACTTGTCTTCAGTGGTTGAAAAAGTGCAATTGGGCAAAAACGTTCGCAGCAATCTGAAGGGTCACAGATGCAGTCAAAGATTTTGATTAGACCTCCTCCAATGGGTAAAGCTCGGAGTTAGCTTTCCAATGACATATGGAACTCCTCAAATGGACCGTGGAATTAAAAGTTATAACAAATCAGAGTTGCCCTTGAAAACTAGAAGCCAAGGAGAAAATGTCTTATGGAGGAATCCCACAAATCGGTAATCGGAGGTCCTGGCGGTCCACAAAAGACCACCCTAAAGAAAAATTCGGGAAAAGAGCCAATAGTGTAAAGCACCGAGGAGCACCTCGAAAAGCGTGACAAAGGAAATCAACACAAAACCAAGAGCAAGTGGGCCCTTTCTCTCTCCTCCAAGGGGGACACATGGCGGAATATTATTGATCTGATAAAGACAAGGTGGTGTTGACGTCACCATGACGTGGCAGCACGGAGGACACATGGCATGCTCATTTGGCACTTTCAGGGGTCCTTTGGGGGCATATTCAA
The DNA here is from genome assembly GCA_000404065.3 of Pinus taeda. NCBI lineage: Eukaryota > Viridiplantae > Streptophyta > Pinopsida > Pinales > Pinaceae > Pinus > Pinus taeda. The sequence goes on from APFE031365058.1 coordinate 53,709, forward strand.
GTGACACGTGTCACCCCTCCAAACGCGACACATGGCACTAATGATGTCACCAGTCGGCGATCGGCGATCGAGGGTAGCAGCCCATGGTGCATCAAAATGGAATTTGCCAATAGCGAACCTCCGACTTGGGGGGCTCCGATACAGGGGTTGGCTCACGTCACATAAAAATTGATTTTTGGTAGCATTGAATGTGCTCTAGCCATGAAAATTGGTGGAAAGGCTAAGGCACATGAGATCTCCAAGACCCAAAAGTCGTTTGGGGAAATTCCACCTGGATTGAGAGATATTAAAATAATTAATATTTTTAATGGAGTTCCTAAGTCTAAACTTAAGAAAATTAAAATATTGTGTATTAATATAAAATGGGTGAGAAAGTTCTAAATAACGAGGATCAAGCCAAATCTAATCTTAGTCATTGATTAGGGACTTAATTTCGACCGTTGAATCGTCAACAGGAAAAATATAAGAGGAGGCTTGAGGGTCGATTGGAGATACACCAAGTTGATCAATCAATTCAATTTTCTGGGGCAAGGTTTGCTGAGAAATCGAGTTAGTGATCTGTTGCAGCGAGCGAGGGCAGTTCGGCAGAAGGCTGAGAATACATAGCAGAGAGGCAGAGAGGGTGCCAGAGAGACAGCGCAAAGCCTAGGAAGGTTGACGCAGAGGCAGCCAGGACTGACGCAAAGGCTGAGGAGGCCAGCGCAGAGGACACAGAGGGCCAAGAGGCTGACGCAGAAACCGCAGAGGGCTGTAGAGCTGACACTGGGCTGAAGAGGTTGCGCTGAGGAATTTTCGTGGGCCAGATTGAGAGTTGATCAATTGATGCAGCGCTGTAGAGGGTGACGCAGTCCTTGGAGGGCGACGCAGTGCTTGGAGGGTGACGCAATTCCAGAAGTTAGCTTCGAGCAGCTTTCGTTGTCCAGCTAAGGAACAGTGTAAGTCATTGTGGGGCCAATCATCCGGTTGCTGATTAGCCGGAATATCTGTCTTCGAAGAGAGGTACTATTGCCGAGGGCATTCTCTGTTGGGTGGGCCATTTCTGGCACCCTAGTTGTTTTCATAAATCTACATAGTAATAAAACCCTCATATCTGTTGCACCGGTTTTCCTACATTGGGTTTTTCCGAGGGCGATTGTCCAAAAATAACGGTGTCCCTTGTGTTGTGTCAGTTTATTTTAGTTGTTGATCTGTATATTTGTGAAGGTTGCTATTGTGTTTATTTCGATGTTTATATGATTAAATTTCTTATTATGTAAAGAACAAGTAGGAGATAATAAACCAGAAATAGCAGTAGGGATTTCTGATGTGTTAGATTCAAATATTTTCACATGGTATCAGAGGGATTGCAGATTAAGGAGGACTGAAGACACGAACAGAAGAAATCTGAGGATTTGCAGTAGAGAAGCAGTTGTCCCGAGAGACAACATTGTTCCACAGCTGCACAGGCAAGAGGAAGAGTGATGCAGTGCTAAGAGGGTGACGCGGAAGCTCACGTAGAGCCTACGTCAGCATAATGAGTTAGAAGAAAGGCCAGTGCAAAGGCAGAAGGGGGGCAAATCAGGCCTACGCAGTGCCCAATCATCTTTCTTAGCCAGGAAGGATCAATGTTGAGGCCAGGAGGAGCTGATCCAGCTCTCACTATATTGCACAGAGCCAAAAGGGCTCAATTTCCTCAATTGTCAGGGCTAAGGGAGCTGTGCAGATTGTGATTTGAAGAGCTGGTGGGACGATGTTTCTGTCTGTGCAGAACAATGTGTAAGGAGACAGAACCAAGGTAGAGGGAAGCACTTCCTCGATGGATTTCTACCCAAGAAATCCAAATCTGAGTTGCAGCAGCAAAGGGGAATTGGAGAGGAGTGATTCGACAGTTGCAAATTTCCAAGAGGGAAGTCAAAACTCAGAGGCAGTCTAGAAAAAGAGCAGAGATGGCAGTGAACGGATTGAGGGATCAGGACAGATTGGACAGGGCTTCCAATTTTGTCATCTGGAAGGCCAGGATCTTGGAAATCTTGGATAAACATTGCATCAACGACTATGCCTTGAAAACCGTAGCTATCCCAATTTACCCAAATGCAAATGAGAAGTATGAGGAGGCCATGGCAAAGGCAAAATGCGTGATCCTAGACGGGGTCAAGGATCATGTCATACCACATATTGCTGAAAAGAACACAACAAATGAGATGTGGTAGACGTTGACCACCTTATACCAGGGCTCTTCCATGCAGCGGAAGATGTTATTGGAGAATCAGCTGAGGTCATATCAAACACAAAAAGGGGAGGAGATAGATCACTTCCTCCTCAGGTTGCAAGGAATTCGCGACCAACTTATTTCTGTGGGTTCTACACCTGATCCAGAGTTTCTGGTCAGGACTGCTCTCAATGCAGTCTCCAAGCACTGGCAGACGTTTGTCCAAAGCATTTTGGGTAGAGCAACTCTCCCCAGTTGGGAAGAGATGTGGGCAGCTCTTCAACAAGAAGAGATCAAGAGGTTAACGAAGGCGGGGAGTAGTGGTAAGGGAGTTCGAGTCAAGAAAGAGGGGGAGGAGGATGCGGCTCTAGCATCTACGGGACAAGAAGGGAAGAGGAAGAAGAAGGACATCTCCAAGGTCAAGTGCTTCAACTGTGGGGAGTTGGGACATTATGCATCTCAGTGCCCCAGGAAGAAAGACAAGGGAGAAACTTCTGACTCAAAGACAGCTCTAGCAAAGGAGGAGAAGGATGTCGAGATTGATGACAATTGTGCCATGAGTGCTCATGCGCCTCTAGAGAAGAGGTGAGGAGACATTTAGCTGTAGTCGAGACGACTACAAAAAATGGCAGGATCCTTGAGGTGCCCAAACTCTTGGATCACATCTGGCTACGGAAGCCCTTAACAACAGTAGCATGATGACAAGTGTCGGGTGGAGAAAAATGTGGTGGAGCAGCAAGGTGCAGAGTTCTGTAGCAGCGCAGTAGAGGTTGCAGCAATGCAAGAGGCACAGAAGAGGTTGCAGCGACGCAGTGGCAGCAAAGGGAACATGGGTTAGTAGCAAAGGCAGCTTCAGCATCATGAGGCTTCCACACTGACCGAGATGTCAATGGTTGGGAGAAGTCAATTACTTACTTTTTGGTAACTGAGTTGCAGTGCAGCAGTTAGCAGTGACAGTGCTAGGGAAAGCATGGCAACATATTGAGAGGGAGTTGCAGTACAGATGTAGCAGTTGCAGTGGCAGTGTCATGGGCAGCAGTACAGGTAGCAGCAGTGCAGGGGATGTGAGGCAGCAGGACAAGCATCAGCACAGGTACCAATGCGGAAGATCAGTGTGAAGCATTACTAGAGCACATTCCTCGCTAAGAGGGAGTGTTGATTTTTTGTAGCATCAGATATGCTCTAGCCATGAAATTCGGTGGAGAGGTTAAGGCACATGAGATCTCCAAGACCCAGAAATCGTTTGGGGAAATTCCACCCGGATGGAGAGATATTAAAATAATTAATATTTTTAATGGGATTCCTAAGTCTAAACTTATGAAAATTAAAATATTAATGTGCATTAATATAAAAGGGGTGAGAAAGTTCTAAATAACGAGGATCAAGCCAAATCTAATCTTCGCTGTTGATTAGGGACTTAATCTCGATCGTTGAATTATCAACAAGAAAAGTATAAGAGGAGGCTTGAGGGTCAGTTTGAGATACACCAAGATGATCAATCAATTCGATTTTCTGGGGCAGAGTTTGCTGAGAAATAGAGTTAGTGATCTATTGCAGCAAGGGGCAGTTCGAGAGAACGCCGAGAATACATAGTAGAAAGGTAGAGAGAGTGCCAGGACTGACGCAGAGGCTGAGGAGGCCAGCCCAAAGGACGCAGAGCGCTAAGAGGATGACGCAGAAGCCGCAGAGGCTGACGCATGCAGCGCAGAGGGCTGTAGAGCTGACACTGAGCTGAAGACGCTGCGCTAAGGAATTTTTGTGGGCCAAACTGAGAGTTGATCAGCTGATGCAAAGCCGTAGAGGGTGACGCAGTTCTAGAAGTTAGCTTGGAGCAGCTTTCGATGTCCAACTAAGGAACAGTGGAAGTCACTGTGGGGCCAATCATCCGGTTGCTGATTAGCCAGAATATCTGTCTCCGAAGAGAGGTACTATTACCGAGGGCATTCTTTGTTGGGTGGGCCATTTCTGGAACCCTAGTTGTATTCAGAAATCTGCATAATAATAAAACGCTCATATCTGTTGCACCGGTTTTCTCGCATTGAGTTTTTCCGGGGACGATTGTCCAAAAATAACAGTGTCCCTTGTGTTGTCTCAGATTATTTCAATTGTTGATTTGTATATTTGTGAAGGTTGCTATTGTGTTTATTCCGATGTTTATATGATTAAATAACTTGTTAATGTAAAGAACAAGTAGGAGATAAAAAACCAGAAATAGCAGTAGGGAGCTATGATGTGTTAGATTCAGACATTTTCACAATAAAGGGCCAAAGAACCAAGGGCTAAGCACAAAGGGTGATCGGCGATCGCAAGTTATGGAGGTCACACCAATGGCATGGCTCAGAAATCACCGATGTGTCGATTGCGATATTCTGGGTGGGCCCAATCAGCAATCGACAGTCGCAATGTTGCAAGGGTTGTCCAATGCAAAGGTCAAGGATTTCACCGATATGCGAGATTTTGTTTAACAAAGGAATGAGTCTCCCAAACACGCGTCCAAAGGCCCTAGTGCCAGGGCATAACCCCCGGACATATGATGAAAAAGGGGAAAGAGGCTAAAAGCAAAAGGAGCTAAAGTGGATCGAAATGTGCCATCTATGAGATCTTTTAATGCAAAAATCCTGAGGTGATAACTGCCCAACAATGGAATACAGGGCTTTAAAGACACAATGGTTTGAAATCTGAGACATTTAATAAGGACATGGAGCATTCAGAGATCGGCATGGGCTGACCCTATAAAGCCTCTTGTGACAAGAAATCAGGGTCTACACAGGCAGGGTAAATGAACTCGACCATACCATGCCCAGTCCTGCGGTGAGTAAATGAATACACAAAATCTCAGGAAGACTTGATGATTCAACATGGAGCTCCATGCAGAGGGAAGATGAAGTACTACCCAGATGACCTCTGTTTTTGTACCTAGCGTGAGACTGATAGTTTAATCACTCCCAGCTCTTGAGAATGAGAGATTCAAGCAGTAAAGGCAGAAGCGACTAGAACCAGCGAAGTACTAGACAAGGAAGATCATGACAAATCAATTACCCGATCAATGACAATCCCAGGGATGGGCATGGAGATATTTTGCTGATGTTTTCATCTAATTGTTGACTTGTTTGGTTATCATGTACTGTGTCACAATTTAATGAAGTGATTTATCTTTTGTAGTCATTTTTGGGCCACAAAGCCATCCCAGGCCCAGACAGCTAGTCGATCTGACCGCTGAGGCTCGACTGAGATATTTTGGTAGTAATTACTGTTCAATGCTCCCCTCTCAAGATAAATAGTGGGAAGCAACACTTGACAATAGTTCAGAATTTTTGGAAATGTTTTTCTCTTTGTATTTCCATGTGTTTGACATTCTCCTCAAATTGCATGTAAGTAGTAGCTAGATATATTTCCATTAGATGCAGATTCATTTCAATCAAGTCTTTGATAAAGAATGCTTATATTGATATGGTGATAAGGTCTTTAAAAGGTGCTCCATGCATCTCAGCATCTCATAAACCTTTCATTGCTCTTGTTTTCCTTTAAATCCAGAGATACAGAATTCTTAAAGTCTAAGCTTTGTTTTGATGGATTTTCTCTCTATTGCCTTCTACTATTCAATCTCCATTAACAATTGATTTGCTGCAAGTTTCAATCTACTTTGGACACAATTGTTTAAGTATTAACCACTATGGAAATCTGCACACATGTTATTTCTTACAATGTGCTTTCATGAGCGGTTATGAACCAACAGTTTTCAAACTATTCATGACAGAAAACTATTAGTGTTGTAAGCTCTCAAGATAAATCTACTAGCACTACTTAAGATGTCCTAGACACTAGTCTATAATCAACCCAGAGGTTGTCTCTAGGAGGCTTTTCTTATCCCCTGAAGCACTTCTTGATTTTGGGTAGCATCAAATGTGCTCTAGCCTTGAAATTTGGTGGAGAAGCTAAGACACATGAGATCTCCAAGACTCAGAAATCGTTTGGATAATTTCCACCCAGAATAAGAGTTATTAAAATAATTAATATTTTTAATGGGTTCCTAAGTCTAAACTTAGGAAAATAAAAATATTAATGGGTATTAATAAAGATAAGGGTGAGAAGCTTCTAAGAGAAGAGGATCAAGTCTATTTTAATCTTAATCGTTGATTAGAGACTTAATCTCAGCCGTTGATTCATCAACGGGAAAAGTATAAGAGAAGACTTGAGGATCATAGGAGACATACCGACAGATACTCAGTATCCCAAGGAAAATCGATTCTCAAAGAGGAGATCGATTTCAAAGGGAGAGTAGTAGAGTGCAGGAAGAGAAAGGGAAGTAACAGCAACCAGTGACTGAGGAGGAGGTGACACAAAGCTATCAAGAGACAGTGCAAAGGGAAGACACAGTCCAGGAGACGCAGTCATCATGCAAGTTGACGCAGAAGCATGCAAAGTGACGTAGAGCAGTGCAGAGTGATGCAGAGGTAAGAGAAGGGTCTCAAGGGTGTCAGAAAATTTCCAGGAGAGGGATGAACAATGCCTCAGGTGTTTTCTCTCAATAGTATCTCAGTTTCTCTGTAAAATCATTCCTTGTAAAGCGATTGTTGCTGAAAATTAATAAAACCCTCATCTGCTGCACCAGTTTCCCACATTGGGTTTTTCCGGGGACAATTTTCCAAAAACAACTGTGTTGATGTGATTGGTTCTTGTGCTTGTATATCACTATTATTTTCTCTATGCATTTATGTGGTAACTGCAGTAGAATTTATTTTAATGTTTACTAAAAGGATTTCGTAAATAACTTATTGTGAGAAATAAGTAGGTGAAATAAATCAGTTGTTGCAATAGAATTTCATATTTGGAAATTTTCACATGGTATCAGAGCAAAGATCGGGAAACAAGGTAGACGAATTTGCTATGAGTCAGGGGAATGATGCTGAGGCATCAACTCAGAGGGACTCTCGCAGATCTCTAGAGAAAGAAGAAAGCACAAAGAACATGGATCACGATTATTCTATGTTAGCTTCTAGACTGGAAGAAGTCGGTTGCCTAGCAAGTTCTGCCTCCTTTCAGGTTTGGTATATAGATAGTGGAGCCTCCTGGCATATGATAGAAATACGATAATGTTTTTTGAATTATCAGGAAGAAAGGGTGAAGTTTCAGATCACCATGGGAAATAAGGTAAAGTGTACCCCCGTAGGAAGAGGTATTGTAGTCTTTCAAACAAAGGCAAGGGATCGGCTTCGTGCAACCAATGTGTTGCATGTGCCAAGATTGGGGATGAACTTACTTCCCGTATCGCAACTTCAAAACAAGGGCTATGACGTTTTCTTCATTAAGGAGAAAGTATATGTCAAACACCCGAGTTAGAAAAAGAAGGCCCAGATTGGAATCAGAAGTAACAAACTATATAGGTTACAGCTAAAATCTCCAATGGCACTGATAGGCAGCAGTGGGGATAAAGATTTAAATGAACTATGGCACAAGAGGATGGGACACCTACACCATGGGGCTCTAAGAATTCTCGGAAAAACAGTATCAGGAGTTCCAGAATTAAGTAGCGAATGAGATGATGTATGCAAAGGGTGCGCTCTAGGCAAGTCTACCAAAGCAACATTTTCCAGAAGTAACAATAGGGCTCAGAGTGTTCTAGGATTGATACACTCAGATATCTGCGAACCTATGTCCACAAAAGCTCTTAGTGGTGCCAAATACTTCGTCACCTTCATCGATGACCATTCCAGGAAGACTTGGATCTACTTTCTAAAAACCAAGGATGAGGTTTTTGTAGATTCAAAAAGTTCAAGGCTCTAGTAGAAAATCTAATAGGAAAGAAGATAAAAGTGTTGCGCTCAGATAATGGTGGAGAGTACGTTGACAAGGACTTCACCAATTTTTGCGCTGGGGAAGACATCAGAAGAGAGTAGATAGCTCCCTACAATCTAGAGCAGAAAGGAGAAACAAGACTATTGTGGAAGCAGCTAAGGCGACGTTGTATAATCAGGATATGCTCAAATTCCTGTGGGCAGAAGCATGCAACACAGCAATTTATGTCCAGAATAGGACTCCGCACAGGGCATTGGGCAAAATTACTCCAGAAAGTGTCTTCACCGAGAAGACACCTGAAGTCAGTCACTTTAGGATATTTGCGAGTTTGGCGTATTGTCGTATACCCAAAGAAAAGAGAAAGAAATTGGATCAAACTGCTGAAAAAGGATATCTTGTGGGATATAGCAAGAATGGCAAGGCATATAGAGTCTATCTTCCAGAAAGTAGAAAGGTAGTAGCTCGGCGATATGTAATGTTCATGGAGGACAGAGCTTTCAGGAAATCCCAAGAAATGCCTTCCGTGGAGCAATCAAAAGACGATCCGTTGGTCCAACCACTTCGACTAGCAGAAACCAGTACCAGCTATTCTCCTAGGGGCAAAGTTTCAGAACAGGTGGAATCTGAGGAAGAGGAGCTGATAGATGTACCCACTGCCAGTGGAAGAACGAGCCGAGAACTCTGACAGATTCTGCATGATGCAGAGGACTTCATTTGTGCACCTAAGAATGATAAAAGGGAGCGAAGACAACCAGACAGATACCAGGCATTAGTAGCTCAGGTTGGGGAACCCTCTAGCTTTCAGGAGGTCGTTCAGCATCAAGTATGGGTAAGATGCTATGGTGGAGCAATACAGTTCTATAATGGTCAATGATGTCTGGGAAGTGGTACCTAGGCCTCAGGACAGGTCAGTGGTAGGTTCGAGATGGATCTACAAAGTCAAATATGTTGCAAACGGCAGCGTGGCAAAATACAAAACCAGGTTTGTGGCTAAGGTGTATGCTCCGAAGGAAGGGATAGACTACGAAGAAACCCAGTAGCCAGGTATACTTCTATCAAAACTGCGATATCCCTTGCAGCACAGATGGAGTGGGAGATTCACCAAATGGATGCCAAGATGGAGTTCTTGAACGGGGTAATAGAAGAAGAAATATACATTAAACAACCAGAGGGTTTTGAGGCACATGAGAAGGAATCTCATGTATGCAGGTTGAAGAAAGCCTTGTATGGGCTTAAACAAGCACCTAGAGCAGGGTACGATCGAATTGATGGCTACTTGCAGAAGATGGGATTCGTCAAGAGTGACGCTAATCCTAATCTCTACTATCTTGTCATAGAGAATGAGCCTCTTATCCTTGTGTTATATGTGGATGATCTTTTCCTGACAGGATCTAAGCTCATCAAAGACTGCAAGGAGAACTTAGCCACAGAATTTGACATGAAGGATTTGGGACAAATGCATTATTTCCTAGGATTGGATGTTTGGCAACAGAAGGGTGAGATCTTCCTTGGACAAGGGAGATAGAATACAGAGATTTTGAAAAGATTCAGAATGCAGGACTATAGACCTATGGCTACTCCAATGATCACCAACTGGAAGAAGATTGATGCGTCAGAAGATAAAGACGTTGATCCCACCTTGTACAGGCAGCTTATAGGGTCCCTGATGTATCTGGTCAATACCAGGGCAGACATTTGTTATGCTATCAACACCCTTAGTCAGTTCATGGTGGAACCCAAGAGGGCGCACTGGGCAGCAGCCAAACATGTTCTCAGGTATATACAAGGAACAATCGAGCATGGACTATTGTACACCCAAGGCAATGACATGAGGCTAAGTGGGTTCACTGACGCAAATTGGGCTGGAAACTCATTAGATCGGAAAAGTACCACTAGGTACTATTTCAACATTGGATCAAGAATGACCTCTTCATGTAGTAGAAAACAGAAATTCGTGGCAAAGAGCTCAACTAAAGCAGAATATATGGCAGCTAGCACAGCTTCGTGCGAAGCCATATGGCTTAGGAACTTGCTTGTGAGTCTATTCAAGAGAAGGATGGAAGTGACCAGGATTTTGTGTGATAATCAGAGTTGCATCAAGCTCTCTAAGAATCCAGTATTTCATGATCAGTCAAAACACATTGATATCACGTGTCACTTTATTAGAGACTGTGTCCAATGAGGGGCAGTACAGTTGAGGTACACTCCAACAGGAAAACAGGTGGCAGACATCGTCACGAAAGCTCTAGGAAGAACAAAGTTTGTTTATTTCAAAGAGAAGATGGGGATGGTGAAGAATCCGTTTCAGTAGCAGAAGCAGATAGTATCGGGAGTTGCAGTGCAGAAGTTAGCAGTGGTGGTGCTATGGGCAGCATGATGCAGCATATTCAAAGGGAGATGCAGTACAGATGTAGAAGTGACAGTTACAGTGTCATGGGCAATAGTACAGGTTGCAGCAAGGCAGTAGATGAAGGGCAGAGGACCGATGACATGGATTAGTGTGGTGCTTCTTTTGGGAAGCACTACTAGAGCACATTCCTTGCTAAGAGGGAGTGTTGATTTTGGGTAGCATCGGATGTGTTTTAGCCTTGAAATTTGGTGGAGAGGCTAAGACACATGAGATCTCCAAGACCCAAAAATCGTTTGAAGAATTTCCACCCAGATGAAGAGTTACTAAAATAATTAATATTTTTAATGGGTTCCTAAGTCTAAACTTAGGAAAATAAAAATATTAATGGGTATTAATAAAAATAAGGGTGAGAAGCTTCTAGGAGACGAGAATCAAGTCTGTTTTAATATTATTCGTTCATTAGAGACTTAATCTCAGTCATTGATTCATCAACAAGAAAAGTATAAGAGAAGACTTAGGGATCATTTGGAGACATACCGGCAGATACTCAATATCCCAAGGAAAATCGATTCTCAAAGAGAAGGAGATCGATTTGAAAGGGAGAGTAGCAGGGTGGAAGAAGAGTAGGGGAGCAGCAGCAATCAGTGACTGAGGAGGAGGTGATGCAAGGCTATTGAGAGACAGCGCAGAGGGAAGACACAGTCCAGGAGACGCAGTCCTCACGCAGGCTAACGCAAAGTGACACAGAGTAGTGCAAAGTGACGTAGAAGTGACACAAAGGTAGGAGAAGGGTCTCAAGGGTGTTAAAAATTTTCTAGGAGAGGGATGAACAATGCCTTAGGTGTTTTCTCTCAATAGTATCTCAGTTTCTCTATAAAATCATTCCTTGTAAAGCAATTGTTGTTGAAGATTAATAAAACCCTCATCTGTTGCACTGGTTTTCCCACATTGGGTTTTCCAAGGACAATTGTCCAAAAACAACTGCGTTGATGTGATTGGTTCTAGTGCTTATATATCACTGTTATTTTCTCTATGCATTTATGTGATAACTGCAATAGAATTTATTTTAATGTTTACTAAAGGGCTTTCGTAACTAACTTATTGTGAGAAATAAGCAGGTGAAATAAATTAGTTGTTGCAGTAGAATTTCGTATTTGGAAATTTTCACGGTGGGTGAGCAAGAGTCTGACCCAAGGAACATGAGCATGAGAAAGTTATCCGTAGATTAGACCAAAGAAAAGGAAGGTCCAGAGGCGCTGCTGCTACAGGTGCTAGAATTAGATACAACATCTTTTTGGCGTCATTGCCGAGGAACGGAATTGCGAAATACTTTTCCCTAGGTACGACAAATCATTACATTCCCCCCGTTAGGTGAGCGAGGGATATGTGCGTTAAAGAGTTCTCACCTCAGTGACTCCACTATCCATATTTTTATTTTTCATTTTGGCACCTAAAAGGCCCCATACCCGTGCAAACCCCTCTCAACAAAAATCCTTATCCAGTTCACAGAAGGCTGTATTCCGTTGTTCTGAATCTCCTCCTAGAGTTCTGGTACATTCTCCCGAGAGTGGTCCACCCCTCAGTGCCGCCTCCTTAGAGGACAAAGAAGAAGTTGAGTGTTGATTTGAGGTAGCATCGGATGTGCTCTAAGCCTCAAATTTTGTAAGGAGGCTTGGGCACAGGGATTCTAAAGAACCCAGAAAGCGTTTTGGGAAATTCCACCCAAAAGTGATTTTATTAAAATAATTAATATTTTTAATGGGATTCCTAAGTCAAAACTTAGGAAAATTATAAATTAATGGGTATTAATCTAATCAAGGGTGAAGCTTCTAGAAAAAGCCACAAATCAAGCCAAAACGATCTGAGCCTTTGATTATGTTTTAATCTAGGTCGTTGGTTGTCCAACAGGAAGATATAAGAAGGGGCTTGACGGTCATTTGGAAAATACATAGAGAGATTGAAAAAGTCAATTTTTTGAAGTGAGAAGTTCCCAAAAGGAAAATCGATTGAGGAGATCTCTTGCAATTGAGGGGCAGGGATAGTAGCTTCCGGAGAGAGATTCTCAGTCGGAGATACATCAGCAGAGAGATGCAGTGAATGATCTAGAAGCCTTGACGCAGGGCCAGAAGGGCCTCGCAGAAGCAGCGCAGAGGGAGAGAGAGAAAGTTGAAAGTCAGAGCAAAGGGTCAATTTCAGCAACTAGAAGTCGGGGTGTGAAATCGAGAGGCTAAGAGCAGTGACTTTGGGCTACTGATCAATTCCCCAGTTGGGTGACGCAGTGCCTGAAAGGGTTGACGTTGGGACAACGTAGAGGCAGCGCGGATATAGTGCAGAGCCTGCTAGAGTCACCTCATCCAGCACCCGAAACAGCCGGGACTTTTTCTCAGTGATTGTGTGAGGTAAAACTCACAAAGCTTCTACCAGTATTTCTCTCTGTCACTGAATAACCCTGTGAGGTATTCAGTGATGTATTCAAATTTTGTTAATGCTTAATAATAATAAACCATGAGAGTTGTTGCACTAGTTTTCCCGCATTGGGTTTTTCCGGGGACATTTGTCCAAAAATAACGGTGTCCTATGTGTTTGTATTCCCTTGCTCTATTTCTATGTTTCGTAATCATATTTAATTTGGTGTAGGCTGCTTCAATCATTTACTTCAATGTTTCAAGAAGAAATCTGAAATAAGCTTGTAATGTAATTTACAATCTAGGTGAAGTAGATTCAGTTGGTTGTAGTAGGATTCCTGAGATTGTTAGATATAAATTTTTCACATGGTATCAGAGTTGTTGATGTTAAATGGGAAGAGCAGATCTAGCACTGAAGCAAGGGCCAACTTGCTGTAGCAAGCAGCAGTTCGAATCCCTAGAGGGATTGCATAGTTGTTAATTTTAGGTATGTTCTATGCTTAGAGCAATTTATTTCAATTTTCACAGTTAGCTTAATACCTTTGCCAGATTAGCAATCACATCAACATTAAAGTAAACTGCGGATAGAACGTAAACATAAATCGCAGAAGACAAGCCAAGACAAGAGGACACAAGATGTGGCGCTAGCTAGGGACAAACCCCAAAGTGGGGAAACCCTTGATCAATTCTTCTTATATGTTCTTCAATAGTTCAACAGAGAGAGAGAGATAGTACGTTTCTAATAGAAGTCAACACTTCGACTTATCTAGATAAGAGCATAAATCATCTCTAAGAAGATGATACATGAGATCAGTTAAAGACAAGCTGCTTCAACTGATTCTCCAAGGTCACTCCTTCACCTATCGTTGTGTTGCATTTCGTCATCATGCTGCACCTCACCACGTTGCACCATGCTGCACCCATCATCACTATGTTGCATCTCATCACGTTTCATTAATCATGACTGTACCCATCACTGTATTGCATTATGTTCCATTGCTACACCATGTTGTCGCACTGACTATGCTCTAGCTACACCTTGCTTGCTTGTTGTCCCTTGCTTGTTTGTTGTCCCTAGCGTGCTTGTTGTCCTTAGCATGCTTGTTGTTGCATGCTAACTGTCTCTTGCATGCTAGCTGTAACATTGCATGCTTAGTGTATTTTCTGCTAAGTACCATACAATTGTCCCAATGTTGGTTAGTTGTCCCTTACATGCTACTCTCCTTCGGAGACAGAGGCTCCAACAGTTCCCGGCAGTTCTGGTAGTTCTGGCAGTTCCGCCAGTTCCCAACAGTTCCAGCAATTCTGGCTGGTCCAGCAGTTCCCACAGTTCCTGGGTGTTAACCTGCCTTACATCCAAGGGACCACTGATAAGATTGCGAGGATTTTGAGGAAGTACGATGTGCCCGCAACTTTTAGACCTCTCAATACTATCCGTGGTTCCCTCAGGTCTATAAAAGATCCTATTGACCCTAAAGACATGAAGGGCGTCTATGTCATTCCTTGTTCCTGTGGGACATCATATATTGGTGAGACAGGTCGCTTTATTAATCAAAGGATTAGTGAGCATTCGGCTGACTTAAGGCATGGTAGGACCAAGTCCTCAGCCCTGGTTGAACATGCCGGGAAAATGATGCATCATGTTTGTATCGAAGATGCTCAAGTCATTGCTAAAGTTGCGCAGTTTCACCACTGCAAATTTAGAGAGGCCCTTGAGATTGAGAAAAGGCCAAATAATCTTAATAGGGATGATGGCTGGAAGATTAGTAGTTGCTGGGTCCCAGCCCTGTCTTCCTAGCCTCCTCAGTCCCTTTCATTAGGTATAGAGTTCCCTCCCCTTAAGAGTTGTTTTCGGTGGTTGGTCCTGTTTCCCGTGATTTATTTTAATTTTTAATTTTTAGCCTTCATAACAAGGGTAGTTTTAATTTTTAAATTGAATTTATTTGTTCCCCTTTAATCCTAGCATCCCTATAGTATTAGTATTGTTTAATCTTATTATTATTCGTTTTATGAATTATTAATAAGATATTCAATAACTAATTTCGAGCCAATAAATATATTAACCTCATTTCAATTATATTTGTGTCTTAAAGATTAATATTATAATAATAATATTCATGAAATGGTTTAATGAAT
>APFE031365058.1:74258-96999 GCA_000404065.3 Pinus taeda
CCCCAATGTGGGGAAACCCTTGATCAATTCTTCTTATATGTTCTTCAATAGTTCAGCAGAGAGAAAGAGAGATAGCACGTTTACAACAGAAGTCAACACTTTGACTTATCTAGATAAGAGCAGAGATCATCTCTAAGAAGATGATACATGAGATCAGTTGAAGACAAGTTGCTTCAACTGATTCTCCAACGTGACTCCTTCACCTATCGTTGTGTTGCATTTCATCATCATGTTGCACCTCACCGCGCTGCACCATGCTGCACCCATCATCACTATGCTACATCTCATCACGCTTCATTAATCATGACTATACCCATCAATGTACTGCATTATATGCCATTGTTACACCATGTTGTCATACTGACCTATGCTCTGGCTGCACCTTGCTTGCTTGTTGTCCCTTGCTTGTTGTCCCTTGTTTGCTTGTTGTCCTTAGCCTGCTTGTTGTCCTTAGCATGCTTGTTGTTGCATGCTAGCTGTAACATTGCATGCTTCATGTATTTTCTGCTAGGTACCATTGTCCCAATGTTAGTTAGTTGTCCCTTGCATGTTGCTCTCCTTCGGCGACAGATGCTCCGACAGTTCCCGGCAGTTCCGGCAATTTCGGCAGTTCCAGCAGTTCCCGACAGTTCCCAGCAGTTCCCAGCAGTTCCGACAGTTCCTGCAGTTCCCGACAGTTCCCGCAATTACGGCAATTCCTGGTAGTTCTAGCTTCTGCCCTCTATGTCAGCTTTCTCAGCTATTCCGGCAATTCTGGCTGTTCCTGTTCCTGGCAGTTCCCAGCAGTTCCAGCAGTTCCCGGTAGTTCCAGCTTCTGCCCTCTGCGTCAACTTTCCCGGCTGTTCCGGCAGTTCCGACTTCTACCCTCTGGATTAGGGCAACTTTATGGCTTAGGATCTCTCCTCCTACTAAAACCTAAAGACAAGTAGAGTGGAAGAGATCCCAAGTGTGCTGAAATGACTTGAAGGCCACCTCTATTTATACTAAAACGTTGAGCACAAATGGGGTTTATTTGGTTGTTGGTCGACCTTGACGAATTGTCCCATAACACAAATAAATTCATATCTTCATTAATACTTATCAGAATCGGATGATCTTTAGATCAATCCTACACCTCTCGATGAGAGGGATCCAAGAAAAATATCAGCTTCCATTAATAAGATGACCCACATGGAGTTTGGCCCTAGTTGCCAATTTTAACAGTAGTTCTATCCAAGAGGGTTATATTTTCGTGGGTGTCTCTCTCTGAGTGAGCCAACAAAAAGGTAAGAGGGACACAATTTCTCCAAGCTAAGTGCTAGGCAAAAAAGTCGTTAGAAAGAAGAAGCAGATCACATAGTGAGGGAATACTTACTCGGTGATTTCTTGTCGAGGAAATCAATATTTTTCATTTGTTGAGCAACAGAGGAGCAGCAGCTTACCAGCTCCATCAAGGAGTGCATAAGGCATCCTAGAAGCTACGCAGTAAGGAGAAAGAGGGAGTTGTTCAACATTTTTTGGAGGAGATGGCAACCAGTGGCTTGAGGGATCAGGACATGTTGGACGAGGGTTCCAACTATGCCATCTGGAAGGCTCGAATGATTTTCCTTCTAGATGAGCATGCCCTCAAGACTTATGTTGATAATGTACAAAGCTGAGATGGCTAAGGCGAAGAGGATGATCATGGATGGAGTCAAGGGTCACATGGTGTGCCACGTTGCTAGCAAAGGGACTGCTAAGGAGATTTGGGATGCCATGGCCACATTGTGTCAAGGATCTTCCAAGCAGTGGAAGATGTACTTAGAGCAGACGTTGAGATCTACTCAGATGCAGAAGGGAGAACGTGTGGATCCATTCCTCACGAAACTGAAGGAGATCGTGATGAGATGTCAACTGCAAGACATACACCTCAAGATTCGGAGTTAGTAAAACTGGCTCTAAATTTCGTCTCGGATGATTGGCAAATCTTTGTCCAGAGTATCATGGGCAGAGCAGCATTGCCAAATTGGGACAAGATGTGGGCAGCTCTAAAACAAGAAGAGCTGAGGAGAGACTTGCTCAAGGTCAAACTTGACGGAGCAGCAGCAACAATGGGTCGAAGCCCAAAGTAGAGGAGGATAACACAACCCTTGCATCGAAGGGACAGTAGAGGCAACAGAGATATAAGAAGGACGTCTCCAAGGTGAAGTGCTTCAGATGTGGCGAGATGGGCCACTATGCATCCCAGTGTCCTTTGAAGAAAAAGGACAAGGATGAAAAGCATGATCCTAAGGTTGCAGCCACAAAGATCGAATAAGAGAAAGAGTTCACCATGACAGCCAAGATGCCTCCAGGAGGGAGGTGGGTTGATATAGAACTGTAGTTCGATAGAGCTACAGATGGGCAGGATCCTTGAGGAGCCCACCTCTTGGATCATCACTTTGTTACGGGAGCCCATGATCAGTATTAGCGGGATGGTGGAGTTTCAATTGGTGCCATGGAGTGTTAATTCGACAGATGCAGTGGTTAGTAGACCCAGAATGTGAGCAGCGCAGAGCAAAGAGGCAACAGTGCAAGGAGGCACTGTGCAGAGCTTCAGTAGCGCAGTGGCTTTAGAGGCAGCGTGAGACTAGCAACATTCAAGATTTCAGCACCGAGGAGTATCCACTGAATACTTGTCCAGTTTTGGGTGTTTTCAGTTGCTTCTCTCAGCAAATAAGTTGCAATACGGATGCAGTGTTAATGGTGGCAGTACTAGCAGCATAACAGATGCAGCGTTTGAGAGGGAGTTGTAGTACATATGTAGCATTGACAGTGGCAGTGTCAAAGGCAATAGTACAGTAGCAGCAGCAGCGCATTAGTTGGTGGACATCATGTCAGACATCAACAGCGCAGAGGACGATGCTTCAAAGTCAGAGCAGTATAGAGTAGCAGTATATTGCTAGAGCACATTCCTCGCGAAGAGGGAGTGTTGATTTGAGGTAGCATCAGATGTGCTCTAAGCCTCAAATTTTGCAGGGAGTCTTGGGCACAGGTATTCCAAAGAACCCATAAAGCGTTTTGCGAAATTCCACCCATAAGTGATTTTATTAAAATAGTTCATATTTTTAATGGGGTTCCTAAGTCTAAACTTAGGAAAATTAAAATATTAATGGGCATTAATCTAATCAAGGGTGAAACTTCTAGAAAAAGCCACAAATCAAGCCAAAACGATATGAGTCTTTGATTATGTTTTAATCTAAGCCATTGGTTGTCCAACCGGAAGATATAAGAAGGGGCTTGAGGGTCGTTTAGAAAATACACAGAGAGATTGAGAAAATCGATTTTCTGAAGTGAGAATTTCTCAGGAGGAAAAATTGATTGAGGAGATCTCTTGCAGTTGAGGGGCAAGGATAGCAACTTCCGGAGAGAGATTCTCAACCGGAGATACATCAGAGAGAGGCAATAAGTGATCCAGAAGACTTGACGCAAAGGCTGACGCAAGGCCACACAAAAGTAGCGCAGAGGGAGAGAGAGAGTCGAAAATCAGAGCAGAGGGTCAGTTTCAAAAGCCAAAAGCTAGCGTGTGAGACCGGGAGGTTGAGCGCAGTGACTCTGGGCTACAAATTGATTCCCTAGCTGGGTGACACAATACCTGAAAGGGTTGATGTTGGGACAGCGTAGAGGCAACGCAGAGATAGTGCAAAGCCTGCCAGAAGTAGCTCATCCAGGAGCTGGAACTGGTGGGACTTTTTCTCTGTGATTGTGTGAGGTGAAACTCACAAAGCTTCTTCCAGTATTTCTCTCTGTAACCGGATAACCCTATGAGGTATTCAGCGATGTATTCAAAATTTTCTACTGCTTAATTATAATAAACCCTCAGAGCTGCTGCACCAGTTTTTCCACATTGGTTTTTTCCGGGGACATTTCTCCAAAAATAACAGTGTCCTATTTGTTAGTATTTCCTTGCTCAATTGTTGAACAGGTTGTCATTGATGTCAAAGCGATAGTTGTAAGATGATTGAGCAGGTGTGTAGCTAGTCATTGATGTCTAAGCAAGAGCATGAGAATGTATCAAATAGATGAGAGGTTGCATGAAAGAAAACCTAGCTCTAGGGTTCGGATTCTTAGACGATGGACATACCTCATTTTTGTTGGAGTTTTTGAAGCAGTAAATTAGCGAATTTGTCTTAGAGACTCTAGCCAGTGGACTCTCCTCGTCATGCTGATTCTGGCCGTATGTGGAGCATCTCATGGGTCTTCCCAGTTTGTGAGAAATGCTCAGCCAAAGTCAAAGCCCCTTTTTAGGGTCCAAAACCCCAAGGGCAGCTAAGGTGGCATCATAAGGTTATATAGCAACGTTTGCCAATGTTGCAACAAAGGTGATGAGGTCGCATCTTAGTTATGGCATGGCATCCCATTGGAGTAAATGATGAGTTGGCAAAAGTCAAAAGTGAAAGGGAAATTGTCTTTGTTTCAAAATTTCAAATTATTTAAAAGATACATCAAGAACTAGCTCCGAGTTTAAGAACAAAAAGAAAAAAGAAAAAATGAAATCAAGTGGGCCCCAAATCAAATAATTTATCATCACATGATGTAAGCATACATATCAAAAGTCAGTGGAACATTAAAAGTTGGGCGCAAAATTGAAACAAAAATAAATTGAATTTTATTTCTACAAAACCTTAAGTTGACTTTAGGATGGTATTTAAAATTTAAAAACAGATTAATTTTTACCTCCAAAGCCATCATGTCGGCCCATTCTACTCTAGAAGGATCTTCTTAAGATTATATAAACACATTATTTGGCTCTTCAAAAGAAAGGGAGCTAAATGTGCAAAGTTTCAAGTGTGTATGATCTGAAATATTTTGACCTGTGGACTATTGGCTCATCAAACGATAGGCTATGCCAAAAATTCTTGTGATAGAGATCTTTTGAAGGAATTTGCCCCTCCATTAGGGTTTATTTCTAGGCTTCTCGCATCTGTGGATTAGCCAGGATCTTGTTGAAAAATGGCATAATTTTTGTTTATTTTTGGGTTAAAGGGTTTTCGTTGGATAAACCTTTTATTGCAGGCCTGTCTCCAATCTAGCGAACAATTCTGAGACTTGAACTACGTCTTGATCGTAACCTAAAAGCCCTGTATCTGCAACCCTTCCAAGATCAGTGAGAAGCATCATACATTTATCTTTGTTGCCATCGAAACCGTGAAATGAGATTGATATAGCAGAAACGTTGTGAATCATTGAAACCTACATGTGACTCCAGCCAAATACGATTAAGTGCTATCTCTTCTATTCAATGAAAGGCGATTCCGTGAAGCAATTGTGAATCTATCGAAAGGCAGTGATTTCAGGCTTTTGATCGACATTTCTTTTATTTATGGGTTTTTGGATTCGCTAAATATTCAGTTTATGACTGCAGGGAGTTCTTGCATTTGATAAGGGAATTCATTGCATTGTTATTTTTAACACTCATCACCTCTGGAGCTAATTGAAGAAGACTTTCGGAGGGCTTCTTTTGTTTTGTTTGCAGACAGGTCTCGATTCTAATTGTTTTATTGGAACTCATGTATGGCGTGTTACCTGAGACATGGGCGTTGACTGCAAAGCCATTACAATGCACTGCTGACAAAAGGTTGTAAGTTATAACACAATTGAAACATTTCTAAGTCTCATAAAGGAGCAGTTCGCATATTGAATAGTCTTAGGGTTGAGTCGTGTGCCTAAATGTAAGCAATCAAATCTATATTGTGTAACACTTGTGACTGAATCCCTTGTGTACTGCTCTTCACGTGATATGTTTTATGGTTTTATAATGATGCTCTGAATTGTCTTTAAGAATTTGTGAAAAATAATAAGAAATATTGATTCCCCCCCCCCCCCCTTAGTATTTCCAACAATTGCTATCAAAGCAGGTCCTTCAATGGAAGCCTAATAGCTTGAACGCAGATCCATAGCATACATTATTTTGACAAGATGGCTGATGATTCTAAAGAAGATGTCAAAACACTCAAAGAGAAGATTCAAATTATAACACGTGACTGGGAGAGGTCCAGATACATGTATGATATACTTCACAATGAACATGAAAAACTGAAGGATAAAAAGAAGAAGATTGATGATAGTGAACATTTTACTTACGCTGACAATATCCGACTTAGAGCTCAAATCAATGAGATGCAATCATCCGGAAAGGATAAGGAACTTGATGAAGCCAAGAAGGAAGTTGAGGATCTCAAAGGCAAACTACTAGAAGCAAACGAGAGGGAAAGAACCTTGACAAACCAGCGCCAGGAAAAGGAAAAAGAAAAGTCAAACAAATGGAACAAGCAGAATAAAGAAAAGTAAATCACCTCTTTGAAGAGAGAACTTGAAGAAGCCAAAAGGGTCAAGGATGTCTTAAAAGGTCAGATAAAGCACAAGGAAGAAGACTGCATAAACCATGAGCAGGAAATCATTGCCTTGAGATCTGAAGTAAACAAACTGAAACAGGAACTCAAAAGTTTGTAGGTGTTGAAAAACATTGTCAATTGCCAAAGATCTCCATTCATCAAGACAAGTCTTGCATATATTGGTGAGGTGTCACATTCCAATGATGAAGAGCAACCACAAGTCAAAGAATATGAAGAACAACCACAAGAAGAGAACCCTCATCCAAATGATGAAAAACAACCACATGAAGAGAAACCTCATCCAAATAATGAAGAACAACCACAACAAGAGAAGAAGTCCTTTGTAAGGAAGTCCTATCCCAAAAATGAAGAACAACCACTTGTCAAGAAGTCCTATCCCAAGAACGAAGAGAAGCCCAAAGTCAAGGTCCTATACAAATCAATCAACAAAGAGAGCTGGAAGACCAATGCTTCAAATCAGAGTGATGCATTCATGACACCAACTCAAGATAGAGCATTCAGGTGTGAAAAGAAACAAAAGCTTTTTCAGGGACGAGACAGCTTCAGCGGATCCTCACCCCATACACCCAAGTATGCAGAGACATTTCATGGTTACTATTACTCATGTTCTAACTATGGACATAAAGCTCGAGATTGCAGGGGACATAGCAGGAGCATTGAAAAAGGATTTTATCAAAAACCTTGGAGCAAATTTTCTAGAAGACAAGACAGAATCCTAGAAACCTATAACAGCGGGAACTACAACCTTTTTACTCCATTATTGAGATCAAATGTAGAGTGTTATTTGTGCTATAATATTGGCCATTTTGCACGAGATTGAAAAAGTGGATTGAAGCAGACCCTGATTCAGGAAGGAAGGGATGTTGAATGTTATCTACGTCACAACTTTGGCCATTTTGCATGAGATTGTAGAAGCGGTTTGATGTCGACCCCACAGAATCATGAAGGTAGGTCATTCACTGGGCAGGAAGACAAGACCACCAGAGTCTGGCAGAGAAAGCAGGTATTCCCATGATCTCTCACATGATTGATAGATGCACAAAGATAGGGGGAGTTTGTATAAGCATATTGTTCAAAGGGGACATCAACACAGGATCTAATGCAGTAGGAAAGCATCTTGACAGGGGTAGTTGATGCAGAGGTATGTGGCACAAGTCTACAATTGACAGATAGTTAACATGGATTAAATAGCAAGACAGATATGTCAAACTCATAACAAGTTCAGGGGAGAAGAACAGTTAAAAGATGACAGGTCCAAAGGATCAAGCATATTATCAGGGAAAGCTTGCAAAGATGATGCAGAGAGCATGTTGTCAGGAGGACCCATATCATTTGATGTGTCAATCACCCTTTGCCATTGATGTCAAAGGGGAAGAGAGTCTTGGAGGAGTCCAGGGAGAGAGAGATGCAGGATGCAACATACCTTGTATGCTTGGTGTGTTGACATCAATGACAAAGGGGGAGATTGTTGAACAGGTTGCCGTTGATGTCAAAGCGAGAGTAGTTGTAAGATAATTGAGCGGGTGTGTAGCTATTCATTGATGTCTAAACAAGAGCATAAGCACGTATCAAATAGATGCGAGGTTGCACGAAAGAAATGCTAGCTCTAGGGTTTGGATTCTTCGACGATGGGCATACCTCATTTTTGTTGGAGTTTTTGAAGTAGCAAATTAGTGAATTTGTCTTGGAGACTTTGGCCAGTGGATTCTCCTCGTCATGCTGATTCTGGCCATATGTGGAGCGTCTCGTGGGTCTTCCCGTTTTGTGAGAAATGCTCATCCAAAGTCAAATCCCCTTTTTAGGGTCCAAAACCCCAAGGGCAGCTAAGGTGGCATAATAAGGTTATATGGAAACATTTGCCAATGTTGCAACAAAGGTGATGAGGTGGCAGCTTAGTTATGGCATGGCATCCCCTTGGAGTAAATGATGAGTTGGCAAAAGTCCAAAGTGAAAGGGAAATTGTCTTTGTTTAAAAATTTCAAATTATTTAAAAGATACATCAAGGACTAGCTCCAAGTTTAAGATCAAAAAGAAAAGAAAAAATGAAATCAAGTGGGCCCCAAATCAAATAATCTATCATAACATGTAAGCATACATATCAAAGTCGGTGTAACCTTAAAAGTTGGGCGCAAAATTAAAACAAAAATAAATTGAATTTTATTTCTACAAAACGCTAAGTTGACTTTAGGATGGTATTTAAAATTTAAAAACAAATTAATTTTTACCTCCAAAGCCATTATGTTGGCCCATTCTATTCTAGAAGGATCTTCTTAAGATTATGTAAACACATTATTTGGCTCTTCAAAAGAAAGGAAGCTAAATGTGCGAAGTTTCAAGTGTGTATGATCGAAATATTTTGGCCTATGGAGTATTACCTTATCAAACGATAGGTTATGCTGAAAGTTTTTGTGATAGGGATCTTCTAAAGGAATTTGCCCCTCCATTAGGGTTTATTTCTAGGCTTCTCGCATCTGTGGATTAGCCAGGATCTTGTTGGAAAATGGCATAATTTTTGTTTCTTTTTGGGCTAAAGGGTTTTCGTTGGATAAACCTTTTATTGCAAGCCCGTCTCCAATCCAGCAAACAATTCTGAGACTTGAACTACGTTTGATCGTAACCTAAAAGCCTTGTATCTACGGCCCTTCCAAGATCAGTGAGAAACATCATACATTTATCTTTGCTACCATCGAAACCGTGAAATGAGATTGATATAGCGGGAACGTTGTGAATCACTAAAACCTACGTGTAACTACAGCCAAATACGATTAAGTGTTATCTCTTCTATTCAACGAAAGGCGATTCTGTGAAGCAATTGTGAATCTATCGAAAGGCAGTGATTTCAGGCTTTTGATCTAAATAATTTTTTATTTTTGGGTTTTTAGATTCGTTGGACATTCAGTTTGTGACTGCAGGGAGTTCTTGCATTTGATAAGGGAATTCATTGCACTGTTATTTTTAACACTCATCACCTCTGGAGCTAGTTGAAGAAGACTTTCGCTAGGCTTCTTTTGTTTTGTTTGCAGACGGGTCTCGACTCTAATTGTTTTATTGGAACTCATCTATGGCGTGTTACCTAAGACATGGGCATTGACTGCAAAGCCATTACAATGCACTGTTGACAAAAGGTTGTAACACAATTGAAACATTTCCGAGTCTCATAAAGGAGCAGTTCGCATATTGAATTGTCATAGGGTTGAGCCATGTGCCTAAATGTAAGCAATCTGTTAAAATTGGCAACTAGGGCCAAACTCCATGTGGGTCATGTTATTTATGGCTGATAATATTTTTATTAGACTCCTCTCGTCGAGAGGTGTAGGATCGATCAAAAGATCATCCAATTCTGATAAATATTTATGGAGATATGAATTTATTTTGATTATGGAATAATTATCAAGCCTACCAACAACTCATGTAGGCTCAGAAGCCCAATAGTCGCATCTATTCAATTATCATCAGATGTGTATAAATACAGGAGGACTTTTCCTCATTTGGACTCATTCAACTCATCACATCTCTCTCTCTCTCCAGCGCAGAAAAGAGTCTCTTCTCTCCTACGCAGTAGGTGACTCTCTCTCACAATGTGGAAGGAAGGACGCAGATTTTAGAGCTGCAACTGCAGAACCAAAGTTTGACCAGCATTGACCAGAAGACTCCCTCCTCAGAACTGTGTTGTAGATCCATCTGGACCTCCTCTAAAGGCCACATTTTTTGGTGGTGGAATCAAGCCGATCCGACGGTCGGTTTGCGAGATATCGACTGCCCTAGTTTTGATGATGAAGCCGCTAATGCTAATGATGCTGATCTAGGGTTTGCTACTGCTGATATAAATCAGATTTTTGTACTATTTCTCTCTGCTGAATTATTGAAGATAAAAGAAGATTTGATCAAAGGGTTGCCCCATATTGGGGTTTGTCCCTAGCTAGCTGCCACATCTTGTGTCTCTTGCTTGGCTTGTTTTCTGTCGATCGTTTAATGTTCTATCTGCACTTTACTTTATGTACATGTGATTGCTAATCTATGGATAATAATAAGAAAGATAAGTAAACTGCTATAAGCATAGAACATACCATAACTTAACACAATCAAATCTATATGGTGTAAACACTTGTGAATGAATGATTCAGACGTCAGAGATTTAAACCTACCCTGTCATAGCTATTGATTTGGTTGAGATGTTGGAAGTCATTTTCAAATAAGACAAAGAACAAGAACCAGATTTCATTTCTGTGTTGGGTCATCTTCCTTTGTCAACAAAGGTATCTCAAAAACCACAAAAGCAGTATGTAGTGCATTCTCTTGTGTGATGCAACATACAGATCCAAATGAAAGGAAACAGATCCTCGTGGAGAGTTTCAACCTACTAATCTGATCCCTAAAACTATATTCAAATTTTGGGCACTTGTTTTCATTAAGCAGAACCAGTGAAATTCCTTTAGGGCTTCAAGTACTGAACACGAGAATCGTTCTCTGTGGCTCCATAACTAGCAAAGAGGTGGTTTTAGTCCAGCATAACATTTGTGACAATGCAGACCTAAACATTGAAGAAAGACCTAGCCCTTGAAGTGCTAAATGAACATAGTGATAGTTGAAGCCTTTTCAGTCCTATCAGCCAAGGAATTTTTTGCATTGGTATATCTCATCAGTAAGGGTTTCAAATCAAGGTTTCATTAGTGTTCATGCTCAGTACTTGTCAACTGTGGATAATTCCTTAATTGTTTTTATACACTTGTATCTCTGACGCAATGCCCAGATTAAAGTTGTCTTATGATGAATAGAGATTGGCAGGAAGGATTGTCTTTTAGCACCTACAACAAATCATTTTCTCTTGTGACACTTAGAGGGCAGAACTTTTGAACAGAGTATGAATGATGACAATATTGAGACAGTGTCCCTGTTGACATGACATTCTGTGACAATAAAGTTATGGCATCAAGGGCCTATCCAGAGGCCATATGGCAGTTATATTTGTAGAAACCCTCACGACAGTACCTTGATGTCACAGCAACCTACAGTGGTTGAGACCATTGATATACCAGTGGCCATGACACAAACGAGACCTTGTAATGTGACCATGATAGTGATGACAATCCTTTTGATAACAGTGGTCAATTGATATGTGAACAATGTAAAGAGCTTGCTGTGATACGGGCCTCAATGAATGACAGTGATAGACCTTGATAGCAGTGACCTTTCCTTAATGACACACAATAAAGTGCAAGTAGACAGTGGTAGCAGTGAAGTGCAGTAGCAACAGCAGTAGGAGTGGACAGAGGTCGCAGGTTGGAACAATAGCAGAATAATAGAACGTCACAGCAGCAGCAGAGAAGGAACGTTTGAAGTAGCAGTGGGAGCAGCAGTATATGTGCAACAGCAGTGAGTAGCAGCGGCAGCAACAGTATATGTGCAGCAGCAGTGAATAGCAGTAGCAACAGCAGTATATGTGCAACAGCAGTGAGTAGCAGTGGCAGCAGCAGTATATGTGCAGCAGCAACATCAGTGAGCAGTAGTGGCAGCAACAGTGTGTGTGCAACAGTAGCATCAATGGGCAGCAGTGAGCAGCAGAGGAGATTGTGGTTGTAGCAGTGAGCAGCAGTAGTAGTGATTGTACTTGGGCCATTATCTCTGGAACAGGAGCCCAACCTTCAGGGAGAATTTTGCTTCTTTCCAGATTGCTAGAAAACTCTTAGGAGTATTTCACTTCCTTCCAGGTCCTCCGGGTGAAGTATTGTATGTACAATGTACACTACATAATACAACGCTTGTTAAAGCTAAATCCCTTGTGTACTGCTCTTCATGTGATATGTTTTATGGTTTTATAATGATGCTCTAAATTGTCTTTAAGAATTTGTGAAAAATAATAAGAAATATTGATTCACCCCCCTCTCAGTATTTCCAACGTCAGTTTCTATGTTTCAAAATCATATTTAATTTGGTGTAGGTTGCTTCAGTAATTTACTTCAATGTTTCAATAAGAAATCTGAAATAAGCTTGTAATGTAATTTACAATCTAGGTGAAGTATATTCAGTTGGTTGCAGCAGGACTCCTTAGATTGTTAGATCTAGGAATTTTCACATTGAGGAGATAAAAAATAAACCCCAAGGCAGCCCTACCCACAATGTGAACAATCCCTTATTCCACTATCAGTCAGTTGTCATACCATTGGTAATACCTCAAGCTCGTCCAAGAATTCAAGCACCCCTGATCCAAATGGTTGTCCCAGGCTTCTTGCTAAACAAGTATCTTCCCTTAAACCTGCCTTAACCTCCATATTCCATGTCCCAGGACTACCTCAAGCTCCTGCCCAGGTATAATGAGGAATCTGAGGTAACAGCACAAAGACACGTAGAAATTTTCTATGCCTTTACAGAGAATCAAAAATGATGAACATCGGGATGTAGTGTTGAGGCTTTTCATCCAATCTCTAGACGGGGAGGTCAGGAAATGGCTGAAATCCCTGCCAAATGCTTCCATCAACACTTGGGAAGAAATGGAAATTCTTTTTTGCAGAGATGGGGTGAGAAGAAATACCATGGGTACATTCTCACTAAGTTCAACGCTATCAAGAAGAAATCTGGTAAGGGTGTCTTAGACTTCATTAAAAGATTTAATAAGTTGTACAATAATCTGCCCGCTAAAATCAAACCTCCACCGATCGCTGCCCGAGTGGTTTTTGCTAGGGCATTTGATTCAAATTTCGGTTTTACTCTTAGAGAAAGGAGGTCTCTGACCTTAGATCAGATCCAAACCAATGCCCTAGAAGTAGAGTCAAACTACACCTCCACAGGGAAGTCGAGAAGCAGAACAGACTTTGGAGAGAAGAAAAAGGGAATAGAGGAGGTAGCTTCCACAAGTGGAAGAGAATTTAAAGATCACAAGATAGAAGAAATGGACAAATTGATAAAAAAAATTATCCTGTAAACTGACAAAGATGAAGCTAGAGAACAAAAGCCTCCAGAGACAGAACTTCCCAGCTTCCAATCGGGGTTTCAATCCCCAGTGTAGAAGGCCTCCCCTACAGTTGATGCAAAGGTAAAGGAAAGAATAACAAGATCACGTCCATCCCCCACTATATATAGAAGAAAATCCATAGGAGTAGATGCCAGATGTCAATGAAGTCCAGGGGAATGTGTCCGATGAAGAGCAAGAGGTCAAATTACAAGAGGAAGAGGAGGAGCTTGTTGCAACGATGAGCGACGATGAGATCATCAATTATTGCAAACGGGTCACTGATCTCATGCATGCTCAACTACAAAAGAGGTACGATCTTCAGTCATCAAAAAAGAGATCGAGGGCACAAGACCAAGACGACGGTGCCTCTTCCCAAGAGCCTCCCAAGCTAGCAGACAAGGGGAAAAGAGAGTTAGATCCAAACATTCAAAGAAAAAGGAAGTCCTTAGATTTGAGCTACCATAAGCCCAAAGTTCACAAAGGAGAGAAACGACCTCCTCCTCCTAGACCCGTCCATGAGAAGAGGAAGGAACTGATGGAGGTTAACTCTACAAAAAGGGGCCATGCTGTCTTTAATCTTCAAACGAGCTGGAAAAGTCAAAATCTCGGTGCCTTTATTGGAGCTCTTGAAACAACCCACCTATAGGGCTCAAGCTTCCCAATTTATGTTTCCATCCGTTCCTGACCAATCACCTCATAGATTGAACCTCCAAGAAGAAAGGCCAATGGTTGTCTATGGGCCCCAGGTCGAACAACACGATCTCTCCACACTGCCTTTTTATGTCACTCTAGTAGTACATGACCTCTTGCTTCACAATTGCATGTTAGACTCCGGAGCTTCTCATAATTTGATGCCATTATCCGTAATGGAGCAACTGGATCTAGAGATAACCAAAGCCTATAAGGATCTCTATTCCTTTGACTCTAAGAGGGTCAGGCGCTTAGGGATGATCAAGGACATGGTGGTTAATTTGGCCCAAATCCCAGCAAGAAGTGTGGTAATGGATATTATAGTTGTTGACATCCCAGCGAGGTTTGGTATGCTTTTGTCCAAGTCTTGGGGATCTAAGATTGGAGGGTCCATCAAGCTGGATCTGACTTATGCTACCATTCCTACGTTTCGTGGAGAGGAAAGAAGACTGTACAGGGAATCCAGATTCGTCAAAACAGTCACTAGAGTTGATTATTCAGACAATGCTTCTGTGTATAGAACAGAAAGAGACATCTCCTGCTTTATGCTAGAAGAAGACGAATTCATCCTAGAAGAAACACAAATACAGCCTGCACTCCAATTGGACGGACAACTCAAAGATTTTAGCAAGGTATGAAAGTTGTATTTTGATGGGGCAAATTCAAAAGAAGAAAACGGGGCAGGAGTATTGTTGATATCTCCAGAAGGCAACTTAATTCCTCTATCCTTCAAATGGGAGTTTGAGGCCACCAACAATGTGGTAAAATATGAGGCACTGTGTTAAATTATGGTACGTTCCATGCTTAGAGCAGTTTACTTCAATTCTTCTTATTAGCCACTATTTAGCAATCACATAAACATAAAGTAAAATGTTGATAGAACATTAATAGATTGACAAAAAACAAGCCAAGACAAGAGACACAAGATGTGTCGGCTAGCCAGGGACAAACCCCAATGCGGGGAAACCCTTTGATCAAATCTTCTTTAATCTTCAATAGTTCAGCAGAGAGAAATAATACAATTTAGAAATCTGTAACAGCAGCAACAAACCCTAAATAAGCAAAGTCAAACTTAGTCAAACAACCTCGGATTGACTTCTAGTCAACCTTGAAGAACTCAGTCTTCAACAGCAACCTTCGGCAGCCCAAAATAGCCCTTGGTCAACGGTCAAAGCAACAGTCAAAGATCAACAGTCTGCAGTCAGCCCTAACCAATCAACGTTGGTCAACGCAACACCCAAATAGCCAGCGTAGGTTAGCCCTTGGTCAACGCTTCACAAAATAGCCCAGCACTTGGCCAACGCAACCCTAGAAAAGTCAATGCTACCCTAAACAGAAAATGCATCCTTCTTGCACGTGTGAGAGAAGTTGCTCCTTCGCTGGCCCAAAGAGATGAGGAGAGAGAAGATGTGTTGAGATGAGATGAGTGAATAATGACTCAACCTCACTTGTACTTATATGATGTGCTGGGCATGTGTGCCACACATTTAGCTGTTGGCCGACCTTGACAATTTGTCAAGTAAATACAAATAAATTCATATCTCTATAAATACTTGTCAGAATCGGATGATCGTTAGATCAATCCTACACCTCTCGACAAGAGGAATTTAGGAAAAATATCAGCTGCCATAAATAAGATGGCCCACGTGGAGTTTGTCCCTAGTTGCCAATTTTAACACTCCCTCTCAACTAGGGAGAACTCCATCTGCTACTATGTCTGACTGTCGGTACTATCTCTGCCATCAAATGCACTGCCCTACACTGCTCGGCTCTGCTCTGTTAAACTATGAAGAAGAAGAAATGATTGAGGATGTATCTCACCATCCTCCAGTGACCCGAAGTCAGTCTCAGAGTGTGTCATAGCACTCTCATTGATCCCAGATCAATGGAGGTCATTCTAGCATAGGGCATACAGTAGATACAACGATGTGTCCATCGATAGTACTACTAATGGTCCCTAACCCCATTTCCCTACTCATTGATCAGATGAGAGGTACTTCCCATAAGTCCCACACTGCATGGGTAGGATGCCTCGATAGGAGAACTAATCATCCTGTCCCAAGTCGCCACAAGGTATCACAGGGGAAGGTCGAACCTTTCACCCGGTACATAACGCACCACTAGGGGAGGGTGAGTCGCCCTGTGGTCGCATGTAGCTCCAAGAAGTACCCCAAGCCCCTCGGAGCTCTCAGAGCTCAATGTATGCATCATACACAACCCTCATAAGAGGGTCTCTCAATGACACCAAGTCGTTCTAGGAAAATCAAGAATTTGACCTTTCCCAGGGGCTTCGTCAAAATGTCGGCGACCTACTCATCTGTACTGATATGTTGGAGCCTTATTGCTCCCCGCTGCACCATATCCCGGATATAGTGGTGCCTGATATCGATATGCTTGGAGCGATCATGAAATACGAAATTCTCTGATAAACGAATCCCACTCTGGTTGTCACACAAGATCACGGTAGTATCCAATGTAAATCCAAACATCTCACTGAAGAGCTTCCGCAACCAGACCACCTCACAAGAGGCCATACTCGCAACGATGTACTCTGCCTCAACGGTGCTCAAAGCCACCAACTTTTGCTTCCTGCTCATCCAAGATATTGAGGCAGATCCCAAAGAGAAACAGCACCTGGAAGTGCTCTTTCGGTCCACCACACTGCCTACCCAATCAGCATCGATATATCCATGTAATCTCACATCTCCGGCAGTGTATCTCAACCCATGAGTGATTGTGCCACGAAGGTATCTCAACAAATTCTTAGCACCAATCCAATGTGTGTGGTGAGGCTCAACCATATGTTGACTCAATGTGTTGGCTGCAAAACATATATCTGGACGGGAATTCACCAAGAACATCAATGCTCTACTGAGTTGATGATGCTCGGTAGCATTTTGTAAAACAGGTCCGGCAGCACTACCGCTTAACTTCTTGAAGTCAAGCTCCATCAGGATAGTCACGAGTTTGCAGTCCACCATACCGAATCTCTCCAATATCTTCACCACATATTTCCCTTGAGATAGGAAAATCTCTCCTGGCTTCTGCCAAACTTCCAGTCTTAAGAAATAGTGCATCAATCCTAGGTTCTTCATCTCAAACTCAGAAGCCAACTCCCTCTTACAATTGTGAATGAGAGGGTCTGCACTTGTCAGAAAAAGGTCGTCAACATATAACACCAATATGAGAGGTTTGTCATCTTCAACCTTAAAGTAAAGTTTAGGGTCGGCTCACTCCTAGTGAATCCCAGCTTCATCCAGTAGCTATCGATCCTCTCACACCACGCTCGGGGCGCTTGTTTCAGCCCATAAAGGGCTTTCTTCAACCTACACACATGAGATTCCCGATCATGAATCTCAAATCCTTTGGGTTGTTCCACATAGACTTCATCTTTGATCGAACCATGCAAGAATGTGGACTTGACATCCATCTGATGTAGGTTCCATCCTTGCGAAGCAGCAAGGGCTATGATCGAGCGGATGGTGGTATATCGAGCAACAGGTGCAAATATTTCGTCATAGTCTATAGCTTCCTTCTGAGAGAAGCAACTAATAATATTTCTTCTATTTGTTAATTTACTTAAACAAATTATTTGCAGTTGTCTACGGCAAATATTGAAATACATACACTACAGTCTTCACAAATTAATTACTACAGAAAATAAAAGTAAGGAAAATACTAGCACAACAATAACACATTAACGCATTTGTTTTTGGACAATTGTCCCTGGAAAAACCCAATGTGGGAAAACCGGTGCAGCAGATGAGGGTTTCTTTTATTATTCTTCAGCAAAATCGCATGGACAATCTACTAATAGTAGAATAGAAGAAGAATCACTGAAAGAAATTTTACAAACAAATTTCTCCACTCCATAGTGAATTTTTGACACCTGAGAGGACCTGTTGCCCTCGCATTAGCCACAATGCGTCAACCTCTGCGCTGCTTGCGTCACTACCTCTGCGTGGGTGATCTGCGTCCTGTTAGGCAAACTTGACTCAGGATAGAGTCAAAAGTTGACGAGGTTAAATAGTGATGGTTTTGGGGCACATGGTATTGTGCACCCATGGTATTCTGCCCATGGTATTATATGTAATGGAGCCTATAAAAGACTGGAAGGACTTCATTGTAATGTATGGCCTAGAGGTGAGCGGTGAAGGCTCACTTGGCTGGATTGGCCAGGGTTTTGGCCAAGGATAATGAAATTTCATTATGATTGGGTTTTTTCCCCGGATTTGGGGTTTTCCGGGATAAACATGTGTATTTATGTGTTTATGGTTATTGCTGGTTAATTTTATATTTATTCCTCTCGGTAATTAATTTATGTTCTTGGGTAAATTTATTAACAATTGGTATCATAGCCAAGTTGAGGGTTTGGGCTTAGAATGTACGCCTTCAGTTAAGGATTTATTTTAGCCCAATGGATAAA
Source organism: Pinus taeda (assembly GCA_000404065.3). Classification (NCBI taxonomy): domain Eukaryota; kingdom Viridiplantae; phylum Streptophyta; class Pinopsida; order Pinales; family Pinaceae; genus Pinus; species Pinus taeda. The sequence goes on from APFE031365058.1 coordinate 92,677, forward strand.
AGAATCAGCCAAGAAGTTTGTTGTTATTGCTTGTGAGATCACCGTTGAAAATGGTTAAAGAATTCAGATTTGGTATGGATCCGGATCAACGATGTTGGTCGAAGCCCTGGTGGATAGTTAAATTTGCATGAGAAGATAATGGATCTGCTATGTAGAGTTTGATTGTCAACGTATTTGCATATGAAAAGAAGTTGGATTTGGTCAGATCTAATCTGGATCTGTAGATTAAATCAGCGGGGTACCTCCTTCTGTCCAAGATCTCTCTTTTTGGAATTCATGGTAGATGACAATTTTACGGAGATGTTGGATGAGAATAAGAGTGAGAAAGGGCTCACTGAAATATACGAGGCTGAGTATATGCATGTTATCACGCTCCAGATCTAGATCAAGGCCTCCTGATGAAGTCACCCTAGGCGAGGGTTTTAAAGATTCATCTCAGAAATTAAAGGCAATGAAACTTGGCAAGAAGGCAGTAAAGAAACAAAACAAGGATGCCCGCAATTGAGAGAAGATGGGTCAGAATAGCATCAGTAATAAACAAAACAAAATAAAATTAATTACTGAAGTCAAAATTATTGCATGTAAATGGGCATACTACTGTAAGACCTGGTAAGGCATGTGTACCCCTAGGTAATCACCGGTAAAGTCTGGGTTAGACCTAGGTGATAGGGGGGATGTCGGGTTAACAATACCCCTGGTAAAAACTTTGAGGGGGGTAAGAGCTAGAGTGAGCGGGAATGTCTCACTTAGCAGGATTGGCTGGAGTTAGTCAAGGAACCCCAAGTCAAGTTTAAGGGGGGAATTGTTAAGTAAACTTGACTCAGATAGAGTCAAAGGAGGTTAAAAAGTGATGGTTTTGGGGCACATGGTATTGTGCACTCATGGTATTCTGCCCGTGGTATTATATGTAATGGAGCCTATAAAAGACTGGAAGGACTTCATTGTAATGCATGGCCTAGAGGTGAGCGGTGAAGGCTCACTTGGCCGGATTGGCCAGGGTTTTGGCCAAGGATAATGAAATTTCATTATGATTGGGTTTTTCCCCGGATTTGGGGTTTTCCGGATAAACATGTGTATTTATGTGTTTATGGTTATTGCTGGTTAATTTTATATTTATTCCTCTCGGTAATTAATTTATGTTCTTGGGTAAATTTATTAACACAGTGGGAGTATATTGAGGCCATCCATGAGCAAATAACGCTCATTGGAAAAGCACATAGAGAAATACAACGAGCAAGGGCATCTCTAGGCAGTATGCCTGAGTTTGCCACTAGAATGATTAATGTGCTAAACTACAGAAAAAGCTCCCAGCTCATTAAAATGGGAATTGGAAACAGGACAGAGACTATCTCACTAATAAAAAGGGTCCTGACATTGAGAAACCTGACCCAGACCCTGGAACGAAGAGTCCAGGACATGCAAGCAGACATAAACAAGTTTCAGAACAGGTTTATGGCATTGCAAAACAGAGGTCTGCCTAGCCTACTGGAGCCATCAGGAAAGTTGCTCTCACATGAGAAATATGCCAAGAGAGTAAACACTTTTGCACTAAATCAGATTTCAGAGGCAACAAGTTCATCAACAGAAATAGGACAAATAACAGGGCAGACCCTCTTCAACAGGGTAGAAAATCTATTTTTTATTATAAATGAGATCACACATTTGTTTGATGAGCCTCCTCATTTTTACAAATATACAGAGGCCGATGAGACCATGGGGTCAATTTTGAAACACCAATTGCCTGCACCAGATGTGTGGGAAGAGTTGATATGATTACTGTTAAATCAAAGTCAGTAATTGTAATTTTGCTTTTTTGAAAATATTTTAATTTTCATACACAGGAAGATAAAGACACATCAGCAGGTATGCAGAAAGAGGCTGAGTTAACTCAGCACAAGTATCCGGCCACCACAACAGCATCAGCAGTCACAGGTGATAGGGCCGAGAAGCTAGAGAATGATACAGCTGCATAGACACATCATTCAGCGGTTATATCAAAGCGCTCAACAGACTCCGCGAGCTCCAAAGGTCAAAATTGTTCTGACAGGAGTTAAGAGCCTTTAAAGTTCATTAAAGATTGCAATAACTTTTCATCTGCAATCTCTGTACGAGTTAGTGAAGATGTTTTCCCTCTCAGATGATTCAATGCCTGAGATATTTTGTAATAGACTTCTATATATTCCCCCTCACATTTGTTAGCAGGGGTTGGACACTGGATGTAAGAAATCTTTTGATATCTATTCTGCTCCTCTTCTACTGTAAATCTTCAGAGAATTAATACAAAGGATGATGGAATTTCCAAAGCTCTGTGTCTCTTGATGTCTTGCTGGTGTATAGCTGAATGTTGCAGGATTCCTGCGTATCTCATGACTCAATAAGTTTTTCTTGTTACTCTTTGTTATATGTTTGTTATCTTTCATATATCATTCATGTTTCCCATGTTTTAAATATCTAATAGCAAGGAAAAAGAATAGTCTCAGAATTTAATCACAGATTACCCTGAACTCAATCTAAGCTATTATAAATGTTTTCTTCAGTTATGGTAATGAAAGTGTAATTCTTAATTGCTACCTTTCACACTATATCATCAAAGTGATCTATTGTTTCAGGAATTCGAGTTTTCTCCTGAGGAATACATCCCTTTCTCACATCCCAGTTTAGTGAAAAATTATTAATTTCTTTTCACTGGTTGGTCACACTTCATTATCACAATCTACAATTTGTTTCACGAAATATATAAAGGCCCTGTAATTCCAGCCGCACCAAGTCAGGATTTCAAGAAACCAACAGCCACAGACTCCATTGCCCAATGGATTAATTTACCTACAGAGAACATTTCAAAACTATCAGAAATCATCCTCCAACCAAGCAAAAAACCAAAGAAAACCCTCACTTCATAACTAGCCTAAAATCTCCATAAAACAGAGACAGAGACAAACCCAACAGAGAGAACCCTCTCTGATTACAGCTGGGCTAGAAGCTGTAATCCAAAGATTGGTTAGTGGTTACCCCGGCCGTATTCCCTTGGGAGTCATAGGGAACAACTTGGGTGTTAACATTAAATGGCGACTCCACTGGGGACCTCTTCAGGATTGAGAAAATACAGTATCTTTGTTGAAACTACACTTGAAATCTGAATATCAGTCAAGAAGCCTTCAAAGATGTCTCTGTAGCAACACTTACAGCCTCAAGGAAGAGTTGATTCAGGTAACCTCTATACTCATTTGGAGACACATACAGCCTTTCAAAATCCTGTCCAGTCCTTGCTGTACAAATTTTCCTAAAAAACTCAAAAAGACCATCTCAGAAGCTGGCTCCCAAGAAAAATCTTCGGTACACCAGGGAAAATCCTGACCCAAACCCTCCTACTGTCTTTGAAAATCCTAATACAATCTCCAAATTCCTTAAGAAGCAGCAAGGGCCAGATAATCTTGCTGACCTTAGTCCAGAGACAGTTCACCCCAACCCCATCTCCACTCCAATCAAAGTACTTTTTTGTTCCACCCCTAATTCCCCTAGTTCTCCATCTGCATCTCAAAGCCCTCCACCCACTTCCTCTTCCCCCACACATACTCCCTTGACCAACACTCTAAATCCTTCCATACCTATTACCCCTGTGGTACCCACTGTTCCTTTTATCCCATTTGTCCCTATCAATCCCCAAAACCTTGCGAATATGGCTATGAGATATGCACCTCTGCAATTACCTGCAAATCTTGTGGCTCTACCTCAAGATTACCAAGCCAAAATCTCATATTTTGACTCCACTGGCCCTTACTCTGCTATTCAGCATGCTAAGAGAATGCAGGATCATTTTGAAAACTACGAAATAGATGATGAGAGTGTGAGGATGAGAATCTTTGTCCAAAGCTTAACAGGTGATGTTCAAACTTGGTTCAGATCACTTCCTGCAAATACCATCACAACCCCTGACGAGCTCTACGAATCCTTCACAAACAGATGGGAGAAAAAGTAGGATCCCCTACATATACTTGGTGAATATGACATGATTAAGAGAGGTCCTCAAGAGACAGTTATGGAATATTGTGCCAGGTTTAATAATGTATATAATGTAATACCCCAAAACCTAAGACCTCCCCCTGATTTGGCCTTGTACAAATTCCCTGATGGATTTGACCCTGATATGGCTTACCAGTTAAAAGAAAGATCCCCTCAAACCCTTGAAGAAGCTCAGAAGGTTGCTGTCACAGTTGAGGCAAACCTGATTGCTAAGAGGAACAGGGCTAGATTAGAAAAGAGAGTTGCCTTTAAAGAGGAACCCTCAGCCTTTGACCAGAAACTAGATGCAATAATTTCTGGTAT